>JBBGZY010000994.1:360000-925000 GCA_037952925.1 Lithobates clamitans | reverse complement strand
TGCACTCTGTATGTAATGCAATACTGGTATTGAATGCCCATTTAAGACCCTCTTACTGTTTTCGTGAAATTTGACTGAACACACCCACTATTTGATGTAATTTGGAGGGTGTGTAGGGGGAGGGGTTTTGTGGGGCCGTGGTTAAGTTCCAGCACCTATTATTTGAGAAAAAAAGCCCTGGTCTTGACCGTTGGAGGACAGGCAGACTGTTCTCCCAGCATAGCTAGAAAACTGGCCACACTGAGAAAGATGTGCTTCTATGCATACCGTGGTCAGCTTGAAATAGGAAAGCATGGGGACTGTCAGGAACAACAGGTATTTCACACAAAGGAAGCAATAAAAAAGAGAGCAGGATACTCACGTACATAGCACAACAGACCCATATCAGGAATATGAAATGTTGGGGTAACATTTTTTAAAGAAATACAGCATTGTTGGCAGTTAAAGTGGGTCTAAAGGTAGAAGTTTTTTTTACCATTAAGATAAAAAACCTTCTGTGTGCAGCACCCCCCTCAGCCCCCCTAATACATACCTGAGCCCATCTAGATCCAGCGATGTTTTATGAGAGCCTCGGCTCTCTGGGGACTCTCCCTCCTCATTGACTGAGATGTCAGCGGGTGCTATTGGCTCTCCCTGTTGTCAGTCAAAGTCAGTGAGCCCATTAAGAGAGAGAGGGGGCGGGGCTGAGCTGCAGCTCTGTGTCTGAATGGACAGACAGATCAGTAGTTTGGGCACCCCCATAGCAAGCTGCTTGCTCTGGGGGCACTCGGCAGGAGGGTGGGGTCAGGAGAGCCGGCGAGGGGCCCAAGAAGAGGAGGATCGAGGCTGCTCTGTGCAAAACCATTGCACAGAGCAGGTAAGTATAACATGTTCCACCCATGTACCACCCACCCCTGCATATATATTTTTTTTTCTGTTTGGCGCTTCACTAGTGGAGTCACTAGGGGAGGCAGCAGCCTAGCCTTACCTAAGCGCGGTTGCCTATTATTTACAAAATAACATGTTTGTTGTTTTAAAAAAAAAACATTGCCTTTAACTGCTTCAGCCCTGGAAGAATTTACCCCCTTTCTGACCAGAGCACTTTTTGCGATTCGGCACTGCGTCGCTTCGGACATTTTTGACACATATTTGGGACCATTGTCATTTATACAGCAATCAGTGCTATAAAAATGCACTGATTCCTGTGTAAATGACACTGACAGTGAAGGGGTTAACCATCAGGGGGCGGGGAGGGGTTAAGTCAGTACCGGGGAGTGATTTCTAACTGTAGGGGGGATGGGCTAGCCGTGACACGTCACTGATCTCTGCTCCCGATGACAGGGAGCAGAGATCAGTGACACTGTCACTAGGCAGAACGGGGAGATGCTTGTTTACATCAGCATCTTCCCGTTCGTCCTCTCCATGAGGCGATCGCGGGTATCCCCGCGGCGATCGAGTGTGCGGGACCCGCGACCCGACTCACGGAGCTCCCAGCTGGCACGGCAGGGAATTCAATGGGACTTACAGGTACGCCCATTTGTCCAGCCGTGCCATTCTGCCGACGTACATCGGCGTGCGCCGGTCGGGAAGTGTTTAATATCACTTTAAAGCATCTAAAGCCATTTTTTAATTTTTGTTTTTTAAAATAAACATGTCTATACTTAGCTGCGCTAAGGATTTTTAATTTTTTTTGTTAAATAAACATGTCTATACTTATCTGCTCTGTGCGAAAAAATTGCATAGAGCAGCCTGAACCTCCTCTTCTCCAGTCTCCCACTGGGGCTCCTGGCTCCTACTCTCTGGCTGAAGTTTTGCTGAAGTCAAGTGGGCATCCCATAACCTCCCATCCCTATCCAAGTTTTTTAACCCTCTAATTAAAAAAAACAAAAACAAAGCCACAGACTATTCTCTAACTCTGGGTGCTGTGAAAATTCGGTAGGCCTGGCCGTGCAGGAGTGGGGGATCCAAGTTCATCAGCAGTCCCTATGGGGATGTGCTACAATAAGAACCGTGAATGAGCTCAAAATAGAGCTTTCCTGGGTGAATCTGTGCAGGGAAGATGATTGCTAGATCAGGAGAGTTAAAGGCCAGCAGTATCTGTGTGAGCAATCAAGAACAGATCTTGAAGGATCTTGATTAACTAACCTGAGCCAGTAAGTTCTTCAAATGTTTTTGCCCTCTCACTACTTTGTAAGAACTCATAGAAATGTCCTATTACCTCTTGGATGTTTTTTTCTTTATTGGAGTAAATTCAATGGCCAGCAGTGGACACTCCTCCATCCATGCTGTTAGGGAGGATGAGAGAATCAATTGATTTTCTCTCGATCTCTCTGTGGGCCGGAGAATAGAATATTGAGTTGTGTATGCCTACATTAATCCCCTCCTGCCCGCTCTATTGTAATATGACGGGCGGGCAGAAGTCTTGTTATCCTGGGGGGGACGTCATTTGACGTGCACTCTGGCATGATCTGTCGCCTGCTGGGTCCACCGGACACTGATGACAGATCACTGTACGGGCCTGATGTTGGTACCATGTGATCACTGTGGCCAATCACAGAAGATCACATGACAATTGTCACAATGAAAGGCTTTGATTCAAGCGGAAGGGGGTAAAAGTGTCAGGTATTGAAGTGGTTAAAAACTAGAAGCTGAGATCTATGCCTCAGTACTGCATTGAGCATTGTATGTGCATGGAGCTATCATCCATGTGCCAATTGCTATTGATACCCCAGTCCCCTATAGAGAACCATTATCTTTATGATGGATGCTTTTGCACGCCATGAGCTAGCAAACAAGGTACATGTAATCAGGCTTGTAAGTACCAGCACTATCTCTTTAACTGTTTGGCTTTGTCTAGGCTTGAATTACACACTGTTTAATCATAATATGGCCACATTATCAAACCGTTCTGCAATATTTCTACCAGTCTTCATCTGTGTCTGGGATCATGAGTGGGTGTATGACTAAAGGGGTGACTCACATTGTTACATGACTATACAACTGAAAAAGATGTTTCAGGTTCAGTCAAATGCAGAAAATAAGGCAAGTTTTTTTTTTCTTGTATCTCAATGGAGATGCTGACTATATGTTGAATTTTATTGTGGTCAAATGTCAGAAAAAGTATGTGATCAAAACAATTCTATCCTTTTTTCAAGTTGGAAATTCTGAAATGTCAGTTTAAGAAAACTAAAGATAAAGTGTTATGCCGCGTACACACAGTTGGACTTTTCGACCGGACTGGTCCGACAAACTTTTCAGTGGACTTTTGACGGACTTTTGACAGACTTCCGACGGACTTTTTAACGAACGGACTTGCCTACACATGATCACGCCAAAGTCCGACGGATTCGTACGTGATGACGCACACCGGACTAAAGTAAGGAAGTTGATAGCCAGTAGCCAATAGCTGCCCTAGCGTCGGTTTTTGTCTGTCGGACTAGCATGCAGACGAGCGGATTTCTGGGTCCGGCGGAGTTACGACGTAAAGATTTGAAGCAAGTTCCAAATCTAAAGTCTGTCAGATTTGCGACTGGAAAAGTCCGCCGAAGGTCAGGTGAAGCCCACACACGATCGGATTGTCCGCCGGATTTGGTCCGTCGGCGTCCGTCATACCAGTTCGCTTGAAAAGTCCTACCGTGTGTACGCCCCATTATAGTCAGAAAAAGCAAACATCTTGGTTGATATGTGGATGCTTAACGAACATTGTTGTGTAGACAGTAAGGGCTTATTTACATCTGTGTTGCCTCTGAAAAGCAATCCACCTCCTTGTTTGACAGGAGGCTGGAAGGATATAAGTCACCTTCCTACTGCCTGTTTTAGCTCTGTAAAGCTTGCACCATGACACCGCAGCTGCCTGCATTGCACATAGTTGCATTTGAATAAGTTACATTTGCATACCTCCCAACTTTTTAAGATGAGAACGAGGGACACCTATTAGCAAAAGTATGCAGGCATAGGACACACCCCGTGCCACACACCCTTAAAGGAGAATTATACAAAAACAAATGATTAGTTAAACTCACAAGTGCTTTTTTTACTACTACTATGCCTTTATATTGGCTTTTGACATATGAACTTTATATTGGCTTTTGACATATGAACGATAAAAAGTGCATGTTATATAGAACTATATAGATTAGACCAAAATGAGGAACAATTGAGGAGGAAAGAGGGACAGAGGGACTTTGTTCCAAATCAGGGACAGTCCCTCAAAATCAGGGACAGTTGGGAGCTATGCATTTGGCATCAGTACTGCCATTCAATGTACCTCTGAACCCGGGAATTCAACTACTCCAGAAAGTCCACAGTTCGCTCTCCCGGGGGGTTACCTTGCGGGCGCGCTCCCGAGTCCAGCATTCGGCGTCCATAGAGGCTGAATGCAGGACTCAGCCCCACCCCCGGCGCCCACGTCATTGGATTTGTTTGACAGCAGTGGGAGCCAATGGCTGCGCTGCTATCAATCTATCCAATCAAGAGCCGAGAACCCCGGGCAGAGAGAGAGCGCGTCCCTGTGGGACAAGTTCAAGGGTTCAGGTAAGTAAAACGGGGGGCTGGGGGGGCCGGTCACTGACAGGTGTTTTTTCACCTTAATGCATAGGATGCTTTAAGGTAAAAAAATACAAACCTTTATAACCCCTTAAGATTAGTTAGCTGTATGCCAGAATTCTACTTTACCTCCCTGTGAAACCTTGAATGAGCTGCCATAGAAGGAGTGAAGGAGAGTTCTATAGCATGTCTCTTGTGTGACAACTTAAGGTCTGGTGGGGCTTTATTTATTTTTGTAAATATAAACTGCTAAATACCTTTTCTCATCATCAGTTAGAGCAGTCTTGTGGCTTCTATCAGTGTTCAGCCAAGCAAAGAGTTTTCATTCTTCTCTGATTGTCCTATGAGGCTGCATAACCCATGACCCCCTGTCTGGACAGTGCTGATCGGCCCTGTGCTGATCACTAGGGATGGGCGAACGATTCTGCCCAAGTATAAGTTCGGGCCGAACTTTGGTTGTTCGGACGTTCGGCGAACACTGAACAATATGCAGTGTTTGAGGCAAATTGAAAGCTGCGCAACACCGTTAAAGTCTATGGGATACTAACATGAAAAAACAAAAGTGCTAATTTTAAAGGCTTATATGCAAGTTTTTGTCATAAAAAGTGTTTGAGGACCCGGGTACTGCTCCAGGAGACATGTATCAATGCAAAAAAAAGTTTTAAAAACGTCTGTTTTTTTCAGGAGCAGTGATTTCAATAATGCTTAAAGTGAAACAATAAAAATGAAATATTCCTTTAAATTTCGTACCTGGGGGGTGTCTATAGTATGCCTGTAAAGTGGCACAGTTTTCCCGTGTTTAGAACAGTACCACAGCAAAATGACATTTCTAAAGGAAAAAAATCATTTAAAACTGATCGCGGCTGTAATGAATTGTCGGGTCTTGGCAATATAGATAAAACTCATTGAAAAAAATGGGTCCCCCCCCCTGCCCAGTCCATTACCAGGCCCTTTGGGTCTGGTATGAATATTAAGGGGAACCCCGAATCAAATTTTTTTTTTAAATTGCGTGGGGTCCCCCCCAAAATCCATACCAGGCCCTTCAGGTCTGGTATGGAAATTAAGGGGAACCCTGCGCCAAATTTAAAAAAAAATGGCGTAGGGGTCCCCCCAAAATCCATACCAGACCCTTATCTGAGCACGCAACCTGGCAGGCCGCAGGAAAAGAGGGAGGGACGTGCCCCTGGTTTTTGGGGGGACCCCCACGCAATTTTTAAAAATATTTTGGTTTGGGTTTCCCCTTAATATTCATACCAGACCCAAAGGGCCTGGTAATGGACTGGGGGGGGACCCATGCCATTTTTTTCAATGAGTTTTATCTATATTGCCGACACTCAACAATTCATTACAGCCGCGAGCATTTTTAAATTACTTTTTTCCTTTAGAAATGTAATTTTGCTGTGGTACTGTTTTAAACACAGGATAATTGTGTCACATTACAGGCATACTATAGACACCCCCCCCAGGCACGATATTTAAAGGAATATTTCATTTTTATTGTTTTACTTTAAACATTAATAAAATCACTGCCCCCGAAAAAACGTCTGTTTTTAAAACTTTTGTTTGGATTGATACATGTCCCCTGCGGTAGGACCCGGGTCCCCAAACACTTTTTATGACAATAACTTGCATATAAGCCTTTAAAATGAGCACTTTTGAATTTTCATGTTCATGTCCCATAGACTTTAGCGGTGTTCGTTTGTTCGTCTGAATTTTTTAGAGTTTTTGGATGCGAACCGAAGTGGGGGGGGGGGGGTGTTTGGCTCTGCCTTACTGATCACATGCACCCCCCCCAAAAAAAAATTCTCTAGCAATACACATCAAACTGAGCATGTGCAGAGTGCCTCAAAGGCTCTGTACTATTAGCAGATGGATTGGGGACAGTAAAAAAAGGCGGGGGGGTCAGAGAAAACAGCCTTTTTACACAATGCAGAGGATTAACCCCTTAGGTTCCACAGTGAGAAGAACAAGCCTGCTTTACTGCATATACTGACTGATTTTAAGTAACTTTTTAAATGTCAGTTTAGTATCCCTTTAAAACAGCGTATATTTCATCAGTGTATTGGCTATTTGCCTGGAGTTTTGCATTAAAATAATCTGTAAATTAACCATATACTGGTACATTCTTTAAAAAAACAGACATTTTGATTTTTATTTATTTATTTGTATTTGTTTTTAAAACTGAGGAATCTATGGCTTGACTTAATTTGCAACCATCAAATGATTTATGGGCTCCCATATTACTGGTCCTTGTTTGGTCCTTCTGTAAATGCAGGTTATTGTCGTTTGTTTTTTAACCTGCAGAGTCTTGGGATGCAGCAAAGTCTGATTGCGCTCCCCTGCTGCGCCCAAACCTGAAGAAACAGAATCGTAAACACGGACATCCCAAGGCATGAATGAAAGATGCTACAAAACCCAACAGCCGATGTATAATTTATAATCCCTCATCCATGCTTACCCACCTGTGCATCCAGTGAACTTTCCTCATGATTTACTCAAGGTCAAAATAAATTCAGTGTATAATGGATCAAAAAACACTGAATTCAGGTGTGGAAAATAAACAGACCGTTAATTCATTTTCCATGAGCAGCAACAGATAAAATACCGCTTTAACTTTGCACCTTGAGCAAATACCAAAAGGAAATTTCTCAGTGTAGCATATGAAGTTAGGTCTTTATTTCCCAGATGTCACTGGGACCTATAGGCATGGCGTGTTTAGTCAGAAAACTGTATTTCTGGTCAATTTCTTCCTTAGCTTTTTTTTCTGCGCTGTTTTAGACAATGCATTTCATAAAAAAAACCCTTTAAAACAAATGTGGAAAACTTAGATGTGCAAGAACTGGTATAGTAATGATTTATATAGTTTTTGAGCTGCAGCTATAGAGAAATTTACCAAATGGCACAAAGGCCACTTTCACACGGAGCAGGCAAGTGAATTCGCCTGCTCAGCGTTGGGATCTGTCCGCTGATCTCTGCTGATCAGGCAGGTGACAAGTCTGTGTCCGCTCCGCTATGCAGAGTGGACATAGACAAAGCCTGCTGTGCTCTATGGAGTGGTCGGATGGAAACAGACCGCCTGTCCCTTTCCATCTGCCGGTCATTTGATCCGATCCGCTATACCAGGGTTTCTCAACCAGGGTTCCGTGGAACTTTAGGGTTCCTCCAGAGGTTGCTAGGGGTTCCTTGAGCAATCGGCTCAAGTTAAGTTCCCACTGACACCATTGATCTTTTTAGCTATCTGTAAGGGGGTAATTCTTCCCAATGACCACAAGTGTAAGGAGCAACTTCCAACTGACAATCACACTAATGTATCATGAGTTGTAGATATCATCATTTTCAGTAGAGGTTCCCTGAGACCGGAAAGATATTTCAAGGGTTCCTTTGTGTTGAAAGGGTTGAGAAAGGCTGTGCTGGACAGATGGGAAACTAAACACCATCTATCTGTTTTTGGCGGCCTCGGATCAGATGCAGGCAGTTGTAAAATGGACACATGTCCATTTACATCCCCCTCCCCATAAAGAACAATAGGTGGTCCGATCGGGTCCGTCTAAAAAACGGCGATCAGCTGGTGTGAAAGGAGCCTAATAAAAACCAGTGGCGGCTGGTGCTCAATATTTTGGCCGCCTGTCCATATTTTAGGCAGACCCGATTGGTCTGCTGGTGTAAAAGGAGCCTAAAGGAAACCAGTGATGGCTGGTGCTCAATATTTTTCCCCCCATGGGAGATGGACGGGAAGGCGGTGATCAGTGGTCTAACCTTAGGAGGCCAATGACAAGGTGATGCTGGATAGGGGTAGGGCTCCTGGAAGCTTAAAGAGGCTGTTGCTGGCCCTCTGCCCCTCCACCTGCTGCTCCTCACTCTAGCTTGCCGAGGGAAGAGCCAGGGCCATTGCTTCTCCTCCCGGCCGAACAGGCATTGCTTCTCCTCCCGGCTGAAGAGGAAGTGGGTCCTAAGATCCGATTGGCTGGGAGTACTCCCTGGCCAATCAGGTCTCATGACCCGCTTCCCGATTGTCCTGGAGGAGAAGCAGAAAAACATTAGTGAATATTCATTTGCTAATATCACACAACTGGTTGGGCTCGGGGCATTTTGCGACGTGGCAAGTGACAATCCACATCTGGTGGCAGGCAGCGTGGCAAGTAACAATCCACATCTGGTGGCAAGCGACAATCCACATCTGGTGGCAAGTGACAATCCACATTTGGTGGCAGGCAGCATGGCAAGTGACATTCTGCATCTGGTGGCAGGCAGCGTGGCAAGTGACAATCCACATCTGGTGGCAGGCAGCATGGCAAGGGACATTCCGCATCTGGTGGCAGGCAGCATGGCAAGTGACGTTCCGCATCTGTGGCAGGCAGTGTGGCAAGTGACAATTCACATCTGGTAGCAGGCAGCTTGGCAAGTAACAATCCACATCTGGTGGCAAGTGACAATCCACATCTGGTGGCAGGCGACGTAGCAAGTGACACGCTCAAGGCTCCCACTGATTCTGCATTATGGTGAGTGGAACTATTTAATTTATTACTACAATGTAATAATAGAAATAATGCGCTTCAATCACCCTGACACCATATCAAACATGGTGCCGTGATGATAGAAGCGCTAACACCAGCCATTGCCCTGACAAATTGCCAGCGAAAAATCGCTTACCCCCCGCATGCCCCTCCCCCTCCCGGTCCTTGGCACAATTTTCTTCCGCGCAGCTGGTCCCCGGTGCCAAAAAGGTTGGGGACTGCTGCTTTAAAATATATGTGAACTCTTACCTTGTAAAACAACCCATTCAGTTAAAAATAGAACCAAAAGGCAAAACATCTGTGTCTATAAAAAACAATAAAAATACCTTTTTTTAAAATAATTTTTCACATAATCTCTGTTCTCAGCTGCATCAGGGGCTTAGAGAGCATGGGGTGGAGAAACAGCAGTACACCAATCTTCCCAGTAAATGGCTGTGCAAGGAGAATGTCAGCAGTTTGATGATTGGAGGACAGGTAGACTGTTCTCCCAGCACAGCCATAAAACTGACCACACTGGGATGGATATGCTCTCATCCCTAGCTTGGTCAGTTTGAAATAGCATAAAAAGGGAAAGGAAAACAGGGGATTGGCTGGATCACCAAGTATTTCACACAAAGGAAACCATGCAAAGAGAACAAGATACTTTTCAACACAAGGTTACAACATGCACATATCAGGAATATAAAAAGTTGGGGTAACATATTCTTTTGGCAGATTTTATCATGAATATCATTTTTAATTCTTTTTTTGCCTGTATTTACATCCAACCAATATTCAACAAATATTCACCTCTTTGCACAACAGCCTGTCCTGGCTTGTAAACTCATATACTAACACATTTTAAAATGAAATATTAATTGTCAGCTACTGTCATTCTGATCATGTGAGACTGAAGGACATATGTTACTATCATTCTTTATTCTCTCACAAAGACTAATGTGCTTGTTGGGTTCTTCCATCTGCTGAAAATCAAACTTCTTTCCCAATTAACAATCCGCTACAATGCCAGAGCACATACATTCAAGGTAAAAAGTTATTTAACCCGCATAAACAGCAGAAATGATCATAGATTTAAAAAAAAAACATTTTATTGTTTCTGCCTATGGGATATGAAATAACATATTTTCTTGCTCATGTTTTGAACCACTTACAAACTTTTACAACGGAATTGGCCAAAATTGAATAATTACAATGTTCTGTTCCAAGATTATATTCTAAATGTAGAAAGGCAGATTGCAGATCATACATTTTTAACTTTAACACTGAGTAATAAGGCACTTACATTTAATTACATTACATTACATTTAATTACCAGCTCCTCTTTTTGTGGTGAGACAAAGGTAGGAAAGCATAGATATTTAAGGCCCGTACATACGATCGGACCTTCCGACGGGAAATGTTCGATGCCAGGCTGTTGGCAGACAATCCGATCGTGTGTATGCTCCATCGGACAATTGTTGTCTGACTTTCCGCCAACGAATGTTGGCTAGCATGTTTTCAAATTTTCCACCAACAAATGTGTGTTGTCGGACTTTCCAATCGTGTGTACACAAGTCCGTCGGACAAAAGTCCAAAGTACAAACACGCATGCTCAGAAGCAGAAGCGGTCGGTCTTGTAAACTAGCGTTTGTAATAGAGAATTAACATTCGTGACGTGGCAAATTATGAAATCTCGAAATGCAGCGCACAATCCTCTTCTTCTTTAATGGGATAATAATGAAGTTGCTTTGTTGGTGATACTGAGTTATTGCAAACAAAGTTTCAAAGGCTTTTTTTTCTAGCGATATCAAGAATAATTCTATTATGTTTTGTTTTTTTTTATTATTTGTGCAAGTTACAATAACACCATTATACCTTAGTTTATAAGATCAAAGATACAGCTATGTTGGTGTCCCTTGTTAATTTTACATTGTATGTAAAATGTAACTACCTACTCCCAAACTGTCATTTAATTAAAACACATAGCCAAGTATTATTCTCCACAATTTTTTTTATTGTGCATTAAAAAATAAATAAATAAATAAAATTAGACATGCTATCTGCCAATAGAACTTAACCAAAAAGTGCATTCTATGCATCCAAAAATATAGAAAATATACCAAATCAAATCATTATTCAACCAAAAATATAATGTCAAAGCAATAACTCCAAGGCCAATAATAAATAACACGTTATCTTCTCTGATAGTCCTGAAAAGCACAAATGAAAAGCGCAAACTGAAAAGCGCTAAATGAAAAATGCGAAAAGAAAAGCGCAAATCAACACTCACCAAACTTCTACTAACACGAAATTAGCAGAAGGAGCCCAAAGGGTGGCTCTAAAGAGCTGAAAAACCACGTAGTGCGTCTAGTACGTCACTACGCTTGGAATTGTTGGCCAACAATTGTGTGACCGTGTGTATGCAAGACAAGTTTGAGCCAAAACCCTTCGGACAAACTTCCACGGTTTTCTTGGTGGAAAGTCTGATCGTGTGTACGAGGCATTTGGCATTAGCACTGCCATTACCATTAGGGAATGTAAGCAAATGATTGAACCATTTTAGTAATTTTAGACTCATGGAAAAGTCTTGTGTCCATCAAAAAAGGCCTTATTTGGCTCTCCTGTATTGCAACACTGTGGTTCTGGATTCAGTTTCCACCCAAAATGGGCAAAATAGGTTTTGCTTGCAAATGTGAGAAAAAAATGAGTGATTATACTGTCAGTAAAAGTTTGGCGGTAAGCTCCTGTTCACACCAGTGCGACTCGTCATGCAATTTGACAGTTCCAAATCACGACAAGTATCACCCCATTGCTGGCAATAGAAGCGTTCATATCTATATCATATATATTATAAAAAATATTCCTGCGCTACTTTTTTGCCAATTTCATTGCAACTTGCATAGGCTTCTGTTTAATGAAGTCGCAGACTGCAATGAAATCGCCACAGCAAAACGCACTGATGCGACTTTGAAAGCGCACTGAAGTAGCATGATTTCAAAGTCGCACCGGTGTGAACGAGGCTAAGTCTCCGTTTTACTCATTGAGCTGCTTAGATTAAATTTGTTTACATCAAATTACTTTTCTTTTTTAGTGGGAGTTGTATTTAGGGTAAATTCGTTTTACTTCTATCAGTGTTCTTTGTATTTTTATTTTTTCCTTTTTTGTGCATCTTATTGTTACTTGTGTACTGCACCTTAACATTTTTATTTCACTTTTTTAAGTTTTTGTGAAAAAAATTAAGATAAACAGATTGATGGGTAATTATAGGCACCGCATACAGTAATTTGACATATCAAACACCACAAATTCCTTACAAAGGGGGACTTTTTAGGTGCCAAAAATACATTGCATTTTCATTTTAAAAAAATACACATTTTTATTGATACAACGCCAGGTTGATTACTCCCATGAAATCCATGTGATATCACAGTGTATTTTATTAAATACAGCAGAACAGCAAGAAAACCCAGTGAGAAAACCCTAAAACCCTATAATAATAAATGACAGTGGTATATTATACATTGTACATTGCATTACGTACCAAGAGATAAGCTAGAGGGGTAACTGATACATATTTTGCTGTTCAGCTTGATGTATTAATAAAAAATTGTAATTTTTTAATGAAAATGCAATTGTGATTAGTATTTTTGGTACCTAAAAAGTCCCATTTATAAGGAAATTGGTGGTCTTTGGAAAAGAAAGTAGAATAATGAGCAACCCTTTCTATTGACTTCAATACATTTTGCCAAAATGGCTAAAGTTCGCTAAAAAAATCTTCTGTTTGTTGTTATAGGAAATAAAAACTTTAAATTCCGCTCATCCCTAGTTCACAAAAGGAAGAATAAAAACAGGTGTAGTAGTTTCTCCAAAATATATTGTTCTCAATATGGGAGTTATGATAACATTTAAAGGAAATCTCTAATTGCCACTGTTAACCTCCTCCTAAAAATACTGGTTGCCTGACTTTTACACTGATCCAAAAAAATATGAAGACCTGCAAAAACCTGCATGAGCCTGCCTTTGGCACAAAACATTTTTTGGATTTTAACCTACTTGTGTCAGAGATCATAGTTACATAGTTACATAGTAGGTAAGGTTGAATAAAAGACAATCGTCCATCCAGTTCAACCTGTGTAGGTGTACGTGTGTTAGTGTCGAAAATCGTTTCTTATTTTTACATATGCCTGTATGTTTTCACTAAGATGCATGTCCATATGTCTTTTAAAAATATCCATACTCCCCCCTGTCACCACCAATTCTGGGAGAGAGCTCCATTATCGCCCTGACAGTGAAAAACCCCCTACACAGCTTAAGGTTAAACCGCTTCTCCTCCAATCTCATTGTGTGACCCCGTGTCCTCTTACACTTTCTGAGACTGAATAGTTTTTGTTCCATTACTACCATATCTCCTCTCAAGCGTCTCTTCTCCAGGGAGAATACATTTAGTGCTTGTAGACTTTCCTCGTAATTGAAGTTGTCTGGTTCCCTTATTCATTTTGTTGCCCTTCTCTAGACTCTCTCCAGCTTCAGCACATCTTTTCTGAGGACTGGTGACCAGAACTTGATGGAATACTCCAGATATATTCATTTCATCTGGAACACTCATTTCATCCAGCATCTGTGAACCCTGATCATCAAATACCCTTTCATCCCTGAAACACATTGACTTTAGATTTGTGTGATGAAATAAATATAGATGGATTCTCAGCTTTAAGTTTGTCCCCTTTCTCCTATACCCCATGGATTTAATTTAAAGCACATCACTAGAGGCTTATTCGTGTTTAAGACTGGAATTGGGCTTTATTAAAAATACACACGAAAATCAGATATGGACCTTTATTTTCTTAGCCTCCTCGATCCTGCATTCCAAACCCTTTGCAAACATGATTGGTGTGGTACTGTTGTTCTTTATGTAAAGTACAAGGGCATTCCTAGTAACTGAGTAGGTATCTTTTCTTATGTATCACTGACTTCTGTTTTGCCTGTAGTCATCCTTTAAATATTCTCTGTTATTTATCATAAGTCAATATGGTTCTGAGATGGGGACCTCCTAAGAGGCTACAAATCAAAGAGATTGTCACCATTACTTTTCAGAACTACATCCTTGAGCCATCCCAAAGCTGACATAAACTCCCAGCACATATTAGAAGCTATCTGTATTCTGCGCACTGTGTAAAATTATTCTTACTAGTCAACAGTGTACTAGATCAAGCGTGATGACCCTGAGGCAATGCAGGCATCAAGGAAATACAGATCCCAGCAGGGTCCTGTCAGCCAGCAGCTGGGACTTGTAGTTTTCCAGTGGTCGCAAGTGCGGGTTGTCCATCATTATTATAGACTGAGAGGCATATTTTTCTTCTTTGCAGCTTGTTATCACGTTGACATAAATCACATCTGGTGAAAAGTATTTCATGAGGCAAGTTTTCAACATAGAGCTGAAATATATATAGTCTATTAAGAAACAGCTATTATTTAGGTTAAAGAAACCTGTGTTGACAGAAATATGGGAGCTGCCATTACTGACCTCCTACTAAGAAATCAAATTGCTGATCTTCTGAATCCAGTGCTTTAGTGCACCTGTGCCCAAGCTATGGACATTTTCATAGTTTTCATAAAATGAAAAATAATGGACATTTAAAAAACAGCCTCACTAATTTCTTCAGCTGCAAGCACTATGGAGCAATCCACCCTCACTATGACAGGAACTCTAAAATCAAAGTTCTTCTCTCCTTGTTTTCTCTATCGGCGGGGTCTTGGCAGTCTGCCAGCCTTCTAATTTAAACCAACCACAGGTGCTATAAACCAGTGGTTCTCAACCCTGTCCTCAAGTACTCCCAACAGGCCATGTTTTGGGAATTTCTCTTAGATAAAATAGCTGTCCAAAACACCAAGCGACTGACTCTGATTTAACGCACCTGTGCAAGATAAAGGAAAACCTGCAAACATGGCCTGTTGGGGATACTTGAAGACAGGGCTGAGAACCACTGCTATAAACCAGCTGAAATGTAACTTCAGGGTCTGTTGGGGAAAAATCCCACAGTACATTTAGCCACAGAGGTCAGTGAGGGACTAGTTTTAAAGTCTTTTACTGCTTGTAAACAGTACATTTGAGCTTCCCTAGTGTGGGTGTCGGAAGAGGTTTATGTGCCTCCCTTAGTTTGCCTGTTGTCTCCAGGGAAGTGATGCTTCAGTTCTGCCTCAGTCCCATATAAATTAGCCAAGGGAATGGGGTGTTTAGTACAAGAAGCAGTATGGAGTGTTAGGACTCTGAGATGCTTTCTTGGTATCCCCTATATGGTCCTCCCTGGAGCAGGGTTCTCCCTGAAATTGGCCTTAATGTACTGGAGCGCATCCGGACCTTGGTAACAAGATGATTTTCCAGTGCCACTGCAAACTGCATGACATCCCAGTACATCGGCCTCATGGTGCCGATGTACTCTCCATCTTGGCTGATCCACGAGTGAGGTAGCAGGGCGCTATCAGCGCATTTCGCTCTGGCGAAGACCTCTCTCCTCATTCACCATGGCGAGCCTGATGCTGGGAGGAGCCCGCGGCCACGCTGGGCTTATATGGAAGCCTCCCCCTTGGGTTGAGGTGTTTTCTCATTTGGCATCTGGGCACAATGCACATCACTTCTTGGCACATGGCTTTATGTGGCAACACTAGGTAATACTTTGGGGGACCCTCTTAATGTTTGGGTTCCTCCAGCATGTTGTTTGTTTTTCTTCTCAATTTTTCCATTCCCTCTTTGAGAATTTTCTTGGATTCCATGCAATATCTACACACTGTTTGCACTGTTTCTCCTTCATTCCTGGTTATGGTTTCACTCTCCATGTCCCTCTATTCACCTTGCACTGTACCTCTTTATCACTCACCTATGGGTAGTAACTACATTCTCTAACCTTATCAACACTTGCTTTATATTAATAGTTAAACATTACTCAATTATTTATAGGGAAATTTGGATGCAATTTTCGGTACAATTATTGGCTACAATGTGGCAGCCCTCTCTCCCCTGGGGTTGTGTTTCTGCGCCTGGCTTCTTCGCGGGTCTCCATACCTCGGTTCCCGGGATAGACGTTCCTAGCAGCCCTGTGTCTATAGTACTGCATCTTGTAATCTGTAACCGATATGTAAGCACATCATGGTGGCTATTTCTTTTCCTCCCGCCCTTACTCCTTTTCTACGACTTTGGCAAACATTAGATCATATTGCTATTCATTGTCTTTTGCATATGTTCTGCATCCTCTCCTGAGGAAGTGGTATTTAGCCACGAAACGTGTCAAGATTTTTGAATACAGCCATGTTTTTAACAATATAGTCCACTTTTTCAATTGACTGTTTAGTTTTTTATGGACCATATTATATTCAATATCACTGGCTTATATCATCAGGTCACAACAGTGTGATCTATGTGTATATACATAAATTACTTTTATGCCATATTTGTATGTATATATAAGAAATAATGAATACTTATGTATGTGCATTGTGTTACGCCCTATGTCCATGTCAATAAGCATGCTTACGTATTTTTCCAAGCTGTGTTTCATACAGGGCCATAGATCATTTTTTGCTCTGTGGGGGTTCAGCAGGAAGTACTAAGTAAAAGTCTTTTTAAACAAAACAAATTGCGCCAAATTCATAAGGACTGTAAAAAGGAAGAGCTATGTGTCGCTCATAGTAAGCAATCACATCCTTAGTTCTATTTTCTCAGATCCTCTTAAAAATTAAACCTGATTTCAGTTTTGCTTTCTTCCAGTTTTTATGAACGTTGCCCAGTGAGGTTGGCTATTGTCCAGTCTAAAGCCTGGTACTGGCTGAACGAAATATGAAAAAACCTGACAGGTCAGTGTACTAACACTAGGGCTGTTGAAATTAATCGCCGAATCGATGCATCGGCATTCGACCGTCCACGATGCAGCATCGATGCTATAGCTTTAAGGCATCGATTGAGGATGACGTCATCCTCGCGGCGCGTTATGCCCCGCCTCCGCGACTGAACGGAGCCGGAAGCCGCCGAAGAGTCGCGGGAGTAAGCCGCGCCGGCTTTTCCTGCTTGCTGCCCCTGACTGACGTCATCCCCCTGCTGCCCTGCGAGGAGCGACGCTGTGTGCATGTTCGCGGGGACATGGAGTGCCGGTGGCTGGAGCTGCTGCTGCTGCTAAGAGTGGCGGCGGTGGCGGCCGGCTTGTGGAGCACGGAGCTCCGAGGAGGAGAGTGGAGCCGCGGCATGTCAAGCCAGGTAAGGGGGCCGCATGGAGGACACCTCTGCTCTTCCCCCACCTCTACACAGTGAACATGCAGATAGGGCAATAAAACAAAAAAATTGTGCAGTGCTTTGTGGTGATAATAAATGCACAAAAAAGTCTTATTAAGTAGTGAATAAATATAGCCCTGAAATATATAATCTGTGATCTGATTAAAAGAAATCTTTTGTGTATTCAAAGTAATTCCAGTGCTGAGTGTTCTCTGCTGTGTCATTCCTGATTTCTGGTGAATGATTTGAACACAGCAGAGAACACTCAGCACTGGAATTACTTTGAATAAGTAAGACTTTTATGTGCATTTATTATCACCACAAAACACTGCACACAATTTTTTTGTTTTATTGCCCTATCTGCATGTTCACTGTGTAGAGGTGGGGGAAGAGCAGAGGACTGTGTGGATGCTGGTAGAGAAGGATGGGAATTGGTCCGTGGTGACACTGGGCAGGGGAGCGCTATGGTAATAGTATTATATGGGGACAGGTTAGTGGTGAGGGCGGCGGGGTATTATTCATCTTGGATAGGACAGTCTGGCACCTTCCTTACCACGTCCAGCAGGTCTGAAGTCTCTGACCATCTCCTGTAGTATGTCTGCAGTCTCTGTCCATCTCCTGTACTATGTCTGCAGTCTCTGTCCATCTCCTGTACCATGTCTGCAGTCTCTGACCATCTCCAGTACTGTGTCTGCAGTCTCTGACCATCTCCTGTATCATGTCTGCAGTCTCTGTCCATCTCCTGTACCATGTCTGCAGTCTCTGACTATCTCCTGTATCATGTCTGCAGTCTCTGACCATCTCCTGTACTATGTCTGCAGTCTCTGATCATCTCCTGTACTATGTCTGCAGTCTCTGATCATCTCCTGTATCATATCTGCAGTCTCTGACCATCTCCTGTACCATGTCTGCAGTCTCTGACCATCTCCTGTATCATGTCTGCAGTCTTTGACCATCTTCTGTAGTCATTTGGGGGCAGTCTGGAGCTCCTCTTTAAGTTGTCTGCTGTGTTTACACTTTGCTGCATGCAAGGAGTGTTGTCTTTTTTTACAGAGCAGATAAAATTTAAAAATGGAGTTCTATTGACTACTTAAATTTTTTGGATGAAAACCACGCGCAGTAATCGTGATGCATCGTGAATCGTGGACCTGATAATCATAATCGAAACGTGAGGCCAGTGAAGATGCACACCCCTAACTAACACATACGGTGTTAGTGTAGCGATCTCCCCACACTGTGCTATTATGTTCTGGCAGGGAGACTAGGGGGACTGGGGGGACTGGGGGGACTGCCCCCCACCAGAACACAGCAGTCAGTGCTCTCTGCCATTGGACTGCCTATCACAGGGTAGTGCACTGTAGTAGCCAATCTTACTGGGTGGGTGCAAAGGGCACCATCTTAACATCTTGTGGAAGGCAGCACACTCACTGATTTTTTGTTAACCCAGCATACCAGACAAGAGAAGCGGTGCTGTGCAGACGCCATATATACAAAACATACCTCACAACTGAGAATAAGGGGCATGACAGGGAGGCAGTAAACTGCGGCGCACATAGCGCGCCGCTGCAAAAAAAGTGGGTGTGGCCAAACATGATAGTGGGAGGGTCTTAAGGGACACGGTTAAATAAAACCTGGGCTTCCTTGTACCTATAAAATATGCTGAGGCTGAGTCTTCCATAATTGCTGTTGTGTTAGCCTATTAGGTCCTGACTGTTCACATGTAGCGATTTGGGATCGTGCGCACTATTGCTGTGATTCTGCCCACAATTCCAAATTACACTGCAATGCTGGCAAAACGCAGCACACGTGTTTGTGTTCCATTCATTTTTAGGTGCACCAAAACACGGTGTGGTTTTGGATGCTTGTTGAGCATTAAATCGCTCAACAATCACAGCAAAAAGACACCACATTGTGGTGCCAGTAAAAATGAATGGACCACAAACACATGTGCCGCATTTTGCCAGCATTGTGAATGTGATTTGGAATCAAGCGCGGTGGCGGGCAGAATCACAGCAATATTCTGCCCACGATCCCAAATTGCTACATGTGCCTAACAGGCTAACACAACAGCAATTATAGAAGACTCAATCCAGCGCCTCAGTCGCCAACTTTGCCAGCAGTTGCCACAATCTCAGATACCTAGTAGAATGACAGGAAGAAATTTTGCAGCCCTGTCATCGGCGCATGCGCTCTGAAGGAATGGCCACCCGTGCCATTCCTTCAGGCGAGAGTGTAACTGTGTTAATTTCTACTTTTGTTGGCATGTACAGGAGTGACGTCTCGCGGCTCCGGTCAGGCCCCTGAAGGAAGACAGGTGAAGATGGATGCGAGCTGCAGCGGGGACGACGCAGGTTTCGATTGCAGGTAAGTGTCACAAAATGTGCCAGTATGCAATGCATGCTAGCACATTATGCCTTTACTTTGCAGGGAAGTAGAAAGAGGTAAAGGTGGTTGATGGGAAGATTGATGAGAAGATATCCCATGTGTTGCTTGAATAATCTCTATAATGGATGTATGGAATCATGCGGAGAAACATAAATAATATATATATATCGTGATACCGCAACAAACGTAGTGGGACATAGGCATATCAAACAGTGATGCACTCACTTAGAAAAGAGGAGCATAGGCGTCAATCCAACGAACGCCGAGTTCGTATGTCCTTAGTGTGGCAACTTTGGTCAGCTCCTGTTCCCAGCGCTTGTCCGGTGGACTCAGTAAATGTTGGTATAAAACATGAAGAGATATGCATATAGCGTAATCCTGTATTGCAAAAAAACAATTTATTAAGAAATTCCAAAAAACAGACTCACATTAAAAAGATAATATGGGGAAAAATCATCCACGAGCGCCAAGCTCGTCTCCTGCCTGTGTACCCAGTGCTCCAATCCCGACGTGTATCGTCACATCAAGTGACTTCATCAGGGGAAGAATTTTGATTTCCTAAAGGAACACAGCATAGGTAAAAATGACACTAAATAGAAGGCATGAGGAGGTAGGAGGTGTCTAAGGACTGTACTAACTGGTGGCAAACCAGAACTTACCAAAGCACAAACATTAAGGATTCATTCACACTTGTGCAACTTAAAAATCATGCAACTTCCATTGCGACTTTACCATGCGACTTTGTTACGACTTTGGCTTTAACCAGTGTGATCAATTTGTTTGTGCTCTACAAAGTCGCTAAACATATGGTTTCTTTATTTTCTAACACATTCCACATTTTCAGAACGATATGAATCGGTGGAAGATTGATCAACTGATTTGAATTCTGTATGCAGAATAGCTGGTTGTTAAGAAAAAGGCTGGGAAGCTGCCCGTCATGTCCTTAACAACCAATTACTCATCAGCTGTCAGCAGGTTTCCCCAATGACAGCTGAATGTAAACAAAAGAATGCCAGCAATGAATGAAATAAACAGCAATGAATGAAATAAACAGCCCTTCAGTTCTGGTATAGATTTTAGGGGGAGCCAAATGCCAAAAAAAAAAAAAAAGCACAGGGTCCCTCCCAAAATCCATACCGAGGGGCCCCTTCCCACAATCCTGGTCAGTGGTTGTGGGGTTCTGTGGGTGGGGGGCTTATCGGAATCTGGAAGCCAACCCGAAAAAATAAAAAAAAACTCCAGTCCCGATGAAGGATCCCACCATCTGCCAGCTCCACCGTCTAATGCCGCATACACTCGATTGTTTTTCTCGTCAGAAAACAGGATTCCGCTCAAGTTTGCCTTGCATACACACGGTCACATAAAAGTTTGCTGAAATTATGATCGTCAACAATGCGGTGATGTACAACACTATGACGAACCGAGAAAATGACGTTCAATGCTTCCGAGCATGCGTCGAATTGTTTGCGTAGGGATTTTGTGCGTCGGAATTGCTATAGATGATCGCATTTTTTTTAATAAAGGAAAAGTCAATAAACTGTCTACTGTAATTTTTTTACACTACACTTTTTTTTGGTGAACGAGTAGGGGTACTACGGCAGAGCCCCATACTCATTCACATGGGAAGAAGGGCGGGATCTAGGGGCCCTCTTGTTAAAGATTCTGATAAGCCCTCCACCCACAGACCCCCACAACCACCGGCCAGTGTTGTGGGGAAGGGTCCCTTGTCCCCATCAACATAGAGGGCAAAGTGCTTTGGGGGGGAAGCAGAGCCCCCCTGCCCCAAAGCACCCCCTCATGTTGAGGGCATGTGGCCTGGTATAGTTCAGGAGGGAGGGGGGCGCCCGCTTGTCCCCTGCTTACCTGACCTGCTAGGCAGCATGCTTGGATATGGATCTGGTAAAAAAATTTGGGGGGCCTCACCGTTTTTTTTCCTTTTTTTATTTATTTTTCATTGCCAGCATTCTTTTCACAAGTTGCACACAAGTCACATGTATATCATGCAGGTGTGACTTTCGTGCAACTTTTGAGGGTTTACAGTAAAGTCTATGGCCCTCAAGTTGCATGAAAGTCAGACCAAAGTAGTGCAGCACCTATTTTAAAGTCTCTGTGACTTTAAGTCGCACAGATATGAATTGAATGGTACGCAAAGGGAAACATGGGCTGTGACTTGTTATGCGACTTTGGGGTCCAAATGCATGACAAGTCACACAAGTGCGAATGGGGCCTTAATAATAAAACAGGGCAGTGTTGTCAGCACAGGCAAACTAAATGTAATTTAGTAATGGTTAACATTTACTTTAAAAAAGTCATTGAACTCCAGACAAGTAACTTTGCATGTCTGAGATGGTTTCATCAACCTGCTGCAGGCTGGAGTTAGCATTTCCTTAGTCTCCTCCTCCCTGCTGATCAGGCTACAACATTGTAACTTTGCTAGTCTTCCCAACTAACCGGGCTCCACCCTGTTGCATGTGTACATTAGAAAAATCAAAAAGCGCTCCAGTTATTATATGTATATAAATTACTGCATGGATAACCAACTGCAATGCCTTGGAAACAGAAGCTGTTTATATCAGCAGGCTTCCAGCCCTGCGTAAAAAAGTGACACAACAGATGAAGACAGCAACGATTACTCTACAACCCATCCTTTCGTTGAAGAAAATGCGATTTGTGGTAATTTGTTGAGTCTTGTCACACCAAATAATGTCATGGTTATGGAAGGATAAGGTTATAATATTTTAAAGGAAAAAATGGCTTTTGGACCAGTCTTTTCTATTAAAATAACACAGTTTAACCGCTTAGCGACCACCCACCGTAGACATACTGCGGCAGGCCAGGTACTAAGTACATGATCTGGCACTTCTGGGTCTTGGGAGTGTGCGTGCGCCACCGACGACCCACTCCTGCTGTGATTGGACACAGCATAAGCCAATTAGCGGCAATAAGCAATGTCCAATCAGCGACATAAGCAATGTCCGCCAGGACCTGACAACTGTTCAGGAGAAATTCAGAATGGCAGTCTGCCTATGTAAACAAGGCAGAACACCGTTCTGTGAGAGGGGAATGTGCCGACCTTGTGTTCCTGCTAGTCAGGAATACGGATTTTTACATTCCCCCAGTCAGAAATAAAGGGAAGGATTGGTATGTGTATAACAAAACACTTGGTCTGTCAGAACTGGAAATTGAAACAAAAATAGAAAACCTGGTGCTGTTAGGCACGGTTGAAACCCCTAATGGCTCTATTATAGGGAGACCAAGTAATTATGTAAAAAGGTACACTTTTATTCATGTACAAATACACATAGAAAATTGTATAAGAACAATGGTGACTTCATAAAAACAAAGTACAAGGTACCCAATATCGCAACTGTATGTGGACCATCTGCCCTCAGAAGAGACAGGCTAGTGATGATGCATACTGGCATTGACACCTTACATGTTACGGACAAACAGCAGTCCTTCAGAGTGTCACGGAACGCCCCACACTCCGCTTGAGTGCTTCCGTCATATACTGCTTCCTAAGTTCTGCAACACGAGTCCAATGGATCTGGCTATAGGAACCCCAAGAACTAGACAACACCAGTCTTGGAGTACATCAGAACTACCTTTATTTTGAGATCTCACAGACCTTTATACAGCAGGGATGACTCAAAGCTAACCTAATTAACATGACCTAATTTACTACAAAATGTACCCAGACCAGATGACAGTCTTGTGGGCACCGAGCTTCACACATTAATAAAATTAACAATACAAACAACAATCTCCCCCCTCCTCAGCCTAGACCATTCGTCTATTAGCCAGTGCTGGTGGCTAATGTGATCAGCTCTCTCAATTAACATAAACACATGTTGATAACACCAGCATCTCCTCACAGGATGTGTCCCAACATAATGAATCAGTCTTATCAGCAGGGGGCTGCTGGAGGAACCCCCCCTCCCTCTTCAGGGACACAAATCTACAGTAAGGAGTCCCCATACAATATATACATGACTGAGTCCGATTAATACAGTTCAGACTGGATTTCTCATTCACCTCAAATGCTAGGGCCCATAATCGGTGGGCAACAGGCTTGCATACATTCCTCTCCAACAGCCTCTGCTCCGGCCAGGTCCGTGACATTTCTCCCCTTTCGGCAGGAGACTAACACAGGAGGAGACCCCAGACGGGTTGACTCCGAAGTTAGTCCATAGTTCCAGTCCTCTACTGCCTGTACCCACACAGTACCCCAAACAAATTATTCCAAACAGTGTATTACTCACCCAGCCATCCTCTGCCTCTCTCAGAGAACATATCTGCCGCTGGGGAGAGGCCCAGACTGGCCCTTCTCCCTGGAATCCTTTCTGCCGCTGGAGAGAAGACAGGGGGACTGGGCTCACTCCATCCTGCTGTTGGGGATCTGGGCCGACTGCCCAGCATCCCTGGGGTATACAGGTGGGGACTGAAGCCCCATCAACCAACACCAGATCAAGCTGCAGTTGTGAGGTGATGACTGCATTCTCTCCTTGGATCCTGATCTGCAGCTCGCGATAGACTGCCACCTCCTCACCTTGGGTCTCCACAATTGCTGCAGGTGTGGGGCAGAGGTCTTGGACCCTCTGTCCGGTTGCCAGCACTTCTGCTGGGGGTTTGCCAGGTGGTTCCTCCTCTACAGAAACGTCTATTAAATCCCCAGTCTCTAGAATTGGTAAAAGTGTGGGACAGAGGTCTTGGACCCTCTGTTCAGTTACCAGATCTTCAGCTGGAGAAGTTTGTTTTAACTCCATAGATGCTGCTGGCAGAAAATCACATGTCCCTGTCAGTGTTGTGGGAGAAAGGCCGACTACCTCTTCTCTCAGGAAGGCGGAAGCCACTGTTGGTGCTGGGCAGAACACAGTGAACTTTGGCCCTGATAGCAGCTCTTCTGCTGGAGGCTCATCAGGTTGTTCTTCCTCAGCAGAAAAGTCTATCAAATCCCATGTCTCTGCAACTGATGTCTGGGAATAGAGGTTCACCATCTCCTGTCCATGGAACCCAGAAGATGTTATCATTTCTGGACAGAGGTTAGCAGAGCTCTGCCCTGTTGTCAGCACTTCAGGTTTGGGGACGGCAATCTCCGGATTTTCCACTGCCGATTCTCTGGCATGCTGCTGAACTTGTTCTAGCAGTTTCCTGTATGCCCTTTCCAGATGCTGTTCCTTCCTTAGCAAATGGTCCAGATCAGGTTTGAGCTCTGAGACCCCTGCAAGACCGAGCATAGACTCTCTATAGTCCCTCATGTCCTCAAGGTCAGGTTCCCCCTCATCGCCAAACATAAAAAGATCTGTAAGGTTCTCCCACAGCAATCCAGGGCCGCCAAAGTCATATCCCTCCGGAGAGCATTCTGTTGTCTCCCCTAAATATCCCTCCTCTGCGTGCCATTGCAGAGCCCGATAACGATTGTCCAGCTCTATCTCCTGCTGGACCAACCTGTCCAACTCAGTCACCCATTGCTCCTGGGGCTGCTCTCCCAGGAATGCCATCCGCAATGCCCGTTGGTCACTGGCCCGTTGCTCTTGGGTTGGAAAGCACTTGCCCTGTTTTATACCAGCGAGACGGAGGGCTGCAATCCAGAGCTCCACCCGAATCAGCTGCCTGAGCTCCAGGTATTCATCCTCAGACACAGTCCTGGTGTACGTTGAAAGGATGATCCGCAGCAGCCCCGGGAATTCTGATGCCAGGTCCATATCTCCGCTGGGGTGACTGAAGTCTGCTATGCTGATCTTGGATCCAGTTGGAGGTTTGGATGTCCCAGACTTCAGACTTCAGGAAGCTATCCCACTGCTGCCACCAATGTCACGGAACGCCCCACACTCCGCTTGAGTGCTTCCGTCATATACTGCTTCCTAAGTTCTGCAACACGAGTCCAATGGATCTGGCTATAGGAACCCCAAGAACTAGACAACACCAGTCTTGGAGTACATCAGAACTACCTTTATTTTGAGATCTCACAGACCTTTATACAGCAGGGATGACTCAAAGCTAACCTAATTAACATGACCTAATTTACTACAAAATGTACCCAGACCAGATGACAGTCTTGTGGGCACCGAGCTTCACACATTAATAAAATTAACAATACAAACAACAATCTCCCCCCTCCTCAGCCTAGACCATTCGTCTATTAGCCAGTGCTGGTGGCTAATGTGATCAGCTCTCTCAATTAACATAAACACATGTTGATAACACCAGCATCTCCTCACAGGATGTGTCCCAACATAATGAATCAGTCTTATCAGCAGGGGGCTGCTGGAGGAACCCCCCCTCCCTCTTCAGGGACACAAATCTACAGTAAGGAGTCCCCATACAATATATACATGACTGAGTCCGATTAATACAGTTCAGACTGGATTTCTCATTCACCTCAAATGCTAGGGCCCATAATCGGTGGGCAACAGGCTTGCATACAGTCCTCTCCAACAGCCTCTGCTCCGGCCAGGTCCGTGACAAGAGAATTTTCATATGTCAAAAAGGTATGATATTTCTACAATGCAAAATACAAAAAAATGTATAATTAGTATCATATAAACATGTAGCGCTGATATATTTTCAGTCTACCGCTTATAGGTAAATTTAGTGGGTTATCTGTTCATACATAGTCAGATTTGCCTCTGTTCCAGTTTGGCTGAGTTGCATGTAGTTTTGCACTGTGCCTGTGGGTGTCGTTGTCACCATGGGTCGGTGTTGGAAAGGCAACATGCTGAAGTGTATGAGTGCTCCTCTGTCCCGGAGATAACTCGGTGGAGGTGGTCCTGCTAGTGGTGGGCCAGCAAAACTGCATAAATAAACCAAAAAATGTGGATTAGAGTAGTTAAAAGTAATTGAGCATGGATAGATAGAGACACTTAAGCTGCACTGACAATCTCAGCAACAGCCTAGATCTGTGAGTCCTGTATGGAAAGTGAGACAATAACATACCTTCAACCATGCTTGTATGGGAACACAGAACTTCCACCATGCGCTTCCAAAGGAACATGACATTATTTCCCTGGGTGCAGGTAGATAAGGCTGTGTCCAACTAAATTGGGCCTATCGCAATCAATGATTGTGATGGTAAACTGCTGGTCCCTAGGTGGGGGGGTCAGCGCCCAGATAAAGCATCAGAACATCCCCACTGAGTCCCTCGGCACAAGCCTGTCCGAGGGGAGGGGTCACGTCCCATGTCATTGCGCCACTGACGGGCGTGCGGCTGCCGTCTGTGCTCCAAGCTGGAACACAGGGGGAGGATACCAATGACACAATGTCAAGGAAACCAAAGCTGAAATGTGTCCAGAGTCCCCACGTGAAGGGGAATAAAACAAAGGACCCACGCGCGCTGGGCAGTGGGGCAAATGGCACCAAGTGATACTCCAAAATCGCAAGGGGCTAGAACATTGTCCGCAATGTGTGGGAATCAATGGAACAATAGCACAGTAAAAATCGAGACAACAACAATTGGCAAGATCTCATCTGGTGGAAATACATAAAATGGCAGGCAGATAAAGATTAATATCAAAACACAGCATAGACACAACTATGTTACAAAACCCAGTGTGATGTAATAGTGAAATAAACATGAGTTGATGAATAAAGATATACTCAGCTCATGTCCATTCAGTTAGGATAATGCTTGGACATACAGTGTGTATTTAGAATATGAAAGTTTTGGGTCCAACTCAGAGACTCCTGACTTGAATCCGAGCAGATACGGCCTAAAGTTGAAAACTTCATTGAGGCCGGGTGCCTTCGTAGCTTTAAGGTGAAAGATCCATCTAAGTTCGCTTTGCAAAAGTTATTTATTGAAATCACCCCCTCTTGGATTCACATAAATGTGATCCAGTGCCAGGAACCTCACCTTAGGAGTGACGTCCCCGTGCACTAGCAAGCTATGTCTTGCAAGTGGTAGGGAGGGGTCTTTCTTCTCTATGCTAACTATGTGTCAATAAATACAATGCCACAGTTCTAGTTTTGTTTTCCCCACATAGTAGCAGCCGCATTGGCAGAATAATAAATGTACCACCCCGGGAGTATGGCAGTTCACATAATGTTTTGGTTGGAAGGTATCTCCATTTGGCAAAGTAATATTTTTACGTATATCCATATTGTCACGTACCTGGTGGAGATCGAGCTGTAGAGGGGGCTTCTCTTGCACCTCCTGTCCAACACCCCTGGTAGTGATGACAGGGAGTGAAGGACACAGAGTGGCACGAGGGCCGATGTAGCAGATGGCTCTGGCTGGGCTCTGGCTGGGTTCTGGCAGGAACCAGGTGGCTGGAGAGCTCTGGGCCGGAACTGATAACAGGAGCTCTGTATCGCTGGATCAGCAGCTGGAAGCGTAGCTGGGACGTAAGCCAGGGGGTCATCAACAGCAGGACAGAGCAGGTACTGAAACGTGAGGCAGAGGCAGAGACGGGACACAGGCCAGGTTCGGTACACAGTCGGGCAATGAAGCACAGGAACATCAGGCAGAAGTGGAGTCAAGCACAAGCCGGGGTCACAAGTAGGCAGGCAGAGGTCAAACGGAATGTTCAGGCAAGCCGAGTCGGGATACAGGAAACTGGTACAGATCAGGTAAACAGGCACTAGCTGAAAAGACCACTCAGCAAAGTGTGCATGTCACTGGCAGGTTAAAATAGGTGGACTGGCACCAATGCACACACGTGTGTGCACACAAATGCGCGCACGTGTGTGCGCGCTGTCCCGCTCACGCATGCGCCAGTACATGTCCTTTCTTTTGCATCTCCTGGAATGTCCACACCTGCGCACCACTGCGCGCTTGTTACCCAGGTTTCTCTTACACATATACTGGCAACAGCCGCAATGGCCATAAGGAAATGTTCCCTTGTATTTGGCTCTACTGTTATCCTCTCTCTTAAACTCACTATGAACCAATTGATCACGTAATGATATAGGCCTCCTATACGTAATTAAAGGATGATCTGTTACCAAAGGTGCAAGAGTGGCATCCATACACAGAAGACGCCAGTGTTTGTTCAGAATATTTCTTATTTGTTTATGTTGACAAGAGTACTTGTTAATAACTCTCGTGGTGTTGTTTTCCTGAACCTTCCTTTGTGAAAACAATAAGTCAGTACATGATTCGTTTTTTGCCTTTTTATAGGCTTTTTTAAGAATTTTGTTGGAATATCCTCTGGCATGTAATCTGGTTCGTAATTTCAGAGCTTCCTTTTTAAACAAGGTCTCACTTGAGCAGTTGCACCTTGCACGGATTTACTGCCCATAAGGGATGAAAGATAGCAACAGTTTAGGGTGGAAGCTTGAAGCTTCCAAGATCGTATTACCTGCTGTTGGTTTGCGAAAGAGTTTGCTGTATAGGTAGCCATCAGGGTGTTTATATATGGTCAAGTCTAAGAAAGTTATGGCTGATGGATTATGGGCCATTGTAAACTTTAAATAGAACATATTATTACAGTTCATATATTCAAGAAATTGATCAAGAAGTTTAACTGGTCCATCCCACAGAATCAAAATGTGATCTATATACTGATACCATGCTAATGCATGGCTCGTATATATATAGACGCAGACTCGCCAGAGAATAAATTACTTCCCACTCCCACAGGTACAGGTTGGAGTAAGATGGTGCACATGAAGTACCCATAGCCACCCCCTGCACCTGGAGGTAGTGGAAATCAAGAAAGGAGGACAAATTGTGCTTGAGTATGAACTCCAAAGATGTCAACACAAATTCAATTTGTGTGTGATCGAACTGACTTTGCCGGAGGAGTACCTATCGAATGGCCCAAAGGCCCTTGTCATGTGGTATAGAGCTATAGAAGGCCTCCACGTCGATGGCCACCAAGATAATATGGCCATCGATCCTTGGTGTGGGAGAGTAGTTCTTCGACCAAAGGTCTAAGTTGGTTGTTCAAAAATTTGTTGAGGTTGTCAATAAGACTGCCTCGGCCAGAGATAATAGGTCTCCCTGGAGTTTTTGTGCACTTTTGGCAAAGTGTAAAAAGTAGCCTCACGCGGAAAGCTAGTTCTAATGTATTCTCATGTATTTTTATCCAAAACATTGCAATAGTATGCCTCATCTACCATGGTGCACAGTTCCTTAATAAAACTGTGGAAACAAGGAGAAAGGGGCGCCACTGAGTATATATCAATAACACTTTAATAATAACAAGCAATATCCACTCACATGTAGGAATGAAAAGTAGAGTTCAAGTACATCTCCGGGTGGAGGAGAGAGAGGAGGACTACAAGTAGCAGCAGGTCCATATGCTGACATCACATCATGTCCGTCAGGGATGAGTGGTAGCAGGCTCTCTATGTAGTCCAGATGACACACCAGCAGGAGATGGAGTCACACGGGAGGCCATCAGAAGATGGCCGTCAGAACACGGCTGTGTTACTTCCCATCACGGATGCCGCATGAGGCTATGTTGATCCCGCAGCACAGCTGATGACTGGCTCTGGTCCTGGCGTCTTCCCTCACCCTATCCCTGGAACCCACACCATCTTCTGACGGCCTCCCGTGTGACTCCATCTCCTGCTGGTGTGTCATCTGGACTACATAGAGAGCCTGCTACCACTCATCCCTGACGGACATGATGTGATGTCAGCATATGGACCTGCTGCTACTTGTAGTCCTCCTCTCTCTCCTCCACCCGGAGATGTACCTGAACTCTACTTTTCAGTCCTACATGTGAGTGGATATTGCTTGTTATTATTAAAGTGTTATTGATATATACTCAGTGGCGCCCCTTTCTCCTTGTTTCCTTCTCTCAGCACATTGGACCCGGCTTCCGGTCCTTTTGGTGGCAGCCCTGACAGACTCATTGCATATATGTATATATATTTGTCTATATACATATATCTTGCCTTTGGACTATGAGGAACAGGTGATTGAGGTACTTATGTATTGCGCCTTTTTTACTTGTTCAATGACTTAATAAAACTGTCAACGAGGGATTTTGGTATAGGACGATACCATTCAGGGTTGTCCAAAATGTTTTTGCACATACGGACGTAATCTATATTGTCTTGAATAGCGATATTGGCACCTTTATCAGCAGGCTTAATCATTATAAATTGATTTTGCATCAAGGACTTAAGTGCCCTAGATTCACCCCCTGTCAAGTTGCCTTCTAATCTGTGTAGAACTTTAATTGCCTGGATTTCCTTGGACACTAATTTTAAGAAAGCTGACGCATTAGGGTTGGAGCTTGGTGCTTTGTGAAGGCTAGGTTTCTTTTTAAATCCTTCAATAGTCGACTTGGGGGATGGTGGTGTCTCAATGACACCATCCACCTCGGCTAGGATAGTTTCAAGGTCTAAAGAATCTAATAGATCATGGGGTTTGTTTTCCTCAAGAAGAACAGCTAGCTGATTAATAGCCTCTAGCTCTTGTTGTGTGTCTGTTGAACCTGGCATGGTCTGTTTTTTGGCAAAAAGGCCTTTTACCAACAAGTTGCGTACAAATAAATGTAGGTCTTTTATGGTCTCAAATTTGTTAATTTTTACCATGGGGCAAAAGGTGAGCCCGTTCTCAAAGACACATATCTCATCCTGTGTTAACAAGTGTTTTGATCAGTTGATTATATTTAGTGAGTTTTCGATGGGTGAGTTTTGTTTGTTTTGTGAGTGTGTTTCTTGGTGTTTTCCTGATGTTTTTTTGTTTGTGTCCTTAGTTGGTCTAAAGAAATCACCCGTTGGGAACATCCTGATAAGAGGGTAGACAAAAGGGTGCTTGATTTGTGTAAACCTCTAGAGGTACTGTGAGAAGTCTCAATTTTTGATTGTATGTAATTCTTTGTGGTTTCCCATTGTATGTGAGGAAGAGGAATCTTCCATATCTGAGCAATTGTCCATATCTGAGCAATTGTCATTAGACATATTGCCCTGTCGTGATCATTTGGGGCGATTACACCCCTCAGAGTGTACTGGTGCAGATTGTGTTGAGTTAGACAACAGAGTTGTATGTTTAGAGATATTGGGTCCATTGTCTGATACTATGTGAGGAGTGCTATTTCTATAGGGCCCTTTGGGCCCATCATTCCATTTGTACGCCCGTTCGTCTTTGAAGGCCTTCTTGTCATGATAAATTTTTTTCTTTTTTGATTTTTTTATAAAATTTTTCAACTTTTTTTCCAAAGATTCATATAGACTATGCATTTTAAGCTTTTAAGCTTAATCAATTGCGTATTAAGGATGGCAATTTTTAAATCTATGTCAGTGATCCTTTTTCAGTATTCCGAAGCACCTCCCCCACAGTTAGTAATCACTCCTAAGGAACACATTTAACCCTTTGAGCGCCCCTGCTGTTAACCCCTTCCCTGACAGTGCCATTAGTACAGTGACACTGCATATTTTCTAGCACTGATCATTGTATTAGTGTCACTGGTCCCCAAAAAGTGTCAAAAGTGTCAGTTATGCCGCATACACACGATCGGAATTTTGGCCTGCATAAGACAGATGAGAGTTTTTCGTCGGAAAATGCGACCGTGTGTATGCTCCATCAGTCTTTTGCTTGCAGATTCCAGCCAGCAAAAGATTGAGAGCATGCTCTCAATTTTTCGGTCGGGAAAAGTTCCTATCCGAAAATGCGATCGTCTGTGGAAATTCCGATGTGCAAAATCTCTACGCATGCTTGGAAACAATTCGATGCATGCTCAGAAGCATTGAACTTCATTTTCTGGGCTCGTCGTAGTGTTGTACGTCACCGCATTCTTCACAGTCATAATTTCAGCAAACTTTTGAGTGACCGTGTGAATGCAAGGCAAACTTAAGCGGAATCCCTTCGGAAAAGCCATATGTTTTTCCGATGAGAAATCCGCTCGTGTGTACGCAGCATTAGGTGTTCAATATGTCTGCCACAATATCACAGTCCCGGTATAAGTCGCTGATCATCCCCATTACTAGAAAAAAATATATATATATATACCATAGTTTGTAGACGCTATAACTTTTGCGCAAACCAATTAATATACACGTATTGGGATTTTTTTAACCAAAAATATGTAGCAAAATACAAATTGGCCTAAAATAATAAAGAAATTAGATTTTTTTAATTTATTTATTGGGAATTTTTTATAGCAGAAAGTAAAAAATATATATATATTTTTTTTTCAAAATTGTCTTTTTTTTGTATATAGCGCAAAAAATAAAAACCGCAGATGTGATCTAATACCACCAAAAGAAAGCTCTATTTGTGGGGAAAAAATGACATCACAATTTTTGGGATACAGGGTCGCACGCCCACACAATTGTCAGTTAAACTTACGCAGTGCTGTATCTCAAAACATAGCCTGGTCATGAAGGGGGGTAAACCTTCCAAGGATGAAGGGGTTAAATAATATGGGCAGAATGGGTAGTTCACAAAGACAGGATTTAATGTAAACATTTTTTTTATTTCATTTTTTTGGGGGGGTGGGGTTTTTGTTTGTTTTGTTTTTGTGTTTTTTTTTTTGTTTTTTTTTTAGAAAATGCTGTTTTCACCATTTTTACCTTCTTTATATCTCTTTTTACCTTCTTTGTATCTCATTGTTGCTGGTTCCATCCAGCCTCCAATTTCTTTTTATTTAAAAAATAAAATAAGAAAGTTTTACTTTAATGTTACTTCAATTTGATTTCTTTCACACCTATACCTAAAAAAAAAAAAAAAAAAAAAAAAAATCTGTAAAAAGACGACAATCCTTTTACAACCTGCATCTCTGTGTCTGTACAGTCCTGCATTCCCTGTTGACTGCACTTTGAGGTATAGTAATAGTAAAGGAAGTCTGCTGTGGTTAATCCTTTTTTGCATCGTTACTGGAGAAAGCTGAGAGGAAGACTGGAAAGTCCTAGCTTATACTACTGTAGCACAACCCCAGGAGAGTTCTCTCCAACAGAGATGATACAATCAGGAAAATTGTGATTCACACTTTTTGATCAGCCTGAATTTTTCTACATAGCTCTGCCTGATCTGCACAAAATTAGACCATTTGGGAATCCAGAAAATCCCAATTCATGTATTGTATGTATCTCTGTAATACAATGCAATACATATGCACAAACTGCTTGTTTTTAGTAAGAAAGCACACAGTCCAAGTATTTTATTCATATATATGTATATATATATATATATACATATATATATATATATATAGATATATTATATGTGGTCTTTTAAGTGCCCATGTTTTGTAGTGCAAGATTGCACAGGAAACATTTATTGTCATTTCTTAGCATCGACAGGGCCATCTTTAATATCGATTGGAGCCTGGGCAAACATTTTCTTGGATCCTCCCGGTTTCAACTTATCAACTATTTGCGGGCAGTGTGGGCTCAAAGTGTAGCTGCTTTGGGCCCCACAACAGTGACTGGGCCCAGGGCAGCTGCCCCTTTTGCCCTTCATTAAAGACAGTCCTGAGCATTGATATATATTAGAAACACCTATTGCCATTATATGGATGGAGCAAGCAAATCAAAGCCATTTATTGTGCACACCCAGGGTCCTGCCCCCTGGAGGATGCCACCAAGCTCGATATGCCTTCATAAGTCCTATTCCTGAAGAAGGAGTGCATGCTCCGTATACACGTTGCCAAAAACCCATCATCATATCCGGGAAGTAATAACACACCAAGCCTTAAACATGCTCCCACCCCCTTCTAAAACCTACACTTAGATTCCCGTTAATTGAAGATGCTTATACTTACCTATTCAGTCCTCGGGTCCGGTCATGTGATCTCCCCAGCGGCAGCTTCAGGAGGGAGGAGAGATCTCCGATAATGGCTGTAATGCATGTGCCATGATGCCACCCATAGGCTTACTATGGGGCATCCTAGGTCGGTGGTCCCGCCTCTCTCCTGAAGCTGTTGTTGGGAGCTAATCATGTGAATGGACCAGAGAACCCTGTGAATAGGTAAGTATAAGCATCTCCCTTCTACAGGGTAGTTAGAAAGGGATTTAGAGAGGGGTTGGGGGCAGGTTTAACCTTAGTAATAGTCTGAGCTTCTACTTTACCTTTAACTTGGTAGATAGGATTGGAAAAGATAGCTCTGGGAAAGCTCCAAACCAACTTATTGGAGCTGACACAGGAATATTGACTCTTTCCCCACCCCCATGTGAAAACACTGGGCCAATCACAAAATCCATATATATTGGCAAGTAGGGTGAGTGTGTCATAATGTCATAATGTGAAAATATTTGTAACATGTATTGCGTTAAAGTAGCCAATGCATTTTGAATGGGCTGCCACACAGGAATGGACCAAAAAACTGACATGCAGCCTTTTTTGATGCAGTGTACTACAGCACATAGTAGTGCATTACCCTGTGTTACGATGCACTGCAACCCATGTGTGTTGGAGCTACTGAAAACAAATAGCACCATAATGTGCCTGTTGGCAGGTGTAAGTGCCCTTTATTTGTTGCCCCTTTTGTAATGCAGGGGATGGAGTAAGTGCCCTTTTATATGCCATTTATCGGTGGGGGCCAATGGAGTTGAGGTACCACCCTGATCAGCAAGATGTAGTGCTGTGCTAGGAGGAGAGAGCCCTCTGCCAGGCTGGACTGCCAGGGTGATCAGAGGAGGGGTCTCTCCTTACATCAGGTGCCCCCAGCAGAGTCTCCCCTTACATGAGGTGTCCTAAGTGGAGTCCCTCCTTACATCAGGTGCCCCCAGCGGAGTCTGTCCTTACATCAGATGCCCCCTAGCGGAGTCCGTCCTTACATGAGGTGCCCCCAGCAGAGTCTGTCTATACATCAGGTGCCCCTAGCAGAGTCCATCCTTATATCAGGTGCCCCCAGCAGAGTCCGTCCTTACATCAGGTGCCCCCAGCAGTGTCCCTCCTTACATCAAGTGCCCCCAGTGGAGTCCCTCCTTACATCAAGTGTCCCCAGCAGAGTCCCTCCTTACATCAGGTTCCCCCAGCGGAGTCCCTCCATACATCAGGTGCCCCCAGCGGAGTCCCTCCTTACATCTGTGTCCCCGTCAGCGGAGTCTCTCCTTACATCTGTGTCCCCGTCAGCAGAGTCCCTCCTTACATCTGTGTCCCCGTCAGCGGAGCCCCTCCTTACATCTGTGTCCCCATCAGCAGAGCCTCTCCTTACCCCCGTGTCCCCATCAGCAGAGCCTCTCCATACATCTGTGTCCCCGTCAGTGGAGCCCCTGCTTACATTTGTGTCCCCTTCAGTGGAGCCCCTCGTTACATCAGTGTCCCTGTCAGCAGAGCCCCTCCTTACATCTGTGTCCCCATCAGCGGAGTCCCTGCTTACATCTGTGTCCCCGTCAGCAGAGCCCCTCCTTACCTCTGTGTCCCCTTCAGTGGAGCCCCTCCTTACATCTGTGTCCCCGTCAGCAGAGTCCCTCCTTACATCAGTGTCCCCGTCAGTGGAGCTCCTCCTTACATCTGTGTCCCCGTCAGCGGAGCCCCTCCTTACATCTATGTCCCCGTCAGCAGAGTCCTCCTTACATCTGTATCCCCATCAGCAGAGCAGCAGGGTCCTCCTCACATCTGTGTCCCCAGCAGCACAGCCCTCCTTCAAACCATGTCTGTCTCTCCCCAGCTAGTTCCTGGCTTTCTCCGTGTGTTCACTGGAGAGGGGAGGGGCCTCCCCTCTCCACTGAATACAGGAAGATTAGTCTTCACGGCGGCCATCTTTTTGTAGCCCACCGGAAGTGACTTTGTTCTCACACTGAGAACAAAGCACCTGCTGGGTGGAAGCTGCTTGGCACAATGGAAAGCAACTCCAAACCCCACCAATGAAGCGCCACATCTGCAATCTCGTGATTGCATAGACGTGGCGCTTCCCATAGTGCACTGTGTCCGGTGCCCGAACACAGTGCAGTTAAGGACTTTTTTTTTTTTAAAGGGCCATGTTTAAACATTTTTTTTTGTGACTGCCTGGGGGGGCACCCCCTATGGACGGACCGTCACTGACATTGACACTGACAACCATCTGGAAAAAATTGGCCATTTGTTAACAAATGAACAATAACATTTTCCTAAAACAGAAACAGTCATTAATCCGGTACCCGTAATATATAATATAGGTTGCTGGATTTGGGAGGCATCCAATAACCATCTTCAGATTAGGTATTACCATTAATACTTAACTATCCCCAGCCGCGCAACACCAGCTCGGGGACAAACACACTTCACTTAACTATCCCCAGCCACGCAACACCGACTCGGGGACAAACATTGTAGTTTCAAAATTTGTAATGCCTCCACAGACCCCAACTGCAACCCCTTTATTTATTTTTTAACCACGGACACTACAATGCAATAAAATAATCCAGGGCGGGAGGGTGGGAATTCCGGATCTTCTGTGCTCCAGCATGGGTCTGCTGCGGTGTCGGTCCTTGCATGTGTCCCCCTAACAGCAGCCCCCACCTTCCTGAGTCACCAGCCAATCCCAGTAAGTGACCTCAGCCTGCTCCCTTGCTACCATTAACCCCATGTTGCCTGTTCTGCCCTGTCCCCCCTTATCATGCAGCCCTGCATCTATTTTTTTTTTTTGCTTCGGGCCTGTCTTTCAATGCTATATGCAACCTCACTGTTCAATAGAGTCTTTCTCTATTGCCTGCTATTGCACCCCTTTGGATAGTGCAGCATAGTAGTGATGGGGGGGGGGGTAGAAGTTCAATTTCTTGTTTACAGAGTGTGGCCAGGTTTAGGAGCTCTCATACTACACAGAATACACTTTAAATAAAAAAGTAAGGTTCATGCCATCTTCTTTTGTTACCAGCTTTCTAGCACTTTTGTTACTTTGTTCTTTGCCATACCACGGTAGGATCACTTTAAATGTTATTTCCTGTCCCTGAGACACAACAAGAAGTAGGATGAAATCTCTCCAATTTAAGGGGGGAGGGGGGTTCCCATTGGGAGATCTACCCTCATCGCCTGTTCTGGTGACAATTATTTTAAAAAATTTCAGCCAATGGACAACTAGAGAAGGTGACAAGCACAGAATTACAGCCGTGATGGGTGTTCTAATGCTACCCTACTCTCTCCAAACAGTAAGAAAAATTTCGCCTAAAGATACACTTTAATAGCACATTCACTTTCCTTGATTATTCCTCTTTAATGCTAATTACAGATGACTTCTTGCCTTATCATTCCCTTTTGAAAGAGCAGTGACAGACAAACAAGCCATTAAATCAATTGACTGTCAAATCACAAAACGCTAAGGACGTCTTGCTGATTTGCTGGGAATGCCACTTGTCCGGGACGGTGTTGACTAAACAAACTTGGACATGTTCGGTAGCCTCCTCACCTTGGCTTGGCTTCTGTCTTCATATACTTATGATGAGGACAACATTTATTATATATTATATTTATTTATAAATCTTTTTATTAAATTTCTTAACAAACAAACAAAACAAAACACCACAAGACATCATACACATTGAACCAAAGATAGAATAAAACAGTTTAAAAATCCGCTATAACAATTATTAATCCAAAGGGAAATTCTTTCCCTGATGACCCCAAACATTTCTCATTTGGGAACACGCATATTATTAACAATGGCTCCCATGGGTATTTGATGCTATATACAGTTTGTCCAGCCACTTTGCCCACACTTTATCATATTTATACAAGTATCTCTATACAATGGAAGATTATTATTTACCAATTGTTTCCAATACGAAAGCGCAGGGGACCGAAATTTCTTCCAATGCAGCGCAATAGCTTTTCTTGCGTTTAATAATGTTATATTAGCAAACAACACTCGCTCTGATGCTGTAGGAAGAATATTCTCTACCAAACCCAGTAAACAGACAGACAGAACCCGGGAAAAGGAGCAGAGGTGATAGAATTCAATAAATCCACCACTTCCATCCAAAAAATAATTATATATGGGTAGGTCCAAAAAATATGTGTAAAATCCCCCTGGATCGCTCCACATCGCCAGCACTCTGAAGAATATGCAGGATTTATCTTTTTAAGTCTGTGTGGAGTGATATATGCTCTATGTACCGATTTATACTGGATCATACGATCTCTCAAAGATATCAAATAAAAATTTTGGCTAAAGATACACTTTAATAGCACATTCACTTTCCTGGATTATTCCTCTTTAATGCTAATTACAGATGACTTCTTGCCTTGTCATTCCCTTTTGAAAGAGCAGTGACAGACAAACAAGCTATTAAATCAATTGACTGTCAAATCACAAAACGCTAAGGACGTCTTGCTGATCTGCTGGGAATGCCACTTGTCCGGGACGGTGTTGGCTAAACAAACTTGGACATGTTCGGTAGCCTGCTCACCTTGGCTTGGCTTCTGTCTTCATATACTTATGATGAGGACAACATTTATTTCAGGAATTTAGCATCAGATTGGATTAATACACAATGGTCACATCAGTCAGCAAAAAGCTGAGTCCACATCTTGCTCTAGAAGATATTCAGGCCAGCTTAAGTGCTGGAGAAGTGAAGATTTTGTTCCTGCCATTACAAACCACAAGATATAGCAATATCCCTCACCTTGTCAATCTATAATTACATCTGTATTTCAACATACCCGCAACCTTTTCAGCATCCAGTAATACAGACGGAGAAAAGCTCCTGTACCAGTAAACATGGTGCTGAATTAGAAATCCAAACAGCTGTGCCTTAAAATTAATCCCTCAATTCCAGAAATGCTATATGTAAATAAATACGTTGGAAAAAGTTTTTCTACCTGGAAATGTTATCTGATATCTCTAGCAGTCCATTAGGATAATAAGTACATGAGCATATGCACAGTCAAAGATTCCTTTTAGGGGTTTTTGGTGAATTTGCTTTGAGTACTTACAATGAATACTTTTACAAGGATACTGGAAAGGTATAGCATCACCGTGATCTTTATATTATTGACCACAATCTCACTGCGTGGATTGTTTCTTACCACCTGTCAAACTTGCCTATTGAAGTCAATGGGATCAAGCTGCAACTATGTGCACATGCAACCATGACAATTGCGGTGTGTTAGTTCACATAAACTCCCAATTGGGATTGGGGACAGGCAATCAAGAGACAGCAGTATCACCTCCTGAATGTTGGTGAAGTGCCTTTCAACTGCAATCTTTTTAGCGGGTGGTCAAGTCTGCCATCTGTGTAAAAGAAGCCTTAAAGTGGTTGTAAAGGCAGAAGGTTTTTTATGTTAATAAATTCTATGTATTAAGACAAAAAACCTTCAGTGTGCAGCAGCCCCCCTCATACTTACCTGAGCCCCCTTCTCGATCCAGCGATGTTGCACTAGAGACTTGGCTGTCCGGGACTCCCCTCCTCATTGGCTGACACAGCAGTGCGATGCCATTGGCTCCCGCTGCTGTCAATCAAAGTCAGTGAGCCAATGAGGAGAGAAATGGTGGCGGGGTCAGGCCAAGTCTCCGTGTCTGAATGGAGCTGTGGCTCGGCTCGGGTGCCCCCATAACAAGCTGCTTGCTGTGGAGGCACTCAACAGGAGGGAGGGGCTAGGAGCACCGAAGAGGGACCCAAGAAGAGGAGGATCGGGGCTTGGTTTTGCACAGAGCAGGTAAATATAACATGTTTGTTATTTATAAAGAAAAAAAAGGAGTCTTTAATATCACTTTAAGCAGCCCATACATGGAGCAAATTTCTTTCCTGCAACCACAGAAAGGGGAATCTCTCCCACAGAGCCATTGTATGCTCCCGGTTCGCACTACTAATAATCGCAAGCAAAATCCGGCAGCCTGGTTGTACCCAAGTTGATAGATTGATCAACTTGGTATATTCAGCCTGCCCATACATGTTCCGAATCTCAGCTGGTTCCTGCCGAACCGTCTATGGCCGGCCTTACTGTTTTAACAGCAGGTGAGTGAAAGTGAGATTTTCCTTACAGAAAAAAAAAAGAAAACATTTTATGTAGACTAAGGAAAGGTTTTTCTTTCTTGTAAAAAAAAAGGAAAGGTTAGAAACACTTGTTAGTTTTTTTATTTTATTTTTGCCATGCTTCTGTTCTGAGGATGGTTGTCACCTGGACCAGAAGTCAGTGAAAGCTCTACAGTGGGGGAGTAAAATCTGACAAAGCATATGTTAGTGCTATGATGGTGAACCTTGGCACCCCAGATGTTTTGGAACTACATTTCCCATGATGCCCATCCACTCTGCAATGTACTTGAGCATCATGGGAAATGTAGTTCCAAAACATCTGGGGTGCCAAGGTTCGCCATCACTGTGTTAGTGCATCCTAAAGGAGAAGTGTGGCTATAGAAAAAACACACATACCTTAATGCTGCAGCATCAGTGTGATGTTGCAGAGGTCTTCCTTTTGCTCTAAGCCCAACAACTGAGCCATCACATGACCACTGATCGCGCAGTTCTCAGTAAGCTTTGAATAGAGAGCGGTGACTGTCAGTCACAGCGCTCTGCTCTGCCCCTCCTGAGCTCACTTGAATGCCAAGCCAGAGAGGGGGCAGGAGCAGCTGGCTCAGGCTCTCAGTCATGTGCTGAGAGCCTGAGCCAGCTGCCGATCAGGCATCTGGGTGGATCTCACCATTATTTTCTAGATCCTTCCAGAGCCTGGAGCATCTCTGTGACATCAGCCAAGAGCAGACTTTAGCCCTCTGTTGGGTGATTCTGGGCCATAGGAGAGTACAAGTAAGTGCACTCCTGTGACCCAGAAGAGAAGAACGGCCAAAAAAGTTTTGGCCATGCTTCTCTTTTAAGGAGTTTTTGTTCTGTCTAAAGGGTATGTAAACCCTAACAGTGAATGTTTATTATTTGCTGCATTTTGATGTCATATATACACTTGAAAGTGTTTTATTATATCTGTTTGATAAGTTAAACAAATCATAAATCTTGTCAGATGATGACTTCCTGTGCTCTCTTTCTGTGCTGCATTATTATCAGTTATATTGTGTTCATGTATCTATAGGGACTATAGAACACCTCCTGTGGACTGGAGAATAGAAGAGGTTGTTTGCCTATGGAGAAGCATTGCAGTAAACACTTTATATTAAAATATCCAACTGTATGGACTTCCTTCACTCCTACAGCATCATAAAGAAGACCTATCTAAAATAATGAGACAACAGCAGGAAAGGGACTGACAAAAATCAAACAGAGAGATTGTAGAGACTGTTGAACACTAGAAGAGAGCAGCAAGGTGAGGGGAACTTAGGGCTAGCCTCAAACAAAGCTGGTGACCTTCTGATGAAAATTATTTTCTGGGGGGAAGGGGGAAGGAGAGAAGCAGAGCAGCTAGACACAGGCACAGCAGGATATACTGAAGGATACTTCACAGCTGGAGCGGGGAACCCTGAGGACCCATACACATCTTATTGCTACCTGGTACTACATGCCTACTACCCCTGCAGGGGTGCAGGGAGCTGGTGAGTAGGGATCTTTGAGGGGGAGCACCGCAAGTCACTGGATCTGATCAGCTGTTTTCACGAAAGTCACTTACCACAGACGTTTTTACTTTCTGATGCTGGACTTTGATACACTTATTAATTTTTTACAATTTAATATATATCTCTCTCACCAATTTTTTCACTAATTTTTTCACCATTTTTTATATTTTTTATATATTTCAATATGCAGTCCTGCACTGTATGCCTAATGTTGGGACTATTTATGATATATGTTAATTCACTTTATGCATAAAAGCACATTTGGACACAATTGGAGATCAACATAGGTTTTAGACCGTGGTGTTTTATTTATTTATTTTATTTCTTGTATTGTCATATATTAATTTTTATAAGTTGTCACCTAATCAATTTATGATGATTAGCCACACGGTGTACACCTGCATGAAGGTATGAGACTGACTTGCTAGTACAGTCCATTCAGGTAATGCTGGACACTTAGATTCACTACCCAATGAGTGATCAAGGGGTTGCATTTATTATTTTTTCTGATTTCATTTTTCTTTGAGGTTCATTATATTATAAATCAAGGTACCCTGGTAAGTTAGCGCCATCTACCCCTAATTAAATTGTCCAAAATGTCTTGGTATACTGAGTTTCTTTCACTGGAACTAAGGGACCAGGCCCAAGCCCTGACAAACAACCCCACACCATAATCCTCCCTCCACCAAATGATTTGGACCAGTGCACAAAGCAAGGTCCATAAAGATATGAATAAGCGAGTTTGAAGCGGAGGAACTTGACTAGCCTGCACCTCAACCCGATAGAATATCTTTGTGATGAATTCGAGAATTTGTTTAATCTCCGTGTATCATCTGAAATAAATGTGAAAGAAAGTCACTGAATACATTTTCCCTACTTAGGTATGCAAGTTGCCACCTGTTATCCCACCCCCTTACACTTCTACCCCCAGACTTGCTCAAGACAGCTAAAAGGAACCAATCAGGACAGGAATATGGGAAGTGGTAATGCTTAGATAAGCATAGATTTAGAGGTCACTTGAAGGCTGACCATTACTGGCCTGTCAAATGCCTGACTTCACCTTGTGTTCCACCTTCTGAGTTTGCATATGTGAGGTCAGGCGTGTGACTAGCAGCAACTGTGCCCTCTGACCTCCTAACACTACGTCAGAGGCCAGGCTCAGGCAAAGTTAAAAAAGGACAAATATAAGTATATGGTTATACTAATTTGAGAGACCCTGTAACAACTTCACACTTCTGTGGTTGATCACCGCTGTGGGAAGGCACGCATCTCACACTCACAATAAGCATCACTCACGAGTTACAAGCACTGTCCTGGTTCCCAACCGTCCCTCATTTGGAGTTACTGTCCCAATTTTAAAGCCCTCTTTTTAATATGATGTATAGAATGCTATAAAAAATACTATTTAACAACAAAAATTGTTTTACTGCATTAAACATTTTATTTCATTTAACCTTTAAATTATGTCATTTGTTATTTTAAAAAGCCAATATAAAGAAAAAGTAATTATGAAAACATTTACTTGGGTTTGACCAATATTTTTTTAATATGAATTTGTCATGGCCCACATACCTTGGGACATGGCTGAGGTACCGTATGTAATTTTCATAAATACTTTGAGTTTACCATTGTCCCTCTTTCCCAATATAGAAGATTTGAAGGTATGGGCATAACTTGAATCACCTCAATCCAAAATTTTGTTAAAGCGCAAACGTTTGATTCCCCAGAAGATCTAGTAGTGAGCTTGATGCTTGCATGTTCCCCAGCAGTGATCAAACAAAGAAATGAGAATGGGTGACAGGATTTCCATTAAGAAATAATAATTACATTTTCTGGCATCAGCTCATTCACAATGGAGTCTCTTTATGAGGCCAATCATGACTATGTACCAAACAACACAAAGAGCAAGCATTAGCAAACCCCAACTGGCCACTAGACCAACAGAACACCTTTGAGGACCATCAAGTTTGAATAAAGTCTGGAGTGACTTTGCAAGCTGTGGTAAATGCTAAACATTTATTGCATTATACCAGTGGTCTCTAAACTGCGGCCCAGACGCTGGGGGCCAGGTGCGGCCCTTTGCTTGCGTTTATCCGGCCCTTGGGGCACTATTTCACACACTGATACCAACAATAGGGCATAATCCCCCTCCCCATTAACACAAGTGAAGGGGCACAATTCCTCTCAATACCTCCATAATCCAGTAACACCAAGAATTGTTAACAATGACACCATTGATGTGGCACAATTCCTCCCACTGACACAAACAATGGGGCACGATTCCTTCCACTGACACCAATGATGGGGCACAATTCTTCCCAATGACACCAACAATTGGGCCCAATGACGCCAAAGAAGGGGTGCAATGCCTCCCAATGACACCAACAGCCTCTCCTTGGGATTCCTGGACCAGAGTAGGTACTTCTCTGTCTTGGTACCTCAGTATAGGTGTAAAAGGTAATGAAAGAACAAAGGGGTACCGGATATAGTGAGGTACCAAGACAGAGAAAGTACCTACTCTGATCCAGGAATCCCAAGGAGAGGCAACCCCCACCAGCATTTACTTTTTTGCGATTTTCCCATTACCGCAAGGTAAGGGGCCACTGCTCACTTCTGTGTGATTTGTGCACGAAGAGGATACACAACCTCTTTCTTCAGGCACCCCATTTTGCTATTTGCACATTGGACTGCTTTATTTACTCTAAGAAGAAATATTATCACTGAACTCTTTATATATTCTCCAGTTTTTTTTCACTTGTGCACACTTTAGGATTTTTCAGATTCATTTGACAGACTTATTATTTTGGCACCATATGATTGCGATGATTGCACCATCTGATTGCGATGTGATTGGAGTGTGTATGTCACACACCGCCTTGCACTTTTTATGCGATTTTGTACGTTTTCACAGGAATTTTTATTTATTGCTGTGTTTTGCACATCCATTTATTTGCACCTTATGTCCAGGACTGCACACATTGCTCAGTACTATTTTATGATTATTTGCACAGGAAGTTTTATTTATTGCTGTTTTTTGCATATTTATTGCTGTATTTTGCACATCTATGTATTTGTACTGTACATCCAGGTCTGCACACTAGTGTACATTATTATTATGTGATCGTCTGCAGATAGAATTTTTATTTATTGCTGAGTTTTGCACATTATTTTGTTCGCGCTGTCCTTTTAGGGCTTTAGATATTGCACACCTACTTGTGACTGTCCTTTATTATTACTAGTTTTTTATTATCTCATAATACACCGTAGTGTACACATATCCTGCTGTTGGCTGCTCTCATTTCCCACTTGGCTGCAGCATTTACTTGTAGCAGGATTTTCTCACGTCACCCTAATAGCGCAACACCAACCTCCATCCTTTTCTAAAGATGGAACATTGTTTTTTCCTACTGACGTCATGAACTTTTCTACTCCCATAGACACAGTCCGGCCCCCCTAAAGTCTGAAGAACAGTAAACTGGCCCCTTGTTTAAAGAGTTTGGACACGCCTGCTTTATGCTGCTTTTCATTTTGCTAAATGAAACTTTGTGCTAAATAATCTTTAGCTACATTCACAAATGTTCAAGAGCTGTGCTTTATTGTGATTAATTGTAAGCTTTTACTTGGACTTTTTCCAGACCTAAACACTCTACAAAATTGATTATTTATCTTTTTTTTTTTTCTGTGTATAATGAAGGGATTTGACAGGCAGGAGGTGAGAATTGCCCCATCTAGTCATTCTTGGTCAATATTCTGATATCCAATAGTCTTGCCCAAGACCGCCCACTACCGAAACAGCAATCAACTGGGTAAGTTTTAAAACCTGTCTTGTTGGCTTTTTCGTGATAAGCAATGCCAGAAGCCTGTGTAAATCTCGCTCTCCAACTCCCCCTCAATGTCCTGGAGGACGGTCAGATCTTGTTTGCACGGCCAACTGCCCTCCTTTTTCTGTGGGCACCTTTAGTCTGAAGTTCTTCTCCAAAGCCTTAGGCAGCAATAAGATTTGTAAAATATTAACATATACTGACAATGTTAATTACATTCAGATGACTGTGTTCAAATATAATCGCCTGAAACATGATTCCCATTATCCTTATCTTAAGTTTGGAGTGTTTCTGAGAGCCCCAGATAGTAGCACAACACAAAGTAAATATTTGTATGCCTTTTACATGCAAATGCTTCATATATGTTAATGTCCTTTTTTTTATATCAAGCTGTTGAAGTTCAAACGCATACATATTTTTAGATTTCTCTCTTTTTTTTTGGTATTACAATATGTTTCAGCAAGGGACAGCCACATGTAAAGTTTCCTGTCATTTTGGATATCCTTCTTCTCTGAATAGAAGCAGTTTCTTGAGAATTACAATGCTGGGTTCAGTGGTCTGTTTGATTTAATGCGCTTGTTCAGAAGTAAGTATGGAAGTCCAGATTGAAATTCTAAATCATTTGGATGTCACTTGTGAAAAGGTGGACTGTCTGAAGATGGCTCATACATGTATAAACATTGTTAAGACTTGGAAATATATTTTTTTTTACAAATCCCCCAAGAACAGTGTTGCCTTGTTAAAGGGGAATTGCAAAGAAATGTAATAAATATGTAGTGGAAGGCGGATTTACTTGTAGAGAAATGCTTGACTCTGTGTCCTGGCAAGGTCACAGCAGCCATTTTATGGTAGGAAGGGCTCCCTGATTTAGAGGGACTGTTCCTCTTTTGATACCAAATCCCTCTGTTCCTCTTTTCCCATTATGTGTCCCTCTTTTTGAGCAGATTTATAAGCCTTTATAAAGAAATGTACATTGTACCATAGGCACAGGGGGTTTGCCAGGTGTGCCTGGGCACACCCTAATCACTCTGTGCAGTGTTGATTCCCCTTAGGCTAGGTTCACACTAGGACGACTTGTCAGGCAACCTAGGTCGTCTGACAAGTAGCTTCCCGTTCAGTACAATGGAACCGTTCTAATCGGAGCGACGCAAGTCGCTCCGACTTAGAAAAAGGTTCCTGTACGACTTTGGGGGCGACTTGGGGCGACTTGCATAGACTTCTATACAGAAGTCGTTTTGCAAGTCGCCCGGGCAGTCGTGTGCAGGTCGCCTCGGTGAGGCGACCTGCAAGTTGTGCCGCCTCTGGTGTGAACCGAGGCTTACTGCCTGGGCTCCCCCCCGTGTTGATCCCCCCTCCCCCCACAGTGCTGCTGGCTTCCCTCCTCTTCTCTCCTCTCCCCTCAGCTGCTGCTGTTTCAGGATGGAGGGTGGGGAAAAGGGCTAGTTAATATGTCATTTCCTGGACCCTTCCTTTTCTAAATGAGCACAGTGAACACATTCACTCACTGTGTTCATTCATAACTGAAGCACAGGCAACTGTGTTGCCTATGCTTCAGTTTGTGAATGAACAGGAAGTCGCTCAGCACAGAGCACTTCCCATTAATTCACTGACCAGTGCAGCTGAAGCTGCAGAGAAAGGCATGTGTGTTTGAGCTTTGGGGGTGCACACCCTAATGCAATAGGCAATGCACTATTTAGCTATTTAGCTATGATAAGATTAGGCCTCATGCATACTGGACATTTTTAGAACTGCTCTTAGGGGCGTCTGATTTTTTAAAATTTTGCCTCTAATAGCCCCTGCATGTTAGCCTATGGGAGGGTGCAAAATCTGGTGCAGCTCTGCACAGAAATAAACCAGTTTTTTTCTTTTCAAAGCTTTATTGAACAAGCGGAAGTTAGAAGCTGATTGGCTACCATGCACAACTGCACTGGATTTGGCACTCTCCAGCCTCTTCAGTCCATCATGAATGAAGCTGCCAGACTCATCCACCTTACCAACCGTTCAGTTTCTGCTACTCCACTCTGCAAATCCCTTCATTGGTTGCCAGTCACCCAACAAATTAAATTCAAAATACTAACAAGAACTTTCAAAGCCATTCACAACTCTGCCCCCAGCTACATCACTAACCTAGTCTCAAAATACTAACCTAATCGTTCTCTTTGTCCTCCCAAGACCTCTTGCTCTCTAGCTCCATCGTCAACTCCTGCCATGCTCCCCTCCAGGACTTTTCCAGAGCCTCTCCCATGCTATGTAGCTCCCTACCCCAATATGTCTGGCTATCTCCTACTCCGTCTACTTTTAGGCGATCCCTGAAAAACCCTACTCTTCAGAGAGGCCTATCCCGCCTCCACCTAACAACTGCATTTCCACTATCTCCATCAGCTCATCCCCCACAGTTATTACCTTTTGTATCACTTGACCCTCCCGTTTAGAGTGTAAGCTCTAACGAGCAGGGCCCTCTGATCCCTCCTGTATTGAATTGTATTTTAACTGTACTGTCTGCCCTTATGTTGTAAAGCGCTGCCCAAACTGTTGGCGCTATATACAGTAGATCCTGTATAATACTAATAATAGTGAATCAACCCCTATGTTACATAGTTAATCGGGTTGAAAAAAGACACAAGTCTATCTAGTTTAACCAATTAAAAAAAAATGTGTCCATGCAAACATAGTTACATAGTTCAAACAGAAAAATCAGTGCTACTACCCATACAACACATACAGTGCATTGCAAAAGTATTCACCCCCCTTGGCATTTTTCGTGTTTTGTTGCCTCACAACCTGGAATTAACATGGATTGTTTGAGGATTTGCATCATTTAATTTATAGAACATGCCCACAACTTTGAAGTTTTTTTTATATTGTGAAACAAACAACAAATAGAACAAAATAACAGAAAAAGTCAATGTGCATAACTATTCCCCCCCCTAAATTCAATAAAATTTTGCGGTTATCACAGCTCCAAGTGGCTTTTAATAAGTCTCTATGAGCTTGGGATTTTTGCCCATTCCTCCTTGCAAAACTGGTCCAGCTCCTTCAAGTTGGATGGTTTGCACTTGAGAACAGCAATCTTTAAGTCTGAGCACAGATTTTCAAGTGTTGCTTTAGCAGTGTGTTTGGGGTCATTGTCCTGCTGGAAGATGAACCTCCGTCCTAGCCTCAAATCACACACAGAGTGGTACAGGTTTTGCTCAAGAATATCCCTGTATTTAGCACCATCCATCTTTCCCTCAACTCTGACCAGTTTCCCAGTCCTGACTGCTGAAAAACACCCCCACAGCATGATGCTGCCACCACCATGTTTCACTGTGGGGATGGTGTTCTTTGTGTGATGTGATGTGTTGGGTTTGCGCCAGACATATCGTTTTCTTTGATGGCCAAAAAGTTAAATTTTAGTCTCATCAGACCAGAGCACCTTCCTCCATACATTTTGGGAGTCTCCCACATGCCTTTTTCGCAAACTCAAAATGTGCCATTTTGCTTTTTGCTGAAAGTAATGGCTTCCTTCTGGCCACTCTGCCATAAAGCCCAACTCTATGGAGCGTATACGGCTTATTGTCATTCTATGTACACATACTCCAGTCTCTGCTATTGAAATCTGCAGCTCCTCCAGGGTTACCTTAGGTCTCTGTGCTGCCTCTCTGATTAATGCCCTCCCTGTCCATGAGTTTTGGTGTGCGGCTGTTTTTTGGTAGGTTTGCTGTTGTGCCATGTTCTTTCCATTTGGTTTTGATAGATTTATGGTGCTCCTAGGGTTCATCAAAGATTTGGATATTTTTTTATAACCTAACCCTGACTTGTACTTCTCAACAACATTGTCCCTTACTTGTTTGGAGAGTTCCTTGGTCTTCATGGCAGTGTTTGGTTAGTGGTGCCTCTTGCTTAGGTGTTGCAGCCTCTGGGGCCTTTCAAAAAGGTGTGTATATGTAATGACAGATCATGTGACACTTAGATTACACACAGGTGGACATAATTTCACTAATTATGTGACTTCTGAAGGTAATTGGTTGCACCAGAGCTTTTTATGGGCTTCATAACAAAGGGGGTGAATACATACGCACATGCCAATTATCAGTTTTTTATTTCTGAAAAATATTTTTATGCATATATTTGTATATATTTTTCTAATTTTACTTCACCAACTTAGACTATTGTGTTCTGATCCATCACATATAATTCAGATTTAAAAAAAAATATTGAACTAAAGGCTGTAATGTAACAAAATAGGTAAAAAGCCAAGGGGGTGAATACTTGTGCAGGGCACTGTAGATAGCAGAGCTCCCAAATCTTAATTTTATTGAAAAGCCACAGTGTAAATGCAGGTAAAATCAGTTGATGTGTTTCAGCCTACAATAGTGTATCAACCCCTATGTTACATAGTTACATAGTAATCAAGTTGAAAAAAAAGACACAGGTCCACCTAGTTCAACCAAGTAAAAAAAATGTGTCAATGCAAACATAGTTACATAGTTAGTCTGGCTGAAAAGGTCCATCTAGCTTAACCAATAAAAGGGAAAAAAAGAAAAATATCCTAAAAAAGATCATATATACATGATCCTATACCCACAGTTGATCCAGAGGACAGTTAAAAAAACAGCAAAACATGAACCAATTTGCTCCAGCAGGGGAAAAAATTCCTTCCTTCCTGATCCCCCGAGAAGCAATCGGATATTCCCTGGATCAACTTTACCTATAAATTTTAGTATCCAATTATATTATGTACATTTAGGAAATAATCCAGGCCTTTTTAAAAGCAATCATCTGAGCTGGCCAGAACCAGCTCTGGAGGGAGTCTATTGCACATTTTCACAGCTCTTACTGTGAAGAAGCCTTTCTGTATTTGGAGATTAGATCTCCTTTTCTTCAGACATAGGCATTTAGAGGATAGATACAGAGACATTTTTTAGGGGATTTTTAGGGTGCCATAAACATAATAAAACCAGACGTTTTATGTATAAGAACACATTTTTATTTGTACAAAGTTATAAGTTGCTATAAGACAAAGAAAAGAACTAAAAACAACTTGTTTTTTTGGGGTGTCGCACATTGAATTGTTTTATTTATCTTTTGACAAAGGCGGTGATGGTTAAAGAGTAACTCCACTTTTGCTGAGAAAAAAACATTACCCTCTGGGCGATCTATGTACATTACAAGGACTGTAACAAACTAGATTCCTACCTTTTGTTATTCTGAAGAAATCCCTGTGTGTTTGTCTGTATCCATGTGGAAAAGTGAATGTAACGGGAGTGGTTTCATAATTATCAATCAGCTGCTGCACCTGCAGGGCACTAATGAGGAAAGCTGCTGGGCCTGCATGCCTTTAGACGTGATTTCCTATAGGAAGTACCTCACCAAAAATGAAATTTTTGTTGCAGGGATGCCTGAAATCTGACTTGTATCTTAGGCCAAACTTCTGGGAAAATGAGTGAGCCAATCACACAAGCAAGAAAATTATGTTTCTGGGGAGTGATCAGTACACATTCTGTGTAAAGAACACCTCCAGGTATCCATAAGGAAAGGTAATTTTTAATAACATTCAATTACAATTTGACTTGTGTTGCAATTGTATATGCAATATTATTTTTTCATTATTTGCTATTTTTTCCCCCAGTGAAAGTGGAGTTACCCTTTAAGTGTCTATCCCAACATGTTTCGCTACCAAGGGCTTCCTCGGGAGATTTTTTAACAGAAACTATTTAACCACTTTAGGACCGGAAGAATTTGCCCCCTTAATGACCAGAGCACTTTTTACAATTTGGCACTGCTCTGCTTTAACTGGTAATTGTGCGGCCATGCAATGCTGTACCCAAACAAAATTTGTGTCCTTTTTTTACACAAATAGAGCTTTCTTTTGATGGTATTTGATAACCTCTGGGATTTTTATTTTTTACGCCCTTAGAAAGCCTGAAGGCAGTGATTGATTTTCGGTGTCCTGTACGCAGGTAGGCTCCCAAAAAGTCTCACACATGTGGTATCCCCATACTCAGGAGAAGCACCAGAATGTATTTTGGGGTGTAATTCCACATATACCCATGCCATGTTTGAGCAATATATCATTTAGTGACAACTTTGTGTAAAAATTGTTTTTATCATTTTCCCGAAACTTGTGGCAAAATATAAAATGTTCCATGGACTCAACATGCCTCTCAGTAAATAGCTTGGGGTGTCTACTTTCCAAAATGGGGACATTTGGGGGGGTTTGTACTATCTTGACAGTTCCGGTCCTCCGAAACTGTGATAGGTAGTGGGGAAAAAAAAATCAACATTTTACGCCCTTAGAAATCCTGAAGGCGGTGCTTGGTTTTCGGGTCCTATACGTGGCTATGCTCCAAAACCGATAAGAGACATGAAGGAGAGCAGGGATAGGATCAACATCTATAAATAAATACAAAGGTGCAATTAGACACTAATCTCATGATATAAAAGATTGGGTGGTGATCCACAGAGATCCACAGAGAATTTCAAACAAGTGTAAGTTAAGTCTACAGGCCTGGAAAAATCAGTTTGTAAATTATTGTAAAACTGTCTAAAGGATCGCATTCAGAGAGTAGTGGTCAATGATTCATACTCTGAGTGGTCTAAGGTTATCAGTGGTGTACTCCAAGGTTCAGTGTTGGGACCCTTACTTTTTAATATATTTATAAATGATTAAGCCCGGTTTCACACATGTGTGGTGCGAATTGAAGCTCAGGTTTCACTGGGGGGATAAAAATCTCCTGTTCAAAGGAATCACTGCGTTTTAGCTCAGGATCAGTGAGCAGGGAGAGGGGGAGGGAGAGGGGGAGGTGTAGTGAGGAGAAGTAGAAAATCCATGTTCAGAACGCAATGCATCTGCGTTCCCATAGAAGATAAGGGACTCGTAATTCGCACCGCAATGCCCAGAAAACGCACAAGTTTTTTGTGCAATGCGCAGTGCGAATGCAATGCACATATGTGAACCAGATGCATTCATATGAATGTATTTTAAAATGTCCTGCGAATTAGATGCGGTGTAAGCTGCATCTAATTCGCATAGGTGTGAACCCGGGCTTAGGGTCTGGGGTTAAAAGTACAATTTCTATCTTTGCAAACAGGGCCGGATTAAGAATATCATAGGCCAGGTGCTAAGTGGGGCTTTTTATAAAAAATGAAATAAAAAAATGCAAACAATTTTTTAGTGTAATAAATTAAATTAAATAGAGAGAGGGAGGATGAGAGAGAGAGAGAAAGGTAATGAGAGAGGGATGAGGGGTAAGGGAGGGGAGATGAGAGAGAGAGGGAGGATGAGAGAGAGAGGATGCGCATGAGCATGCGTGAGAGTAACATCAACGCAGCCCGGCCAAGTGACCGAAGGCACAGAACCCGGAAGGGTGAAGATGGAATCACCCATACTTGTACATTATGGCCTAACCTACCTCGAAAGTTTAATACCGCTTTAATATCACAGGATCCCAGGAGTCTCTCATGAGGCCCCCTACTGACCCGGTGGCCCTTGGGCAGTGCCCAAGTGCATAGTTGCCAACATTTCAAAAATGGTTTCAGGGAGACTGTTTTTACCAGTGGTATATTTAGAGTAGCTGACATTCCCTATGTTCCTCTGTACATCACAATAGTAATCACAAAATTAAATGAGTACTAATAATGGGCAGAACAAATATAAGGACTGAGAAGATTTCCTTTAGTTGAACTAACAAGTGTGCCCATTCTAGAGCTGGTAACATATAGATTCAGTATCATTTTAAAGAACAGTTTTTTGTGGGTAAGTGGCATAGGGGAGGAGTATGGATGGTATAAAAGTGGGAAGTATGTGCAGGTGAGGGAGAGGAATGTGGTGGGGTATAACAGTGGGCACTATGTACAGGAGAGGAGTGTGGAGGGTATGGCAGTGGGCACTATGTACAGGAGATGAGTGTGCAGGGTATGACAGTGGGCAGTATGTACAGCAGAGGAGTGTGGAGGGTTGACAGTGGGCAATATGTACAAGAGAAGAGTGTGGAGGGGATGTCAGTGGGCAGGATGTACAGGAGAGGAGTGTGGAGGGTGTGATGGGGAAGTATGTACAGGAGAGGAGTGTGGAGGGTATGACAATGGGCAGGATGTACAAGAGAAGCATGTGGAGGGTATGACAGTGGGTGGTATGTACAAGAGAGGAGTGTGGTGGGTATGACAGTGGGTGGTATGTACAGGAGAGGAGTGTGGTGGGTATCACAGTGGGCAGTATGTACAGGAGAGGAGTGTGGATGGTATGAGAGTGGGCAGTGTGAACAGAAGAGGAGTGTGGAGAGTTTGACAGCAGGCAGTATGAACAGCAGAGCAGTGTGGAGGGTATGATACTGAGCAGTATGTACAGGATACAAGTGTGGAGGGTAACACAGTGGGCAGTATGTACAGGATAGGAGTTTGGAGGGTGTGACAGCAGGCAATATGTACAGGAGAAGAGTGTGGAGGGTATGACAGTGGGCAGTATGCACAGGAGAATAATGTGGACGGTATGACAGTGGGCACTATGTGCAGGAGAGAAGTGTATGGCAGTGGGCGGTATGTACAGGAGAAGATTGTGCGAGTATGATAGCGGGCACTATGTACAGGAGAGAAGTGTATGACAGTGAGAAGTATGTACAGAAGAGGAGTATGGAGGGTATGACAGTGGGCAGTATGTACAGGAGAGAAATGTATGACAGTGAGCAGTATGTACAGGAGAGGAGTGTGGAAGGTATGACAGTGAGCAGTATGTAGAGGAGAGGTGTGTGAAGGGTATGACAGTGGACACTATGTACAGGAGAGAAATATATGACAGTGAGCAGTATGTACAGGAGAGGATTGTGGGGAGTATGACAGCGGGCACTATGTGCAGGAGAGAATTGTATGACAGTGGGTAGTATGCACATAGCATAGCAGCAGCTGACAGGTGTTCATGAGGTGCTACTGCCTCCTCCTTTTTTACATTGATGAATGGTAGTTTTACATTGTTGTACTATGCTGCTACTGCGAGCGAGTTTGGCCTGCAGTTGCAGAGTGGCCCCATTAAAATCAATAGGCGAGCGAACACCTTGATAAACCTATCTCCACGTCGGAGATTGGATCAGTAATTAAAGACTTGCCCCAAGTTAAGAGCCCGGGCCCTGATGGGTTCACCAATGGCAACTATCAGAAATTTGCTCCCCTCCTCTCTACCCCTATGGTTACATACTTCAATGCACCTTTCTCCCGAAGGAAGCATTGCTAGCCCATATCACAGTCCTCCCGAAAGAAGGGAAAGACCCTTCTACCCCAGGTAGTTACAGACCGATCTCATTGCTACATACCAATATTAAGATTATGGCAAAGATCTTAGCGAATCGGTTAAAACCCATCATGCCTACGGTAATTCATTTAGACCAAACAGGCTTCATAGCGGGGAGGAGGCAAGGGGTAATTCTAATCGCGCCCTACAACTAATCCATTGGGCAAATTTACAACAGACTGGTTCGCCCTGCCTTCTGCTGTCTACTGACGCCGAGAAGGCCTTTGACAGAGTGGATTGGACGTATCTTCAGGCAGTGTTGTCTAGATTAGGCCTGGCCAAAAACATGCTTAGCTGGATAGGCTCGTTATATAGTTCACCAGAAGCTCGGGTGTGGGTAAATGGAATGCTCTCAGACCCCTTTCCTATACGGAATGGGAAGAGACAGGGCTGTCCCCTGTCTCTGCTCCTATTTGCCCTTACCCTGAAACCACTGTTAAATATGATCTGGCTAAACCCTAACATTAAAGGGTTTACAGTGGGTACGATGGAACATAAACTCAGCGTACGTCGACGATGTACTCTTTTATGTCACTGATCCGCTGATTCCCTTCAAAATAATATGGCTGAATTGCAGAGATTTCACTCCCTATCTAACTTTAAAATTTACTATAACAAGTCGGAAATTCTTCCTCTCGATATTCCCCCTGCCATGGGCTCCCAACGGCAGGCACCTTTCTCATTTACATGGTGTAGTTCTTCCTTGAAATACTTAGGTGTCTTACTCCCGGACATATTTACACAATTATATACATGCAACTATGCTCCTTTGCTCTCCACAATTAAAGCCGGCCTACTGAGATGGTCAGTATCTGAGTCAGTATCCTGTGCCTCTGACTGTGAGGAGAGGCACTGTGAGCTCATCCTCTCAGTCTGCTGCAAACAGAGTGTGCCAGCTTGTATTTAAACTGGCCGTTCTGTATGTAGCTTCTGACAGGATGTGCAAGGAGCCCTGTATCTCCGGAACCATAGGTCCTAGAAGCCCCAACTTTTGGCCAGTGGTGGCGTTGGTCTTTGGCTACATACTCCCCAGGGTCTGCGACCCTCAAAACTCAACCTTTTTTTGGGGGGGGGTTTGGGCAAATGGGCCTATCTTAAAGTAAGGGGCCTGGAGCTGCAGCTCCAATAGCCCCTATATTGATCCGGCCCTGTTTGCAGATGACACCAAGCTATGTGTATGTGTATGTGTGTGGATACACCTCAGCTGCAGTTCGAGGATTAGCTTCTCTGATGGTTTATACCCCTGGCTTTCAGCCTCCTATCAGGTGTGTTGGTCATTGAGATCTCGGCCGCCCCTGCTGTCCAGTGCTTTTTTGGCCATTATCTGTGGGCTTCTACATTCTATCTTTGCCTTGGACCAGGCTTCTCTGTGCGGGGAGAACCACATCCCACACTGGCCATCAGGCAGCTTGCCTGATTTCGCTCAGCTCACCACCACTCAGCCCGCTGTCTCCCTGTGATCTGTGCTGTGACAGTCTGTAGATTCCCCCTCACCTCCTCCACTGTGGTCCAAGACATCCATGTAAGTTTTAGCAAATGCTTAATAAATAATCTTTTAGAATTCATGCTTCAGCGCCTTGGTCACTTGTATAAATACATAGGTGGTCCATATAGTGAACTTGGTGTTAAGTTATTCACTTTAAGGTCATCACAGAGGACAAAGGGCACTCTTTAGGTCTGGAGGACAAGAGATTAAATCTTCAAATATGGAAAGGTTTCTTCACAGTAGGAGCTGTGAACATGTGGAACAGACTCACTCAAGAGCTAGTTCTGGCCAACTCAGTAGATTGCTTTAAAAAAGGCCTGGATTCTCTCCTACATACACATAATATAACTAGATACTAACATTGATCCAGGCAATATCTAAATGCCTTTTGGGGAATCAGGAAGTTGCCTTCCTCTGGATCAACTGCGATGTAGGATTGTATATATAGAATTGCATAATTATTATTTATTTTTTCTCTTTTGTTGGTTGAACTAGATGAATTTGTGTCTTTTTTTGACCAGACTAACTATGTAATTGTAAGGTATTAACTGTAAACAATGAAATGTTTTATGAGCTGAACACGATGCCAACACCACAAACAATCCTTATCATTCAACTTCCTTTAACGAATGAGCATTTCACAGATTTGCATTTTTCTATAATTGCCTTCCTTTATAGCTCTCTGCATGCAATGACATGACATCTCAGAGATGTAAAGAAAGATAGAGCTGAAAGATTTTCCTCTTCCAAGCAATGTGATCGCAGGTCTAAACAGAGAGCGGGTAGCCATAAAATGGGCAGCAACCAATACTAACTGTGGGCCCCGTTTTGACTGAGGTTTGGGGAGTAACAACACACAGGACTACCAGCCAAACATACAGTATATATATTTATATATAGGAGGGGGTCAGTAGCGGCTGGTGAAGTTTTAGAATGGGGGGTCGCCAGACCCCACCCTTCCTTTTTGACCCCTCCCACTTGGTGAAAATGGGCGTGGTTTGAGTGAAATAGTGGGCGTGACTTTAAGGTGGTGTGGTTAGCGTCTGAGATGAACGAGGGATGAAGAGGGAGGGAGAGAGGGATGGAGGACAGCAGGCCCAGATCCAACACAACAATAGAAATGTGTATTCTAGAAAGTGTAACAATCAGCAGATAAAGATATTCCAAACACCTGGTATTAGCACTTCAATCATCCCGGCACCATGGTTGTTATGGTGTCAGGATGATTGAAGCGCATCTATTAATATATTGTAATGTAAAATGAAATCATTCAACTCACCATTATGCAGAATCAGTGGGAGCTCTGAGCGTGTCACTAGCCACGTCGTCTGCCACCAGATGCCATCAGGCGACCCAGCAGAGTCCGTCCTTACATGCAGCCTGTGTCACATCAATTGCAGCCTGTGTCACATCAAATGCAGCCACATCAAATGCAGCCTGTGTCCCACCAAATGCAGCCTGCGTCCCACCAAATGCAGCCTCTGTCCCATCAAATGCAGCCTCTGTCCAATGCAGCCTCTGTCCCCCAAATGCAGCCTCTGTCCCCCCAAATGCAGCCTCTGCCCCCCAAATGCAGCCTCTGCCCCACCAAATGCAGCCTGCGTCCCACAAATGCAGCCTCTGTCCCCCCTAATGCAGCCTCTGTCCCCCCAAATGCAGCCTCTGTCCCCCCAAATGCAGCCTTTGTTCCCATAATTCAGCCTACGTCCCCCCAAATGCAGCCTCTGTCACTTAAAACCCCCCTTCCTGTTTTCCGCACAGCGGTACTTACCTTGCTGTTGTCCTCTCCTGCGGTGTCTCCTTCCACTGGCAGCGGCGATGAAACGGCATACTTCCTGTTACCTCTCTCCTGGGCGCAATAGGAGAGAGAGAAAACAGGAAGTGACATCTAACTCAAATGTCAATCAAACCGCCCGGCTGTAGTAATATATACTACAGGTGCCGGACGGAAGCAACTCTGCGCTCCAGAAAGCTCCGCAAGGCAGGCTAAACACCCGCTAATGATCGCCATGTCTGCAATCTCGTGATTGCACAGACGTGGCGCTTCCCATAAGTGCACTGTGTCCGGCGTCGCACTGTGTCCGGCGTCCGAACACAGTGCACTTAAGGAATTTTTGGGGGATTTTTTTTTATTTAAAGGGCCTGTTTAAAAATTTATTTTTTTTTCATATTTTTTTGTGGCTGCCTGACAGAGGGGCAGCGCCCATGTGCCCCCTATGGACGGGCCGCCACTGGTGGGGTGCTGATAAGTATTGAGCGTTACCCAGAAAAAATTGAGATAGGAAGCTGTAACTGCCACACTATTCTACATATTTCCCCAGGAAGTCAATGCACTTGCGACATCTGTCCTGCAGCTTCTTAAGTCCCCGCAAATAAAATTCTTCCGACTGCTGGTGTAACCATTCATTTGCAACATTAGTTGCCTCCGGAACACTCCCAAATCGCTGTCCCTTTAGATGTTTTTTGAGATTGGGGAACAGATGATAGTCAGAAGGAGCCAGGTCAGGTGAATAGGATGGATGGGGCATCACTTGAAAGCCTAAGGAGGTCAGTTTTGCCATTGTTTCACCTGCAGTGTGTGACAACAGGATGACATCTTTGGAGAGCTTTCCTCAAAGTTTTTCCTTGATATTTTGCCTCAACTTCATCAATAAAGCACAGTAATATGTTGCATTGATGGTTGAACCCTTTTGGAGGTAGTCCACCAGCAGAACTCCCTTCTTATCCCAAAAAACTGTTGCCATTTTTTTCTGCACTGACCTTTGCACACAGAACTTCTTTGGCCTGGGGGAACCACTGTGCCTCCATTCCTTAGACAGTTCCTTTGTTTTCCTCCTCAGGATCATAACAGTAGATCCATGTTTCATCACCAGTTACCAGTTTGTCCAGGAGATTGGACTTATTTCTTGCAAAATGTTCCAAAACAGCCACTGATGTCTCCACACGTTTCCTCTTTTGTTCGGTTGTCAAAAGTTTTAAGATCCACTTTGCTGCAAGCTTTCTCATTTCCAAGTCGTTGTGGATAATGGCACCAACTCTCTCACGTGATATTTCCAGATATGTAGCAATACTTTTGGCTGATATTTGGCAGTCCTCCATGATCAAGTCATGGATGGCTTTCACATTTGCAGGCACAGAGACAGAAACAGGCCTTCCACTGGGTTTCTCACTTTCAACACCGAAATGGCCAGTTTTAAAATTGACAACCCAACTTTTACCTGTTGCATATGAAGGGCCACTGTCACCCAAAGCTTGTGACATTTCATTATGTATCTGCTTTGTACCTTTCCCTTGGAGAAACAGCAACTTGATTATGGTCCTATGCTCTACCACATTAATTTCTTCTGGAGGTGCTGCCATGTTAACTTTGGACCTGAAAAAGAAAGATAAGTTAAAATCATAGGTGGTTGATTTTTGCACCATTGAATATCAACAATTAGCCAGTACTCAATGCAATTTACAGTTTCTTTTCTCATTTTTTGGGGGGTAAGGCTCAGTACTTACCAGCATCCCCTTGTATATATATTAATATCTGTTTACAGTCTGAGCCCATTTGGGGTAACTGGTAACTTTCTAATATGGACATTTATTATCACAAATCCATATGTTTCTGTTGTAAGCATAATATTCTACTGTTGGTTGAACATCTATAGTGTATGGATAAACTCTTTTGCTACTGGAAGCTAAATGATATTACTTTATATATAATGTTCTTTTTCTTCTTTTGTACGAATTTAAATTTAATACAAATTATTGGGGAAAAAATGTCAATGAAGCAACTCCTAAAGTTGACCCTCCAGCTACACTATATGGATTAGCTAAGTAGAGGCAGTAGGCATATTTGAAAAGTGTAGGCTGATCACGGGCTTTTGGTAGGGCAAGAATCACAGAACAAGTTTGACCTGGGAGTTGGTGCCACGGAGTAGGTTCCGTTTTGGATCACATTAGAACAGGCAAGACCTGAGAGCTGGATTTGGATCACACTGGAACAAATTAGAATGAGGAGCTGAATCAGGACTCACCAAAGTACTAGGAGGGTCTTATAGATGGTTCCATGGTAGGAGCAGGTGACATGGAATCCCCAGGGTGCAGAGTCTAAGGGCCAGCCAATATTCATCAGGGACCCCCTAATGGGTGTTTGGACTTAGCTGCATGCTGACCCCAGGTTGTTGCCCCTGGATTCACCATGCTTTTAGCACCATGGACCGCTGGGGACATGAGTCTGGAAGATAGCAGGAAGTAGGTCTGGAGCAGATGAGCGAACAAAAGGTAATAATGAAGCTGAATAGATCTCAAAGGTGCAGGGCTCAGGACACATATTGGATGAAGATGCAGCATTCAGGCAGGGGAAGAAAGCTGCTCTGATTGGATACGTCAATGACAGCAAAGACAAAAAGTGACAACTGCATCGCCCTGATTGAATGTGGCAGTGACAGCTGTGTTGCTCTGATTGGATACAGCAGACGTTGCAGTTAGAAGCTGAAAGTTTGGGTAAAACCCTAAAGTGTGCACGTGGAACGTCATAGAAGCAGGTGTGCTGGATCAAGGAAGGTAAGTAATGCTGATTTAAAAGCACCAAATTGATTTAAAAATATATTGCATGAATAAGCTCTTACTGGTTCTCCCTTTTACACCATCTGACAAAAAGCCAATAATCCACATCATATTTTGGCATAGTCTAACAGTAAAGGCCTCTCGGCAATATAAGATCTTTATTTTTTTATACCAGGAACCACAAGTCATTACAAATTGTATGATCTGTGCCAAAAACAGCCTCAGCTGAATTCAACAATGGTAATCAGTGTAGCTCCTGGAGTCTTAAACTTCAATGTAAGGACTTTGGAAGCTCACACTTAAAATAATTTAAGCCCAATTAGAAGTTCACTCCTTTTTTTTATCACATTGATCCACCATATGCCATGATTTTAACAGTTTTTAACATGTTGCTCTTCCAATGCATTGCTATATGTTGTTATAGATGGGAAATGGCCACATACCTCTTCACAGACATCATCAGGAAGACAGGGGTGTGTCTGATCGGGTCCCTTATGCCGTGTACACGCGACCGGACTTTTCGACCGAAATGGTTCGACGGAACAAATCCGCCAGACAATCCGATCGTGTGTGGGCTTCATCGGACCTTCAGCTGACTTTTTCTGTCGAAAATCAGATGGACTTTAGATTTGGAACATGTTTCAAATCTTTCCGAGGCACTCGAGTCCGGTCGAAAAATCCGTTCGTCTGTATGCTAGTCCGACGGACAAAAAAGGACGCAAGAGCAGCTATTGGCTACTGGCTATGAACTTCCCTATTCTAGTCCCTGCATACGTCATCACATTAAAACAAGACTTTAGTCCGTTCGTGTGTGGGCAACTCCGGTCGTTCGAAAGTCCGTCGTAACTCCGTCGAAAGTCCGTCGGAAAGACCGTCGGACCTGTGATGCTGAAAAGTCCGCTCGTGTGTACGCGGCATTAGAGTACTGAGTGCACTGAGCAGCGTGGTTAGCTCATTAAACTTCAAGACTGATACACAGACCAGGAGCTGCAGGTGAAAAGGGATCCCCCACCCTGGACAGCCAGGCACACCAGATTTCCACAGCACTCTTGAGACAAGAAACAGTCCAGGTGACACGCTACCTGAGGGTATCCTATATATCTGAGCGGTCTGCCGGTCCTGGTTTGGTGTCCTCTGAGTTGCACACCTCGGATCTCCCAAGACAAGGCCTTGGCTGGGTGTTTAGCCGCAAGCTTCTCTTTGCTTGCCTTCCGGTAAGCATGCATTTCTCATGGTGATCTACACTCAATGGTGATGGAAGACTGCACTATTTTGTTATAAAATTCAATATTTAGTTGATTGCCCTGGACTTTTATGTGGAATTTCTCATTTAAGTCATATTTTCACTTTTTATCACTTTGTTGTCACAATATATATTTTTTACTTTTTTCACTTTTACATTTTTCAATTGGGTTGTCACTTGCAAATTTCATTTTTGCTCACTCAATATAATCATATTTGTGCTCACATCCAATTTTTCCACACTGGTTTATCATCAAGTATTTTCACTGTTTTAGCGCAGCTATTGTTTTTCTAGCTCATTAAACTTGGCAGTCACAATAAGGGCTTGTTCAGACCGAAGTCCCTGCATGCAGGCTCCATGCACACTGGGAATAGCTTTTTTTAGTAGCGTTTAGGGGCATTAGTGTTTATTAGCATTTTTTTGCAGTTCCTTTAAAAAAACAAACGTTTAAGAAAGTTTATGAGCATTCAGCATTTTTTTCTGCTGGTAAAACACTCTAAGAAACTCTACAAAAGCAATTTGTTTTCTGCTCCTAGACACTGAAGCTCAAAAAACGCTAATAGCCTAAAGTAGTGCGCATGGACACATGGGATAATACTATTTATCATCTAGGAGCAGTAGAAAATCGGTTCTGTGCATGGAGCCTTAGTGTGCATTTCTACATGCATGTTTACAAACATTTGCAGCACATTTTTGGCATCATTTTTTAACCTTCACTATAAAAAACTTTATTTAATATGCAAACAATTTTCCATAATGTTCCATTGCATTTACACACATCTATGCTAATTTTGGTGTGAACGCACTGGAATTGAAGGCAACAGTGTGAATCATTGTTATAAGGAACACATGAATTTTACTGTGTATGCATTTTGGATGCACCTGAAAGCATCTGGTGTGAGTAAGCCCCACTGTGCAGCTGCTGCAACAGAAGTGGCGTGGGGATAAGTCTATAAAATGGTCTGATTAAATATCTATTTCTGTGACTTAAATTGTTCTTTCACTACTATGTAGACAATCTTAACTAATGCAAGGTTATTGAGGTGTTTTCGTTAGACTGAAGCTATCCTTTGAAATTTTACAATGAGTAGCTTCAGAGTCCCAGTAGGCAACCCAAAATTTTGAGAGCGGCAAATACCATCTGATGTTTTTCTACATGATTAATTTCCTTTAAGTGAAATTTGACCTTTTCACTGCAGTAAAAGTCAAATCAAAAATGCTTCCCATTTATTCATACTCTTTAGATATAGACCATATTTTAAGATAATACTGAGCTTTTATCGTTTTATTCTGCAAATTATTGATACGTTGATAGGACCTTAGACTTCTCTGCATGCGCTGATTTTTTGCTGACGTTGTGTTGTTCACAACCTGCAGCAAAAGGTTAGATCCCAATGGAAACCTTTAAAAAAAAATTTGGTCTTGGAGAACCCGTGCTAAAATCATTTCGTGGGGGGGGGGTCAGCAGTGTAAAAATGCCCCTTTAATTGGTGGCCTGTGTAAAGACTGTCCCCTTTCTAGTGGTGGTGAGAATGCTCTCCTTCTAGTGGTGGTTTTAATGCAGGCTTGTTCGCATTGGCAGGGTGAATCGCTGCTAGTTTGCTTTTTTTTACTACCACTGAACTGCGTGTAGTCAGTGCATACAAAGTGAATTGGTACACATCTTCTGTACAGGCTCATCTGAACAGCCAAGTTTGACAGTACACCAGGACAGGTGCATGGACCCAGATACTGTGCATCCAGGTCTGTGCACCAATCCCTGCATATTAGTCAAACTTGGTTGTGCCAATGAGTCTGTACACCTGATGTGTATACCCATTCAATTTCTATCGCCTGCCTACATGCAGCTCAACAGCAGTAAAAAGTAAACAAATGGCTGTGCACACTTTATGGGGCTGAGCTCCCAGGGGAAAGAGCCCTCACAGATAGCTAAAAAAGATCATTGGTGCCCAGCAGCTGACTCTTATGCCCCTTACACACAATCGCATTTTTCAACAACAAAACCGCTGATTTTTTTCCAAAGGATGTCGGCTCAAACTTGTCTTGCATACACACAGTCACACAAATGTTGGCCAAAAATTCAGAACGTGAGAACGCGGTGACGTACAACACGTACGAGGAAGTTTAATAGCCAGTGCGGCTCCTTCTTTTTGATTCAGAGCATGCGTAAAGTTTTGTGCGACAGACTTGTGTATACACAATCAGAATTTTCGACAAGTTTTGTTGTCAGAAAATTTGAGAACCTACTCTCAAACATTTGTGTGCAGAAATTCCAACAGCAAATGTTCGATGGAGCATAACGCTGTCGGACTTTCCGACAACAAGCTCACATCTAACATTTCCCGTCGGAAAATCCGACTGTGTGTACGCGACTTAACAAGTGGCCTTGGCCTTGGAAATATGCAGACACCACACAATCAAATGTTTGGTCAATCAGCCACAGCTCAAGGAACCTCTAGCAAACTCTGGAGGATCCCAAGGAATCAATGAAATCTTGGTTTTGAATAGATGGGTTAAAAAAAATTTGGTAGCCCTTATTTTATTTTTTTTCCAAAAGATTTTATTGTATAACAGCATCAGGTTTACAATTGTTAAAGGAACAAAAAACATAGTTACTTAGGAAAGATATTTGAATACAAGAACATGGACTTTATAGGCACACCAGTACAATTGGATAGAAAAAATATATACATTTTTATTTAAATATGATTAAAAAACAACATTGTTGACATACATTTTAAAAAACATAACATGATTAGACCTATACAGTACTCTCACCACCTACATAACCAACTATTACCATAGTACTATGATCAAATTATTCAGTTTAGGTGATAGTATTGGAAAAGAAGATGGTTGGTGGCAGAGGCGTAATGGAGAAAACTCTACATGTTGCGCGCATTTAAGAGATTCTTCAGGAGCTTGCAATGGTGCTGGGTAACAAGGTTTGTATAGGTAAAGGGCCTGGCAGAGAAATCCACCAATCCCAAGCTTCGTATGCCTTAACTGAATTGTATAAATCCCGGTCTCCTCATATATTGCTCAGGACGGGGGTAACCACCAGAGGCTAATCAGCCAGTCTCAGAACCCTTCAAAAATAGTAGTCACACTAGGATAATAGCATATAGTTTCAAAGAGTGGCCCAGTTGGGACTATCCTTATTTTACATCCAATATGAACATCAAAGTCCTGTGGGGATCCAAGAGCCTTAAGGCTAACGCTGGTGGATAAAGTAATAAACCCACCGTCTGTAAGCTTCCAGACAGAGTAAGGACAGCCTCCCCGTCCCTGCCTCCAGCACACCCCTACCCACCCCCTCCATGCCGGAGGAGCGAATTCGACGTGTGATGTCATGTCGCCCAGACGCAAAACAGATGTTGTCAGATGACATCGCGGAAATGGGAGGCAGCCAATGCTCCACCCCACCAGAAGCCTGTGGCGCGTGCAGGGAACCACGCCACTAGAGATCCGGGCCTTGCATTCTCATGTCCTGGGGTGCGGGCATGGGCACTGGGGATCAGACAGGATGGTGCCGCGGCCTTCAGCACCTCCCTGTGGGTGTGTCTCTTGCTGGGTATCCGTCTCCGTGGTTCCCTGCACATGCTGTGGGCTTCTGGCGGGGAGGAATATATATAGCTCCATGCGGCAATAATTTAAAACGGTAATCAAGATTACCAACGACACTCCTCCCAGTGGGTTATCAGGCATTGGTTGGTGTGTTGCTTTGCTGTATGGATTTTGGTGCCAATGGTTCGCCCTGATACCATTTAATACAGATTGATCTCTGAATCTCCTAAACATTGGAGTCAGAGTCCGCTGGTTGAGAGTTTACAGTCATATTCCATGGATGCACCCATTTATGTATATATGTATTATGTTCAAATTATTTCTTGTAACATTCTTTTTTCTGAATTTGAGATCTGTATAATTAATCTATCCATTTGTACTTATTAGAGAAAAATGTCCACGCATATTCCTGAGGAAGCCACATGGCGAAACATGTTGAATTCATGTGTGGAAAACTGAACAGACTAGTGGATACACTGTACAGAATAAGCGATGTTTGTCTACGTTTGTGACCACTGTCTCCATTTCTTATGATGTTGTAATAAAATAATTAATTTTTTCATACTTTGTTGTCATATACTAATTTATTATACAAAGCACCCATAAAGTCCCACACTGCCAAATTTGGCTTTTCTTTTGCTTTTCTTTAAAAAGGGACGTTGGTGTCAAATAATCTATCTGTGTTTTGGTTACTCTAATCTACCATTTCACTTGTTGCTTCCACTGTCTGCACATCTCTGCCCCCTGCACCTCCCCCTACCTCGCTCATCAGCAGTTTCCCTGCTGCACTCCAGCAAGACTAAGGACCATCCCCGAGGTGGAGCCTCAAGGCTTCTACTGTTGAGTCGGCGGGATGAGCTGAGCTCGGAGATCATGCCCGCCTGGAGAAGGGTGGTGTGACAGTAGCTGTGAGCAGAAGGTGCCGAGTGAGTGTGGCTTAGATTGCAGGCACCTCTATGCTACATCTGCTGAGCTACTGCAGTATAATATAGAAGTGTCGGCTGTTAGCTGAAAAATTAGAAGAAGGCTTTTTCATGTAGCATTAACTAAAGCACTGTCCCTGCCCCCAGGTTTTCACTGTCCCGACCCCCCTGGTGTGTGCCCTTCCAACCCTCTCTGGTGTGTGCCTTCCAGACCCCCCCGGTGTGTGCCCTCCAGACCCTCCCTGGTGTGTGCCCTCCCTACCCCCCCTGGTGTGTGCCCTCCAAACCCCCCCTGGTGTGTGCCTTCCCGACCCCCCCGGTGTGTGCCTTCCTACCCCCTCTGGTATGTGCCCTTCCAACCCCCCTGGTGTGTGCCCTTCCAACCCCCCCTGGTGTATGCCTTCCCGACCCCTTGGTGTGTGCCCTTCCTACCCCCCTGGTGTGTCCCCTCCCTATCCCCTGCTGTATGCCCTTCCGACCCCCATGTCACAAGCACCCCTGGCTGAGAATACACGCAGCAAAACCAACACACCCTATATAGGCACAGTCCATCATTGTCACACACAGTAAGCATACCCAGAGCAATGATGTGCAACTGATGCTGGAGTAAGTTCACGTAAGCAGAAAGTGTCCTTCCTACCCCCCCGGTGTGTGCACTCCTGACCCCCCTAGTGTGTTCCCTCCCAATCCCCCCTCTGGTGTGCTCCTTCCTGAACCCCCCTGTGTGTGCCTTCCCACCCCCCTGGTGTGTGCCTTCCCGACCCCCCTGGTGTGTGCCCTCCCTACCCCCCCTGGTGTGTGTCCTCCCTACCCCCCTGGTGTGTGTCCTCCCTAACCCCCGGTGTGTGCCTTCCCGACCCCCTGGTGTGTGCCCTCCCTACTCCCCCTGGTGTGTGTCCTCCCTACCCCCCCTGGTGTGTGTCCTCCCTAACCCCCTGGTGTGTGCCCTCCCATCCCCCGCTGTCGCAAGCACCCCTGGCTGAGAATACACGCAGCAATACCGAAACACCCTATATAGGCACAGTCCATCATTGTCACACTCAGTAAGCCAACCCAGAGCAATGATGTGCAACTGATGCTGAAGTAAGTTCACGTAGGCAGAAAGTGTCCAAAAGAGGCTGAAAGAGATCAGTGCTACCAAAAGATGAAAAAGGGTGAAGCCAATTTTTTATATTTAAAAAATTTTAATTCCTTATAAATCACAGTGCCTTAGCAAACTAACTATTGTCTAGTTAGGGTTTTCTCATTTTACTGGCCTGACTGATGGAGGTGATGGCTTATGAACTTGCTAGATCTGGAGTTGCTAGAGCTTAATACTCTTCTAGCTAGAAGAGAGACTGAGCCCAGAAGCTAAGAACACTTCACAGAGATGCTAGAAAATCATGAAAAATGTGAGCAGGTGACATAAAAGTTATGGCCCACAGTGGGTTTGCTTTGAGGGGTTAGATGATGAAATGTCAGTGAGATAATGTTTACCATTGGCAGTGAGGGGCAAGCTCACGCATGTACAACTTGTTGGCCTGGAGAAGCTCAGATCAATGCTTTTACTCTTTTTGGGATGACAAACGAAATGCAAAGCATGAGAAAAAAGGTGATATTGCACTTCAGGGATGGTAGGTTGAGATGTGCAAATCAATTCTTTAAGCCTCCGAGGCCAACTGTGCTTCCAAAACTGTTGGCTTTTGGTGCCAACATGGCCTAAATATAAAACCATATATCAAACTGGCATGCAGCTGTATCAATCTTGTTAGCTCTCATCAGTGAAAGTTATGGACACAAAAGCCTTTATGGTGCAGAGCAGCTATAAAAATAATCATTAACATTAAATTCACGTGGACCGAGAAGGAAAAAAATGCCATTCAGTGGAATGAAGATTAAAAGATCAGCACTGCCTTCCTAAAACAGAATAAATATATCCTAAAATACATTCAGCAGCAGTTTTTCTTTTTCAATCAATCACTGACTTTTACAGTCGCCCGTCTGATGGATTCTCTCTTTTTCTACTGAATGTCATGCTTGACAGCTCGAGGCATTAAAGGGGTATTTAATTTTAGACATAAAGTACAAAATATTTTGAAGTTGCTATTGAGACCAAACCAGCCTGCTAGGGTTACAAAATTGCTTTGTGGCTGTCTGTGAATGTCAGTGTGTTTCAGAGTTGACATCTATGTCATTCGTGCTACAGTGGATCAATTACAGCTACAAATGTCTCTCTATGGTATTATCACCTTATTCCGTGTACGCCTGAAAAGAAAGCACACTAATATTACCAACAGGGTATCACAGGATCACCAAGAGGAATGTTAAAGGGAAACTGTCACTTCAGCTTATGCCGATTCAGAGTTTTATACCTTTCTTTTAAAATATTTTATTAAGTTTTTCAAAATATAGTTTTATACCTTTCTATCATATACAACCCCTGGCAAAAATGATGGAATCACCAGTCCCTGAGGATGTTCCTTCAGTTGTTTATTGTTGTAGAAAAAAAGCAGATCCCAGACATGGCCAAAAACTAAAAGCATTTCAAATGGCAACTTTCTGGCTTTAAGAAACACTAAAAGAAATCAAGAAAAATAATTGTGGTGGCCAGTAACAGTTAGATTTATAGAACAAGCACAGGGAATAAATTATGGAATCACTCAATTCTGAGAAAAAAATTATGGAATCACCCTGTAAATTTTCATTACAAACACTAACACCTGCATCAGAATAAATCTGCTTGTTAGTATGTAGGTAAAGAGGGTAAATCATCACGCAGTGTTGCACAAGATGTTGGTTGTTCACAGTCGGGTGTGTCCAAAACATGGACCAAATACAAACAGCACGGGAAGGTGGTTAAAGGAAAGCATACTGGTAGACCAAGGAAGACATCAAAGCGTCAAGACAGAAAACTTAAAGCAATATGCCTTGAAAACAGAAAATGTACAACAAAACAAATGAGGAACAAATGGGAGGAAACTGGAGTCAACATCTGTGACCGAACTGTAAGAAACCGCCTAAAGGAAATGGGATTTACATACAGAAAAGCTAAAAGAAAGCCATCTCTAACACCTAAACACAAAAAAACAAGGTTACAATGGGCTAAGGAAAGGCAATCGTGGACTGTGGATGATTGGAGGAAAGTCATATTCAGTGATGAATCTCGAATCTGCATCGGGCAAGGTGATGATGCTGGAACTTTTGTTTGGTGCCCTTCCAATGAGATTTATGCAGACGACTGTCTGAAGAAAACATGCAAATTTCCACAGTCAATTATGATATGGGGCTGCATGTCAGGTAAAGGCACTGGGGAGATTAATGTCATTAAATCTTACATTTAAATTTTGGACACTTTTCTTATCCCATCTATTAAAAGGATGTTTGGGGATGATGAAATCATTTATCAAGATGATAATGCATCTTGCCATAGAGCAAAAACTGTGAAAAAATTCCTTGAAGAAAGACACATAAGGTCAATGTCATGGCCTGCAAACAGTCCAAATCTTAATCCAATTGAAAATCTGTGGTGGAAGTTAAAGAAAATGGTCCATGACAAGGCTCCGACCTGCAAAGATGATTTGGCAACAGCAGTCAGAGAAGGCTGGAGCCAGATTGATGAAGAGTACTGTTTATCACTCATTAAGTCAAAGCCTCAGAGACTGCAAGCAGAGGTGGTAAAACAAAGTACTAGTGATGTGTTGGAGTGTTATTTTGTTTGTTTGTTTTTCATGATTCCATAATTTTTTCCTCAGAATTGAGTGATTCCATAATTTATTCCCTGTGCTTGTTCTATAAATCTAACTGTTACTGGCCACCACAATTCTTTTTCTTGATTTCTTTTAGTGTTTCTTAAAGCCAGAAAGTTGCCATTTGAAATGCCTTTAGTTTTTGGCCATGTCTGTGATCTGCTTTTTTTCTACAACAATAAACAACTGGAGGAACATCCGCAGGGACTGGTGATTCCATAATTTTTGCCAGGGGTTGTATAGACACCCCCCAGGCATGATATTTAAAGGAATATTTCATTTTTACTATTTCACTTTAAGTATTATTAAAATCACTGCTCCAGGTCCTCAAATACTTTTTATGGCAATAAATTAAATTTAAGCCTTTAGAATGAGCACTTTTGTTTTTTCATGTTAATATCCCATAGACTTTAACGGTGTTCTGCGGCTTTCAAATTTGCCGCGAACACTGCATAATGTCCGCTGTTCGGTGAACAGGCGAACACCCGATGTTCAAGTCGAACTTGCGTTCGACTCTAACATCAGGCTCATCCCTAGTTGCAATCAATGGCCACATTTGTGGGAGTATTTTGTAGTATAGTGTTCCAAAGAAAAAAAATATATATATAGGTAGGTGGCCCATGTCAAAGTAACATCCTCATGAATGGCAGGACCAAGGTTTTCCAGCAGAACATTTCCCAAAACACCTCACTGCCTTTGCCAGATTGCCTTCTTCTTTACTGCATTTTGGTGTCATCTTTTATCCATGTAAGCAATGCACACGCACCTGGTTAGCCACATGATGTAAAAGAAAACGTGATTCATCAGACCAGGCCACTTTCATTGCTCCATGGTCCAGTTCTGACGCTCACATGCCCATTTTAGGTGCTTTTGTCTCTGGACACGGCTCAACATGAGCACCAGTACCTGTCTACAACTACGTAGTCTAATTCACAGCAAACTGCAATGCTTTTTTTTTTTGCTTTTGTTGCTTCAACTTCATGGACAGCATGTTTATGTTCTGCCTAATATATCCCACCGGGTTTCAGATGCCATTGCAATAAGATGATTAATGTTATTTACTGTACAATATTCATCAGTGGTCATACAGTTATGGCTGATCAGTGTGTGTGTATATTTATATATATATATATATATATATATATATATACTGCTTAAGAAAAATAAAGGAACACTTTTTAATCAGAGTATACCATCAAGTCAATTAAACTCCTGGGATATTGATCTGGTCAATTAAGTAACAGGGGGGTTGTGGTTAATCATTTTCAGCTGCTTTGCTGTTATTAAAATTAACAACATGTGCACTAGATGGGCAACAATGAGACAACCTTTAAAGAAGAATGGTTTTACAGGTGGAGGCCACTGCCATTTTTTTCCCTACTCATCTTTTCTGGCTGTTTTTTACTAGTTTTGCATTTGGCTAGGGTCATTGTCACTACTGGTCGCATGAGGCAATACCTGGACCCTATAGAGGTTGCACAGGCAGTCTAATCCCTCCAGGATGGCACATTAATACATGCCATTGCCAGAAGATTTGCTGTGTCTCCCAGCACAATCTCAAGAGCATGGAGGGGATTCCAGGACACAGGCAGTTACGCTAGGAGAGCTGGATAGGGCCATAGAAGGTCCTTAACCCATCAGCAGGACCGATATCTGCTCCTTTGCCTTTGTGCAAGGAGGAACAGGATGAGCACTGCCAGAGCCCTACAAAATGACCTCCAGCAGGCCACTGGTGTGAATGTCTCTGACCAAACAATCAGAAACAGACTTCATGAGGGTGGCCTGGAAGCCCGACGTCCTTTTAGTGGGCCCTGTGCTCACTGCCCGACACTGTGGAGCTCGAATTGCGTTTGCCATTGAACACCAGAATTTGCAGGTCCACCACTGGCACCCTGTGCTTTTCACAGATGAGAGCAGGTTCACCCTGAGCACATGTGACAGACGTGAAAGGGACTGGAGATGCCGCGGAGAATGTTATGCTGCCTGTAACATTGATCAGCATGACCGGTTTGGTGGTGGGACAGTGATGGTCTGGGGAGGCATATACATGGAGGGGCACACAGATCTCTACAGGCTAGACAATAGCTCCCCGACTGCCATTAGGTATCGGGATGAAATCCTTGGACCCATTGTCAGAGCCTGTGCTGGTGCAGTGGGTCCTGGGTTCCTTTTGGTGCACGACAATGCCCGGCCTCATGTGGCAAGAGTATGCAGCCAGTTCTTGGAGGATGAAGGAATTGATACCATTGAATGGCCCCCACGCTCGCCTGACCCAAATCCAATAGAACACCTCTAGAACATTATGTTTCGGTCCATCTAACGTCGTCATATTGCACCTCAGTCTGTTCAGGAGCTCAGTAATGTCCTGGTTCAGATCTGAGAGGAAATACCCCAGGACACCATCCGTTGTCTCATTAGGAGCATGCCCCGATGTTGCATACAAGCACGTGGAGGCCATACAAACTACTGAGTACCATTTTCAGTTGCTGCAATGAAATTTCAGGAAAATGGACTAGCCTGCTGCATCATTTTTTCACTTTGATTTTTAGGGTGTCTTTGAATTCAGCCCTCTGTAGGTTGATAATTTTCCTTTCCATTAAACACGATGTGGCATCCTTTCGTTCCTAACACAATACCCAGTCCATATCAGTATAGATATATACAGTGCCTTGAAAAAGTATTCCCCTTCCTTGAAATTTTCCACATTTTGTCATGTTACAACCAAAAATGTAAATGTATTTTACTGGGATTTTATGTAATAGATTAACACAAAGTCGCACATAATTGTGAAGTGGGAGGAAAATGATAAATGGTTTTCAAATAAATAATAAATAAATAAATATGTGAAAAGTGTGTCGTGCATTTGTATTCGGCCCCCTTTACCCTGATGCCCCTAACTAAAATCTAGTGGAACCAATTGCCTTCAGAGGTCGCCTAAATGATAAATAGAGTCCACCTGTTTGTAATTTAACCTAAGTATAAATACAGCTGTTGTGTGAAGAACTCAGAGGTTTGTTAGAGAACCTTAGTGAACAAACAGCATCATGAAGGCCAAGGAACACACCAGACAGGTCAGCGATAAAGTTGTGGAGAAGTTTAAAGCAGGATTAGGATATAAAAAAATATCCCAAGCTTTGAACATCTCACGGAGCACTGTTCAATCCATCATTCGAAAATGGAAAGAGTATGGCACAACTGAAAATCTAACAAGACATGGTTGTCCACCTAAACTGACAGGCCGGGCAAGGAGAGCAATAATCAGAGAAGCAGCCAAGAGGCCCATGGTAACTCCGGAGGAGCTGCAGAGATCCACAGCTCAGGTGGGAGAATCTGTTCACAGGACAACTATTAGTGGTGCACTCCACAAATCTGGCCTTTATGGACAAGTGGCAAGAAGAAAGCCATTGTTAAAAGAAATCCATAAGAAGTCCCATTTGCTGTTTGTAAGAAGCCATGTGGGGGACACAGCAAACATGTGGAAGAAGGTGCTCTGAAAATTGAAAATTGAACTGAACACACCTTCAGGCTTTTTAGAGGAGTACAGAGGCAGAGTGTTGTGATGTCTTAAAGTGTAAGTTCACTTTTACAGAAAATCTGTAAGGTGAACTTACACTGGACCCTGTCCCCATCACACCCGCTCCCACTAACCTGGAGTCCGGCAATCGTTCTGACACATCGAAGTGCCGCATTACCAGTCAGGAGATTTGAAATTGTGCGGCTTTCTCTCCTCTTCGCCCGCGGTGACAGGACGGGATACGCGGGTTTTGATTGGTTGGCGCCTCCCATGTGACAGTGCCGACCAATTAAAATGCTCCTAAACGAACCTCCTGACGAGGTACGTTTTGGAGATTAAGCCGAGGTGTCAGTGATTGCCGCACTCCAGGTCAGCGGCACCAGGGGGGATGGGGAGGGGGTCCTGTGTAAGTTCTCCTTACAGATTGTTCTGTAAAGATGAACTTACAATACCCTTTAAGGAAGTTATGTAGAGCACCCTGCTGACCCCTCCCACCAGCCATGATCTGTATGCATAGCTTAGAGAAGCAGAGAGACTCAGTGATGATATTACTGGGTCTGAAATAGGATATGCAATTTTTTATTTTAAAATATTATAAGCATGCTGATGGAGGGGAGCAGGATAGGCATAATTATAAGCAGGTTAAATTTCATCCTTTAAATCAGTTTAGAGTAGCTGTGACCCATCTTTATTAAATGAAGCTCCTACTGGGACGCAAAGTTTCATGCTGAATTATTGCACATGTCTAGAGAAAATACAAAAACAGCGAGAATTAAGTTAGAATACACACATCTTGTATAGAAAATATTGTAGACAATATCTGCTAATCCTGGATTTCAGCTGTAAAAATCTATTTGCCATTGACTCCAATACATTTGCCAAAATTGCAAAATATTGCGTAAAATCTCCAGATTTTCTCCAAAATTTTAAGGAAATTAAAACCTTCTGTTTCATACATTCCTATCACTCGCCTGGTTTGAAGCGCAGACATTTTGACATGGAGGTTCGGATCAAAATTCCAATTAGCTGATCCTTTTCCCTCATTATTGAATACATGATATACAGTAGAATCATTCAATTTACATACAACTACTGCTACTATACTATTACTGTTGCTGCTTCTACTGCTAATAAAAAGAACAATAGTAATAATAATACAAATAATAATATCAACAGTTTACACAGTGACAGTATGCTATTTCCAAACACTTTACAGTAAGATACATTTTTTATGACTCATCATTCTCTGCTGTACAGAATAAGCTATAATGCTTTTACTAAAGCTTATGTAACATTATGTTGGACGATGTGAGTTATGCCAGTGTATCTCTTATATATGCTATGTTATATGCTTCATTTAGCCTACGTCAAACTTTATTAGCATGCTGTAAGTTCTGACCCATAAAATCCAAGATCAATAAGTAACATGTCACTATCTGGATCACTGTGTTAATTACAGAGCTGGAGGAAGGGACAGACTATCTGTATCAGACAATAAAAGCACAAAGTGGTTTGGCTAAAGTAATTGACATGTCAGTTTAGCGGTTATTTTCCAGTTTGATTGGAAAACCTCTAGATCAGCCTTTTTCAGCATTTTTTAACACAATGGAACCCTTGCAATAACTTTCTTTTCTTCAGGGAACCCCTGCTAATTATTATCTACAGTTCACCATACATAACAAGGGTTGCTCAGAGGTCACCAAATCAATAACCTCTCTCTAGCCTATACCTCCTAACTCCACCCCAAAAAAAGTTACTCAAGAGTGGAGTTAAATGGCCGTTCTTTTATTATAAAACAAATTACAACATAAATAACAAAAAACATAACATTACAAATCGAATGATGTTGCCAGTCCTTGAAGGTACCATATAACAAAAGTTTTGTGTCTGTAGCACCAATTAGCTAAGTTATGCCCCCAGCTGCAAAAGAGCGTCTCAAGGGCTATCCCATCTGACCATGGACACCTTACCGGTCTACAACTACCTGGTCACTATTAGTTGATCTGGACCAACTAGAGGACATCACACCTAAAATGGGTCTCTACCTTTTTTTCCAAAACACCAGATTTCAACAACCTTCAAGGACCCAAGAATTACAAGATCTACCAAAACCACTGTAATGTAGGTGCAACATGATCCAGGGCCACACTCTCATAGGGCGTACACACGGTCGGACATTGATCGGACATTCCGACAACAAAATCCATGGATTTTTTCCGACGGATGTTGGCTCAAACTTGTCTTGCATACACACGGTCACACAAAGTTGTCGGAAAATCTGATCGTTCTAAACGCGGTGACGTAAAACACGTACGTCGGGACTATAAACGGGGCAGTGGCCAATAGCTTTCATCTCTTAATTTATTCTGAGCATGCGTGGCACTTTGTGCGTCGGATTTGTGTACACACGATCGGAATTTGTTGTCGGAAAATTTTTATGCAAGCTCTCAAACTTTGTGTGTCGGAAATTCCGATGGAAAATGTGTGATGGAGCCCACACACGGTCGGAATCTCCAATAACAGGGTCCTATCACACATTTTCCGTCTGAAAATCCGACCGTGTGTACGGGGCAATAGTCAGGCAACAATACCAAAACCTCAAGGAAGAGTGAGGGAACATTCATCCAACTACTTTTCTCTGAATTTTGGGTCTGTCACACTACTTCCTGCAAAACAGCCTCCTACCCTTTTCCCCATCACTCCACTTCTTCAGTCAATCATATATAGGTTACACTCATGGCCATCATCTGTATATATAGATTAGAAAAAAAAAAGAAAGAATCAGACTATATAGGCCAGACATGGAGAGTACAAATCATATACAGTTTTTTTAAAAACTATGACATTTTATTATACATCATATTAAAAAGAGGAAACATACATATGTATGTCAGTTAAAAACCAATGGTATGATTGTGCTTATGGCTGAGATAAACTATATACCGTATTTATCGGCATATAACACGCACTTTTTTCCCCTGAAAATCGGGGGCAAAGCAGGGGTGCGTGTTATACGCCGACAGCGTACCTCACCGAGCTGTCGTCTCCTCTCCACTTGGCTCCTCGGGTTTCACTCAGCTCTCACGTCACGCACACACACAGTCCAGCTTTCGCCACCGGCATTGGACTGGTGTTCTGTCTATCACAGATGCTGGTCCAATGCCGATGGTGGAGGCATGACTGTGTGTGTGTAACGTGAAAGCCGAGTGGAGAGGAGATGACGGCTCGGTGATTTCCTGATTCAGGCTGCTGGTGAGGGAGATGGTGAGGCTGCAAATGATGGTAGTTTGAAAAAGGCATTAATCAGGCTGCATTGAGGACAATAATCAGGCTGCATTGATGCATTGATCAAGCTGCATTGAGCACTTTATTTGGGCTGCATTGAGGACATTAATCAGGCTGCAGATGGACATTGATGGGCACTGACCCTTAATTTGCTTCAAAGTTGTTGTTTTTAAAAAAATATGTTTTTTTCCTGAAACTTCCCTCTTAAAATTAGGGTGCGTGTTATACGCCTATAAATACAGTATATATTTTGCATTCTCTTTATTATGACTTAAAAAAAAACACTTGGGTGTTTTTTTCTTCGTTGAATTTTTAAAATAGAAGGCATTCATATGTCTCATTCGATCACAAATAAGACCACCAAAAATAAGAAAATCATTTCTCATTTAAGTACAGTGTATGAATCCATGCAAATCATTGCTTTATGTCCCATTAGCCAAATGCACATCCAGAAATGCTGGTGCATAGTACAAAAATAGTCTAATATTTTAGAAGCATTTACTCCACACTGCATACAGCTGTTTCAGGCTGTTCAGCCATCATCTATGCAGTGTATAGAAATGATGGCTCCTGTAGCCACTTGACCTCCAGAAGATTTACCCCCTTCATGACCAGGCCCCTTTTGCTATACAGCAGTGTGTTACTTTAAATTGTGCGGTCATGCAACGTTGTACATAAAATAAATTTATGTCACTTTTTCTCCCACAAATAGAGCTTTCTTCTGGTGGTATTTGATCACCTCTTTTTTTTTTTTTTTTTTTGCGCTATAAAAAAAACTGACAGTTGTGAAAAAGAAAACAATATGTTTTACTTTCTGCTATAAAACACATCCAATAAAAAACATTTAAAAAAATCAAATGTCTTCATAAATTTAGACCAATATGTATTCTGCTACATATTTTTGGTAAAAAAATCCCAATAAGCGTATACTGATTGGTTTGCACAAAAGTTATAGCGTCTACAACTATGGTATATATACTGGAATTTTTGTTGAATTTTTTTTTTTTTTAACTAGTAGGCAGTCAACGACTTAGAGCGAGACTGCGATATTGCAGCGGACAATCTGACACTAACTGTCACTTTTGACACTTTGCAGGAACCATTGACACTAATGCTGTGATCAGTGCTAAAATATACACTGTCACTGCACTAATGACACTGTCAGGGAAGGAGTTAAACATCTAGAGCGATCAGAGAGTTAAATGTGTGCCTAGCCAGTGTTTTTGTGTTTACTGTGAGGTGTTTTGACTAAGGGATGTGCTGGATTTTATTCCTTGCTTTGAAAGGAAACAAAATCCAGCACATCCCTGCTGACAGGACAGAGCTCTGTTCTTTCTTTCTCCTCAGCCAATTGATGTCTGTTGGCACCCACTGATAGGCTTGTGGTCTGACTAATCACAACACAAGCTGGGCGCCCCCTACCCGGAAGAACAAAATCATGTGTATATATATATATATATCTATATATATATATAGATATATATATATGTGATTCTGCGCAGCCGGCACGCACTAAATATACAGTGCGTGGTAGGCAAGTGGATAGAGTAGGTCTTGACTCCACAGAATAACAAACCGGCTTTTGCTGTAATTCTCAGCTTAAATCCAGGGATTTCAGTCACAGTACTTTTTCTGCCACTAGATTTCCTTGGTGTGATGGTCAGCATCATACAAGCCATTTCCTCTAAACCCAGCCTGTGACTGTACAGTGAAAGAAGAAGCTTCACAATGATGAGCTCGTCTCATAGTCACACTATTCTCTCCTCGAATCAGCTTGCTTCTTGCCAGCACATGAACTGATTGGCTCCTTGTACTGCTTTACCCTCTCACACTTGAACTCTGCTGTACAAGCAGGGATGTGCAGTCAGGGGAGGCAGAGCCATGAAAAAAAACAAACGATCGAGCTTAGAGAGTCGTAGCTCAGTTACCTGAAGTCCTACCCCTCCGCTGGTCAAAATTTGGGGCTTCTACGACCTATGGTTAAGGATATACGGGCTCCTTGCGCAACCGGACAGAAGCTACATACAGAACGGCCAGTTTAAATATAAGCTGGCACACTCTGTTTGCAGTAGACTGAGAGGATGAGCTCACAGTGCCTCCCACTTCTTGTCAGAGGCACTGAGCTCAATGGATAGCTTGGAGTCTTGGACCAATGGTAAAGTACCATTGGCCCAAGCTGTCCAATAAAAATGCTGCAGTGAAGGAATGCCTCTCACTGCAGTGTCATAGAAGGGGGCATGTGTCTAAAAGACACATGCTCCCTTCCAGCCCAGCCCTCCTAGGAAGGAAAAAACATGGGTTTATGGGTATAAGATTTACCCACAATGTTTTTCTCACACAGTTAAGAGGGAGAATGAGAATCTGCTGCTGTTAACAAGGTACAAGCTAAATCATATATTATTATGCTATATGTTATAAGATAATAATTTATCTATTTACTGTGAAATTTCTGGTTGGAATTTATAACTTAAAACTTCAGTAATGTCTCCGCTAAGCCTTCTCTCCTACATGTAAAAAATTACTCAGAACCCCTTAACATTATATATATTGTTTTATCAGACACCCTAAAGAATAAAATGGTGGTCGTTGCAGCTTTTTATGTCACACAGTATTTGAGCAACAATTTTTCAAATGCGTTTGTTTTGGAAAGAAACTGTTTCATGAATAAAAAAAAATAAGAACGGTAAAGTTAGCCCAATTTTTTTGTATAATGTAAAAGATGATGTTACGTTGAGTAAATAGATACCTAACATGTCACGCTTTAAAATTGCGCATACTTGTGCAATGGCGCCAAACTTTAGTACTTAAAAATCTCCACAGGCGATGCTGTAATTTTACAGGTTACATGTTTAGAGTTACAGAGGAGGTCTAGTGCTAGAATTATTGCTCTCGCTCTAACATTTGTGGCGTATGTAACCTGTATATATCTGGCTCTGATACTAGCCAGGACCTCATCAGCCACTGATCCCATTGCACTTCCATGTGTACAAGGACTGGAAGAGGCTGATGCCTTGTTAAAGTGGAGGTCCACCACAAAAAAAAAAATTGCACCAAAAAATCCCTAAAAAATTGGAGGAAAGAAAAAAAAATACATTTTTAAACTCACCTGAAATGACTGTTGCTAGGCAGTCTTCCTAATCTGCCTCTTCCTACTCCGCGGTGATGTTCTGTCTTCTCCTTCCTGCGTTGTCTTCTGGGGAATGGGGTGTGGTGTGTTATGGAAACTGTGTGTGTCCCAAAACACATCGCGTCCCATTCACAAAGCGCTGCGCGACTCACGCATGCGCAGTAGGAAACGGGCAGTGAAGCCGTAAGGCTCCACTGCCTGTTTCCCTTAGTTAGGATGGCGGTGCTAGGACCCGAGAGCTGAGGGACGGGTCGGCCTCTGGCGGCCGACATCACGGGCACCCAGGACAGGTAAGTCTACTTATTTAAAGTCAGCAGCTACAGTGTTTGTAGCTGCTGACTTAAAAAAAAATTTCGCGGCCGGAACCCCGCTTTAAATTTAGGTGTATGCACTGCTTGCAATTAAATATTTTATGTAATAATGTATTAATGATTGCAGAGCTACCTGTATGTTAATTTGTGTATTTTATATCTGTCTAGATTTCAACTTTAAAACTTCCTTTCCATTTTCTCCACCTTTCTCCTAAAGGAGGCTCTAAGCACAACCACTGAGCAATTACATGATCGCTCTGATTGGTCAGCTCTGAGCAGAGAGTGTTGACTGTCAGTCACCGCTCTCCGCTCTGCCCTCCAGTGCTCACTGGAGCACCAGGCTGGAGGGGAGGGCAGGCACAGGTGGCTTTGGTTGTCAGCAGTGCACTAGATTCTGGAACCAGCTGTCAATCAAGCAGCTGGGTGGATCCTGACAAAATGGTTGAAGCCCTTCCAGAGCCTGGAGTGGTGCTGTTGGTTGATTCTGGGTCACAGGAGAGCACAAGTAAGGGCATTCTTGTGGCCCAAAAGAGAAGTATGGCCAAACAAGCTTTCCCTTTATTTTCTATACTAATAACTATAACTGTCAAGGCAACTATAAAGTGTGAATTTCAGAGGGAAAACAGTCAGTAATAAAAATATGAGGGGGGTAATAAATCTTTCCTACACTATCCTTGCTGGAGATCCACTTTAAATAAGACCATGTTTATTACTAAGTATCGGATCCTTCTTTAGGAACCATTTATGGAGAAATCCAGAAAAAATCGGTAGTTTTACCCATTTTTCTCATAATTCCGGACTTCAAGTCATTAGAAATGTTTCTGGGTGAGCACTGGCAGTTGACCGATTGAGTATACTGTTTTCTAGTTATCTTCTTTATAATGTAACATAGGCTCAGACTGTTGGCCAATTAGGAAGCAAAAGCTCCTAGAGCAATCCATTTAACTGGTATTACTAAAGGAGGTAAATAGATGCTGGAAAGAAGCAGGAGCTTTCAGAAGTGTAGAATAAATGAGTCTCAATGGGGTTTGACAGGGTCGCTTCCTCGATGATGGAAACCAGGCGGGGGTATAAACAGAACATTTTGGAATATGATCACTGCCTCTCTGTGCAGCTGAATATCACTCAGAGCTCATGAACTGTAGATGACAGCAGATTTTTTGGCCTGCAACATTGCTACAGATGAATGGAAGCCAAAATAAATTAGGCTTACTTTTATGCGGACCAAATAATGTAAGAAAAGAACACAAGAAAAGACCGGCTTCAGAAAACAAATAAAAGATGTTGACTGAAAAGAATGTGTTTATCTGAAAATCAGAAATATATCTCTATAATCAGAGTTCACTGTAAACCAATCCTGCCAGATTTTACACAGCATCTCATACAGTTGCAATAAAAAGTATGGTGGTGGGGGCATCATGGTTTGAGGCTGCTTTGCTGCGTCGGGGCCTGGACGGATTGCTATCATCGAAGGAAAAATTAATTCCCAAGTTCAAAAAGACATTTTTGCAGGAGAACTTAAGGCCATCTGTCCACCAGCTGAAGTTCAACAGAAGATGGGTGTTGCAACAGGACAACGACCCAAGGCATAGAAGTAAATCAACAAAAGAATGACTTAAACAGAAGAAAATACGCCTTCCGGAGTGGCCCAGTCCTGACCTCAACCCGACATCCCAAGAATATTGCTGAACTGAAACAGTTCTGTAAAGAGGAATGGTCAAGAATTACTCCTGACCATTGTGCACGTCTGATCTGCAACTACAGGAAACGTTTGGTTGAAGTTTTTGCTGCCAAAGGAGGTTCAACCAGTTATTAAATCCACGGGTTCACATACTTTTTCCACCTGCCCTGTGAATGTTTACATGGCGTGTTCAATAAAAAACATGGTAACATTTAATTCTTTGTGTGTTATTAGTTTAAGCAGACTGTGATTGTCTATTGTTGTGACTTAGATAAAGATCAGATCACATTTTATGACCAATTTGTGCAGAAATTCATATCATTCCAAAAGGGTTCACATACTTTTTATTGCAACTGTATGTCTGTTTAGTGGGTTTACTTATTGCATCTACATTTATAACTTCCTCTCTCTCTCTCTCTGCTTCATGTACCACCAATCAGACTCAAATATCCAACTATAGGCGCGTTGTGCCTGGGTACACCCTAATCATCCTATGCGGCGCAGATACTCCCTAATGTCTGGTGCTGATATTTCACCAAAGCCCCCCCCAACGAAGCGCCTCAAAAAAATCATGGGATGTTTCTTGTGTGACACCTTGGTAATGAGACACCGTTTTATAGGCCATCAGTTGAGACTGAACCAGTTGATATTAATTGCACTGACAAGGGGATGGATTGCTTTCTAATTACTGATAGATTTCAGCTGGTGTCTTGGCTTTCCATGCCTTTTTGCCCTTTCTTCATGTATTCAATACTTTTTCCCTGTGTCATTCCATGTTATTACACATAACCTAATTTCTGAACTTATTTGTTTTGGTTTCTTTGCACGTATGGATTGAATGGATTGTTACCGACATATGGTGAAAATTTCATGTCAATAGCACCTTTAGTAATATATTTACCTAGAAAAATTAAGATGTGTTCAATACTTATTTTTCCAGCTGTATATACCGTATATATGTATATATATATATATATATATATATATATATATATATATATATATATATATATATATATGCACACACACATACACACAGGCGTGTAGCAGGCGTGTTTGGGAATACCTCTGCTGTATGTAAAAAGGTGAATTAGTGGATTACCAACAAAAGGAATCAGGGTGGGTTGGTGTAAAATACATGGATTTAAGCCATGTGCAGGTAGGTTGTGATATCTACATACTTCCATAAAACATTTCCATAAAAATAGGTATTTTTTCTCACCTTTAATAATGCCCCCCCCCCAGTCCTCATATGGAAACACAACAAATACACTAATCAATGCGTCTTATAGGTCCATCTCCTTTATCAATGCAGATTCCGATATTTTAGCAAAATTGCTAACTTTATAAACAAATGCATAAACGCTATATTAGGGAGTGACCAAACTGGATATATACTGGAAAGTACAAGAAATAATATGACTTGGCTCTTCACTAACTTACAGTGAGTGCATCATAACAGTGATGGAAAAGTGGTGGCCTTGATACCCATAAAGCATTTGGTATTGTAGAGTGTCCTTATCTTCTCAAAGTGCTTCAGATATTTGCTTTTCTTCCTAATCATTTAAACTGTAGAAAAAGGTACCCCCCTTGAAATGGGACTTTAATAGACCACCAACTCTTAAGATAAAAAATATATTTTAATAGTGTACTTTAAAAAGACGTACACATGTCTATGACATACAAAGATACAGAAAAATACATTCCATACAGAATCAGAACTATACATATAATGCTACTAAATGTACTCTCCTGGGGGTGGTGTACCCCAATACCCGACGCGTTTCCTGTATTCTGATACCTTCATTAGGGGTTTGGGAGTTGCAAATATTTTATAAGTGTATGGGTTCTGCTCTACTTAAATGCTCGTTCACTACCACCGAAGATGAAGGTTGTGTAGATAATGATGAAGACTTTGGGAAAGACCTCCAGGAAACAAAAGTAGCATTCACCCTAAACAAGATCAAACAACAAGAGACATATGACTGAGGCCACATTATCTACACAACCTTCATCTTTGGTGGTAGTGAACGAGCATTTAAGTAGAGCAGAACCCATACACTTATAAAATATTTGCAACTCCCAAAACCCCGATGAAGGTATCAGAATACTGGAAATGCGTCGGGTATTGGGGTACACCACCCCCAGGAAAGTACATTTAGTATCATCATTTGTATATTTTTTGTTCTGATTCTGTATGGAATGTATTTTTCTGTATCTTTGTATGTCATAGACATTTGTACGTCTTTTTAAAGTACACTATTAAAATATATTTTTTATCTTAAGAGTTGGTGGTCTATTAAAGTCCCATTTCAAGGGGGGTACCTTTTTCTATGGTCTATGATGTGATGGATGGGACCACCACACTCTACATTTGTCATGATGGAAGCCTCTTTCTTGCTTAATCATTTAAACTGAATCAAAATTTTATATGCAGACCCAATAGCCAGAGTTTGTGTAAATAACTAGATCTCAGACTCCATCTCAATATATAGGGCCATGAGGCAGGGATGCCTTATGCCGCGTACACACGGGCAGACTTCTCGACCGGACTGGTCTGACGGACTTTCGACGGACTTTTGACAGACTTCCGACGGACTTTTGAATGAAGGGACTTGCCTACACACGATCACACCAAAGTCTGACAGATTCGTACATGATAACGTACGACCGGAGTAAAATAAGGAAGTTGATAGCCGGTAGCCAATAGCTGCCCTAGCGTGGGTTTTTGTCCGTCGGACTAGCATACAGACGAGCAGATTTATCGACCGGACTCGAGTCAGTCGGACAAATTTGAAACATGTTCCAAATCTAAAGTCTGTCAGATTTTTGACCGAAAAAGTCCGCTACAAGTCCGATGGAGCCCAGACACGGTCGGATTGTCCGCCGGATTCGGTCCGTCGGACCAGTCCGGTCGAAAAGTCCGCCCGTGTGTACACGCCATTATTGTCTTTAACTTGGTTCACCCTAAAGATTAAGTCACTGGTCACCCTTCTCTGCACCTCCTCTAAGATCAAAGTTCTTAGAATAAACTCTCTTGAAGAACATTTCTCAACCTATGCTAGTAATACTCCATTCTATATTGAAGATGCAAATTAATCTGTATTTAACCTTTTACAGCACTTTCAAGAATTTGATAGTTACTCTGGATTCAAAGTTAAAGTGTATGTCAATGTATTTTGTACTAATTCAATTAATTATCACTCATAATATGAATACAGTCAGTCCCTGAGTTACAAACCTCCGACTTACATACAACTCGTACTTAAGAACGAAAGCAGCGTGATGTCACTCACAGCATGCCAGCAGTTCCATACATGTTTGTTACATCACAGGCTATCAGATAATCTCTGGATCAATTTTACCTATAAATATTAGTATCCAGTTATATTTTGTCTAACACAGTAAAGAACAATATAAGATGCTGAATATACAACTATGCTTCCCCCACTCTTCTTAAAATGGAGTGAAATATATTATTTGCAGTCTCATGACCACTAGAAAAAAACCTTGCAGTTATGTAGGAGGTATTTTTCATCTGCAAGGTGGTGTTTAAATACAGTATTTATATTTTTACTGATGTATTTTTGCTAACTACATTTCATAGATACTTTAACTGATACATTTTCTTGATTACCCCATTGATCCAGAAGTAACAAATCATATCCATCCATCCTTACAACTACAAGTAGTTGAACACTGTAAATACCTACGAATACCTATCCAATTACAACTCAAAAATACTTGGAAAATAGTCTCACCCCAATTATTCATACTCTACAAAATAAAACTAGAGAATGCATGAATTTATGGGCTTGATAGGCAACGTTAATTTTCTAAAAATCACTATACTGCTGCAATTTTTATACATATTTGAAAAGCCCCAATGCCTAATCCCCTGAAAACTGTAAAAAAAAATAACTAGGCCTCATGCCTATTCCTCCTAAAAATTTGTAAAAAAAGGTAATGCTATTTGTGCCTCATTTCTCTGGAACCAACACCATCCTCCCAGCTTAGTGTTGCTAGAGACTTAAAGGATATGTAAAGTCAGAAGGTTTTATGCATTAGGATAAAGAACCTTCTGTATGCCTCAGCCCCCCTAATACTTTCCTGAGCCCCATCTCTGTCCAGCGATGTCCACGGGTCCCTCGGCTGTCCAGGACACTCCCTCCTTATTGGCTGAGACACAGCAGCAGCGCCATTGGCTCCCGTGACTGTCAAAGTCAGTTAGCCAATCAGGAGAGAGAGGGGGCTGGACCAAACTGCAGCTCTGTGTCTGAATGGACACAGGGAGCTGCAGCTCAGCTCGGGTGCTCCCATAGCAAGCTCTTGCTGTGAGGGCACTCGACAGGAGGGAGGGGCCAGGAGCAGCGAAGTGGGACCCAGGAAGAGGAGGATTTGGGCTGCCCTGTAAGTATAACATGTTTGTTATTTAAAAAAAAAAAACAAGACTTTACAATCACTTTAAGTTGGCCACACATAATACAATGTTCTTATTCAATTTTCTTTAGATTTACCTTCAACTATGTAGCGCAAGGGCCGGCCTGATTGCATACAAACTGAAAGTGTTTAGGTCTGACCTTATATTATATGGTTTTGGTAAATCTAAAGGAAAATTGTACAATGTATCGCCAGCCTTAGTATTCCCTAATATATACCGTATGTAAATTATTTTGCAACAAAAATGGTTATATTGCACAACTGGCTAAGGCCAACAGATGATAATGCAAGCACTGCAACAGAGTTGTAATATCATGTTGTGAAAACTTACGCGTTTTGCCATATAGTCACCTTGTAACAGTGTTCCACAGCAATTTAATTATTTACACTTCCTTGAAAATACTCTCACTCATAACAAAATCATTCTCAGAAAATTACTTGTTCAAATCCTCTAACACCACCATCCTCAAAATAGTGGTGTGGTATGCGGCAGGAATAAAAAAAAAATCAGGAAATTTCATACAAATGCTTCTTTAATCTCCTCAGTTCTGGAAGGTTTACCCCCCTTTATAACCAGGCCATTTTTTTTCAATACGGCAGTGCGTTAATTTAAATGACAATTGCGCGGTTGTGCAATGCAGTACACAATATGTATTCTGCTACATATTTTTGGTAAAAGAAATCCCAATAAACATATATTAATTGGTTTGCACAAAAGTTATAGCATCTACAAACTATGTGGTATTTTTATGGAATTTTCTTTTTACTAGTAATGGCGGCGATCAGCGACTTATAGCAGGACTGCAACATTGTCGCAGACAAATCAGATACTAACTGACACTTTTGACATTTTTTGAGAACCAGTGACACTAATACAGTGATTAGTGCTAAATAATAGGCGCTGTAACTGTACTAATAACACTGGCAGAGAAGGGGTTAACAGCAGGGGAAATCACAGGGTTAAATGTGTTCCCTGGGAGTGTTTTCTAACTGTGGGGGGGGGGGGGTGCTTGCACTGTAAAAAGACAGAGATCCTTGTTCCTACTCTGTCTTCTCCTGTCACAGAACGGCGATCTGCCTTGTTTACATAGGCAGACCGCTGTTCTGTCTGCATCGAGAATGATCAGCAGGTCCCGGCAGTCATCGGTCTGGCGGACCTGCTGATTGGCTTCAGCAGAAGCTGGTCACGGTGACGCGTGGGCACGCCCCAGACCCAGGGAACAAAATCACGTACAGGTATGTGATTGCATGCTTAAGGACCACCCTGCTGCAGTATGTATGTGTGGGGCGGTCCCGAAGCGCTTAACTACCTTCATCTAAGACGTGCTACCACGGCCTAATTAAACCTTACACGTTTAAAGGCACAACAAACAAAATGAGAAAAGCTCTTATTACACACCAAAAATACCCAATTAATCACTAGGTAATATATAGCACTGATGTCCTTTAACAGGTCGACTTTTTTGATTCAAAGGTGGCTGGATATAACACCTATATGGTATTGGTAATACCCTCTAAACACAAGGTAATGCAACATGAACTCCATGTCCATATATAAGTGCACAAATATATTTTACTCTGTAATCATTATAGAGGATGTAAAAAAAAAACCTGTAAGATAAAGGTATAATGAGCTAGTATGCAACACAAATGTTGTTGGAAATTCTGAACGTAAGAACGCGGTGACATACAAGACGTACAAGACATACAACGAGCCGAGTAAAAAGGAAGTTCAATAGCGAGTGTGGCTCCTTCTGCTTGATTCCGAGCATGCGTGAGCTTTTGTGTGACAGACTTGTGTACACATGATCGGACTTTCTGACAACAAGTGGAGTTGTCGGAAAACTTGAGAACCTGCTCTCAAACATTTGTGCGTGGAAATTCCGACAGCAAATGTTCGACGGAGCATACCCACGGTCAGACTTTCCAACAATGAGCTCACATCGAACATTTCCCGTCGGAAAATCTGACCGCGTGTATGCGGCAAAAGTGTTCGTAAAAGCTAACTACAACTATTTTTTTGAAATGTTCCCTCCCTTTCCACCCTCCTATGCTACATACCCTGCATAAATAAGACCTTTGTACCTACCTTTTTTTTAATCTGGTCCGGTCCAGTCACATGACACAGTAATTTCGGCTCCTCTGCATAAGGGAGGGCTCAACGACAGCTGTGGATTCCTGGAGTCCACAATGTTGCCAATAGGCTCCTATGGCCCACCCATTGTCAGCATTCCAACTTCTTCCCTGCAGCAGCCGATCACTGACATAAGACAGCTGGAACTGCTGGATCATGTGACCAGACTGGAGCAGAGAAGTATAAATAAAACAACACCATGAAGGTGCAAACTGGGTCTTGTAAAATTTACTTTTCATAAAACAGAATTGCAAACTTTAATGGGTAAAGTGCACAAAGTAATCAAGTAATCCTCTCATCAAATAACTTCATTCCCCAAACACTGTTCAATAACATAAAAGAACTTAACATATAATGCCTTGTCACATTTATCCCCCAGTAGTGAAGTGATTAATTATGGGTAGACATTTTTAATTTAGCAGTTCACTTTGCTGTGCCTACATATTAAATACCAGTCTGAAATCTGCTAATACAGTACCAGTGCAGTGAGTACTTTGTGTTTTATAATTAGAATAGAGACTCATGGCTTGGATTCTGACCATAATAATATAGGTTCTACAGTATCTCACAAAAGTGAGTACACCCCTCACATTTTTGTAAATATTTTATTATATCTTTTCATATGACAACGCTGAAGAAATTACACTTTGCTACAATGTAAAGTAGTGAGTGTACAACTTGTATAACAGTGTAAATTTGCTGTCCCCTCAAAATAACTCAACACACAGCCATTAATGTCTAAACTGCTGGCAACAAAAGTGAGTACACCCTAAGTGAAAATGTCCAAATTGGGCCCAATTAGCCATTTTCCCTCCCCGGTGTCATGTGACTCATTAGTGTTACAAGGTTTCAGGTGTGAATGGGGAGCAGGTGTGTTAAATTTGGTGTTATCACTCTCACTCTTTCATACTGGTCACTGGAAGTTCAATATGGCACCTCATGGCAAAGAACTCTCTAAAGATCTGAAAAAAAAGAATTATTGCTTTACATAAAGATGGTCTAGGCTATAAGAAGATTGCCAAGACCCTGAAACTGAGCTGCAGCACGGTGGCTAAGACCATACAGCGGTTTAACAGGACAGGTTCCACTCAGAACAGGTCTCGCCATGGTCGACCAAAGGAGTTGAGTGCACGTGCTCACTGTCATATCCAGAGATTGTCTTTCGGAAATTGACGTATGAGTGCTGCCAGCATTGCCGCAGAGGTTGAAGGGGTGGAGGGTCAGCCTGTCAGTGCTCAGACCATACGCACACTGCATCAAATTGGTCTGCATGGTTGCCGTCCCAGAAGAAAGCCTCTTCTAAAGATGATGCACAAGAAAGCCCGCAAACAGTTTGCTGAGTAGGTTCGGATAGCTCCGCTCGGGACTACGAGTGGAGCCGAAAATGAACGAGAGCCGCCGGAAAGAGCCGAGGACCGGCTCTGTGTATTTCGGCGCCGGCGGCGCCATTTTCAAATCGCGGTCGGCGATTTTGCAAATCTGACAGGTCGGGATCGCAGGGGATCGGCGTATAACACGCACCTGCGATTTTCCCCTGGTTTTAAGGGGAAAAAAGTGCGTGTTATACGCCGATAAATACGGTAACTTCATGCAAATAGCAATGATGATTTTCAAAACCTAATAGCTAGTAGTAAACATATTTCGGCTTTATTGTCATCAGATCAGGATCAAGATATCAGGAAACCTGTTTGGTTACTGCCCAGTAGTAACTAATCAGACTTCTAATTTTGGCAATTAATGTAACTGAACAAATGAAAAATGATTTCTTTTTTTTAACAAAAACAGTGGTGCTTTATTGTTGTAATAGATAATCAGAGTTACAGAATACCATTCAACAGAGTACAATACATTACATACGTAGATTACATATTTGAGAATAGGGAAAATAATATGCAAAACCCGCAAGCAATACGTAAGGTTAGTAGTACCATTCTCAGCAAGTACCGTCCACCCTCCACCCTCCAAAAACCCTCCCCTATTGGGACAAATGATCGTAGTGAACCGAATGTTTCTCTACAAGGCCATCAACGGAGCCCAAACTTTTTCAAATTTCCACGGGCAGCCACGGTTTATATATGTCATTTTATACATGGAGATTACTGCTTCAATCTGTGCCTCCCAGGCTGAAAAGGATGGAGGGGAAGAATCTATCCATTTCATAAGTATTTCTTTTTTGGCATAGAAAAGAAGGAAGGAAATCAGTAATTTAAGATGATATGGCCTCTGCTCATCATCATGTATCCCCAGCAACGCCATGGCCGGCAAGAGCGGAATAGAGGTCTGCAATCTGGAGTTGATTTCACCTACAATCTTAGTCCAAAATAGTGCAACAACTGGGCACTCCCAGAACATATGTATAAATGTACCTATATGGACTTTGCAGTTAGGACACATGGGGTCTCTCTCAGGAAATATGCGATGGAGTCTCTGCGGGGTATAGTAGACCCTGTGTATAAATTTAACTTGAATCAGTTTGTCCTTGGATGCTATCACTAATTTCGGGCCATACTCTAGACAGTCCTCCCATCCCTCCTTATCCAGCGACGGGATATCAGCCCGCCATCTTTCCCATAATTCATTAATCTTAGGGGAATCTCTTCCCAGCAACGCATTATATAGAGAGGATAGAGGTTTAGTCAAGTCTCCAGGAGATAGGAGATCTTCGATGGGATCCGTCTGTAACAGGGGAGTTTGCGGGAATTGAGCCCTGGCCGCATGTCTCAGCTGTAGGTACCGGAACCTACGGGGCAGTCCGAATTTAGCCGTAAGTTCATGTAAGGAGAGCAGTTGTCCCCCAGACATTACGTGTTCCAACATGGTTACACCATATCTGGCCCACACCTGTGGGTCCGGTATCATACGGAAGTGTTTAAGTCGTGGGTTCCCCCATAGGGGATGAGCTGGAGACAATTGGCCAGGTCTCAAGTATCTGCGCCTAGCCGCCTCCCATACTCTCCAAGTTACTCTAGTAGGCCCAGGGACCTCACAGTATGCCTTGGGTCCTCTATAGGGAAAATTCCGAAGGTCCGTCAAGGAACCCAGAATATTCGCCTCGAGACAGGTTGCCACATTGGATCTAGAGCCCTGGAACCACCAGGAAACTTGGGAGGGCAAGTCCACCCAAATCTGCAGGTAAACATAACGTAGTACGTGCCAACCTAGGGTTTCTCCCCGACCAAATAAAGGAACCCACTATACGGTCAATCTCCCGAAAAAACGAGGCGGGGACCCAGACCGGGCAATTCATAAACAGATAGTTAAATTTGGGCAGTATCATCATTTTAAGGAGACTAATGCGTCCCAGAAGATTCAGAGGAAGATTCTCCCAGGCAGCACATTTCGAACGTAGGGTGTTCAGGACAGGGGCCAGATTTTTTACAATAAAATCAGAGAGATTCCTAGTGATCACAACTCCAAGATATTTAAATTCCTTAACCCCTTGTAGTGGGGAGGAGAGGGGTCCAGAGTTAACTCCATCATCTATAAAAAATAGGACTGATTTGGTCCAATTTATTTTAACTCCCGAGAGTCCACCAAAACTGTCAAAGATACACAAGGCAGCTTGAAGAAAGGGCCCAGCATCATTTAGGTACAATAATGCGTCGTCAGCATAGAGGGAGAGGCGCTCTTCCATCATACCCACCCGTAGGCCCAGAACGTCCGGTGCACTCCTAATGGCAATTGCCAGAGGCTCCAGCGCCAGGGCGAACAGGCTGGGGGAGAGCGGGCATCCCTGCCTCATACCGCGAAACAGATCGAAGGAGTCTGAGACCCAATTGTTGGTGCGAACCCGTACCCGGGGGGATCGGTACAGCAATCGTACTCCGTGAATACATTTGGGACCGAATCCGAATCTACGTAAAGTCTCCCATAAAAATTTCCATTCAACGGAGTCGAAAGCCTTCTCGCCATCCAAAGAGGCAATAACCCTGGACCCCGTGTTGTCATGCGATGTTGCTAAGTTAAGGAATAGGCGCCTAATATTTATATCTGTGTCCTTGCCTGGCATAAATCCCGTCTGGTCTATACCCACTAGGTCTTCTATTACATGAGATAGTCTGATGGCCAAGACCTTAGCAAAGATCTTGGCATCGACATTAAGCAACGAGATGGGCCTGTACGATGCGCAGTCAAGAGGGTCTTTTCCTGGTTTAGGAACCAGTACAATAACCGCCTCGTTCATTGAGTCAGGTAGGGCTGGCAGAGTTGTAAATTTAGAAAGCAGTGAAGTCAACTTAGGGGCCAGTAGTTCAGAAAAATTGGAGTAAAATTCAGATGGTAACCCATCTGCACCCGGGATTTTCCCTCCCTTGAGATGTCCCATGGCAACCTGTATCTCCTCAAGTGTGATGTCAGTCTCTAGTCCCTCTAGTCAGACAAAACAGGAATAGACAGGGAGTCAAAAAAAGAGGATATGGATGAATCCGATGCAACATCTCTAGAGGAGTAAACCTCCTGAAAGTATTCTCGAAAACGGTCATTAATATTAGCAGGGTCAGTAAAGATCTGGTCAGTATCGTCTCTAATGGAGCCTATGGGGGTTGAAGGCATGTTTTCCTTAGCCAGCCACGCAAGAAGCTTCCCATTTTTACCACCTTCCTGGAACACGCGCTGAGCGGAGTATAACAAAGCCTTGTCCGTCTGGGCCATCCTAGTGGTGGATAGGTCACGCAGAGCCTTTTTCCACGCCCTATACCGGTCTTCCCCAGGAGCAGAAACGTATTCAGCCTCCAACCTGCCTGCCAGTGCCTCCAGCTCAACTATGGAGCGAGTAGAGTCACGCTTGAGCCGAGTGATACTATGTCCATACTCCCCTCGTATCCAAGCTTTAAATGAGTCCCATACAACAGAAGGGGCAGCTGATTCAGCATTGTCTGTCCAGAAATTGCAGATAGAGGCCGTTAGGGGTTCCAACAGTCTCTCATCATTAGCCCAAAATCTGTGTAAGCACCACAGGTGAGTTCCTGGTGGAACAGACAGCGTCAGTGTCAAACACAATGGTGCGTGATCTGAAATTCCCCTGGGAAGCACAGATAGGTCATGTACATATTGTAGTGCAGGGCACGAAGCATAGACAAGATCTATTCTGGACAGTGTTTTGTGTGAGGCTGAGTGGCAGGTGAAGACTTTCAATGTCGGGTACAGGTGCCTCCAAACGTCAGTGAGGGCAAAAGTTTCCGTCCACAGCCTGAGGTCCGGAGTGTCCCGAGCCGAGGATTGAAGCCGATCAAGTTCCACCAGTGGAACCATGTTAAAGTCCCCCATGAGGTATACCAAGGCGGTATCAAATTGCACCGCTATTTGCATGATCTCGTGAAGGACCCTGCCAGATGCTGGCGGAGGAACATAAAGCCCAGCTAGTACCACATTCTTATCAAATATATTAGCATGTATAACAACAAGAAAAATGATTTCTAGTTGTCTTTTATGGGTTACTTGTAAGTAGGTGCAGTCCACTTTCTCCACTGCAGGTGGCGCTCAACCTCAGCAGCATTGCAGAGGCAGAGAAAGTCAAGACGAACATGGTTACTCTATGGTTTCCTGGGTCACTGGGGAGGTGATCCAGTTGGATGCTGGCCGCTCATGTGACTCTGGCAGCTATCTTAGGTGTGGCAGAGTCCATTTAAGACCCTAGATCCTGGATTTGGTGTGCATTCTAGTGTGTGGGTAGTTTTAGGGCAGGTCACCCATCTGTGTTGGGCTTTGACTTCAACTACCACCACACCACGCTGCACCCACCCACCCACATACTGAACATGATAATTACTTTTAGTCCTCTGATAAAAATGAAGCCTAAATATCCTACTTGAGAAAGGGGTTTCTATACCCTGAAATATTGATTCTTAAACCTCTTATATTTGCATATTTGTGGCTACTATCCTATTATCTTGGTACACTAATTGTAGGTTGCATGTATGCTGTTTATTTAGATTGGACACAATGTACACTGTATATGTATGCTACACTCTTTATGAATATATGCAATATGTCCTATATCCATTTTAAAAATGTTTCCAAGAATCTATTTTTGCATCATACAGTTTATAATGTGGCTGTGCTGTTTTTAAATGAAGCATTAAATACTGTATTTAAATGATGCATTAAAGTGATTGTCCTCTAAAAAAAAGAGTACTGCTAGCAGGTATAGGGTGCAGGGATCTAGAGGTTCTCAAAATTTAGAGTTATGACTGCAGATAATACTGGGGTGCCATGGAGAGCCTCTGCAGCTTACGCATGTATTTGAAAATGTGTACAAACTAAACCCCTATTTTTAATGCATACTATTTGGTTGGTTGCAGGCTGGTCGGTAAGTTGAGTGGAATTTTCTTTGGTTTTATTTGACATGCATCGTCCTTCCATGTGCTCCTTGCTGCAAAGGTGGGAGCAGTTGCCAATTGTTTGCAAGCTGCCTGCAGTGGGGACACTTGGGAGGAGGTAGGGGCCTGGATCTCCGAGGAGGGTGATCTGGGCTGGGCTGCGCTGTGCAAAAGCACTACACAGAGCAGGTAAGTATGACATGTTTGTTATTTTTAAACAAAAAAACAAAACAAAAACAAGACTTTAACTACTTACGGACCTCCCGCTGCAGTTTTACGTCGGCTGTTTAAAGGAGGATATCGTTGCTATGGCAGCAGCTAGCTGCCATAACCCCCAGTATCCTCTTCTTTAGCGGGCGGTCTGCTACAAGATAAAAGTGGTCTCTGCGGCAGATTCGCCGCAAGATCACTTTTATCGGCGGCGGGAGTGGGGCTCCCCCTCCTGCCGTGATCCGATGCCCTCCGACGCTTACCGGAGCCGTCGGCAGCAGCGGAGGCAATTGCATCCTGATGTTAGCTGTGCATGGAGATGAGTGAGGTTAAGATGGCCCCCACCCGTCTCATACAATTGCTAGGCGGAAGCGACGTCAAAACATCACTTCCGCCGACAGCTCTTAAAGGGCCATTTTCTTTAAATAATTTTTTTAAATTACATTTTTTTTTTTATTGCATTTTAGTCTAAATATGAGATCTGAGGTCTTTTTGACCCCAGATCTCATATTTAGGAGGACCTGTCATGCTTTCTTCTATTACAAGGGATGTTTACATTCCTTGTAATAGGAATAAAAGTGACAATTTAAAAAAAAAAAAAAAAACAGTGTAAAAATAAAAGGTAAAATAAATAATAAAAAAAATTATTTTTGTTTTAAACGTGCCTCGTCCCGACGAGCTCGTGTGCAGAAGCGAACGCATACGTGAGTAGCACCCGTATATGAAAATGGTGTTCAAACCACACATGTGAGATATCACCGCGATCGGTAGAGCGAGAGCAATAATTGTAGCCCTAGTCCTTCTCTGTAACTTAAAACATACAACCTGTAGAATTTTTTAAACATCGCCTATGGAGATTTTTAAGGGTAAAAATTTGTCGCCATTCCATGAGCGGGCGCAATTTTGAAGCGTGACATGTTGAGTATCAATTTACTCGGCATAACATTATCTTTCACAATATAAAAAAATTGGGTTAACTTTACTGTTGTCTTATTTTTTAATTCAAAAAGTGTATTTTTCCAAAAAAAGTGCGCTTGTAAGACCGCTGCGCAAATACGGTGTGACAGAAAGTATTGAAACGACTGCCATTTTATTCTCTAGGGTGTTAGAAAAAAAATGTATAACGTTTGGGGGTTCTAAGTAATTTTCTAGCAAAAAAAACTGTTTTTAACTTGTAAACAACAAATCTCAGAAAGAGGCTCGGTCCTTAAGTGGTTAAAATCGCTTTAATAGATCTGAATGAGAGCTAATACAGGTATAAGTAGCACCTTTAAGTGCTTGGACTTTATACCTGATACCAACTCTTTGTTTTTTTTAAATGACAGAGCCATTTTAAAAATGACTACTGCAGCTGACTAGAATCTGGAATCGGGTGAAGTCTATTATATTTATATATAAGTATATATTTAAGAGGGATGCGTCTAAACTTTTTAAATAAAGTGGCTGGTTTCTAAAGGCAAAAAGGCTGTTCACTTTGCAAGGGAATTTTCCCCAGAGCTTCGTGAATGAGGTGATGCTCTTCCTGACCTTCATCATCCAATCATGCTCAAGCAAAAACGCTGTTTTTTTTCTTTTTGTACTTTCGTCTCATGGGATTGAGTATTCTTTGCAAAGTGAAGCTTGACTACATTCAGTAAGCTCTGGGGCAAATTCCCTTACACAGCGCAACTTCCCTTACAAAGCAAAGAGCCCATTTACCTTTAGTAAATGAACCTCAATGTCTAAATATTATTGGGCTAAATTATCTTTTTTTACCCTATGCATTCCCTGCGTTAAGGTAAAAGTATCCCAATACTTGTTCCCCTCCTCATCCCTAAACATTTACCTTCCTCCTTTCACAATCCAGTGCTGCTCCTTCTTTTCCTTTCCTCGCAGGAGACACAGGCAGCAAATGGGCACCATAGGCTCCTGCTGCTGTCAGTCAAATCCTGTGAGGTTGGTGTGGGGGGCGTGACTATAGACACGCATAGCCCAGCTTAGGAGCGTGTCCACATGGGTGCCCCCTCAGCACTCGGCTTACTGAGGGGGCTCTCAGAAGAAGGAGGGGAGAGCACCAGTGGAGGACTCCAGAAGAGATGAGGGACCACTCTGTGCAATACCATTGCACAAAGCAGGTAAGTAGAACATTTTTTTTTATTTTAAAGAAAAAAAAATAAGCCTTTACAGTCACTTAGCTTTTATTGTTAGCAATATGTATTTTCCAGATCAGCATTCCATAGTGAGCATTGTACATTCACCAGTTGACTTTATTATTATATTCAAAGATGAAGAGAGAATTTTATCTTAGTAGAGGACCACTCCTATGGTTCCAGCTCTGGTACTAGCGGTAAGGTATTGTTCAAATGACCAGGATTCAGCTTGACCCTCCTTCTCCCTCATGCTGCTTTTTTTCTACCTGCTCTTTTCGTACCTGGTTAAAGAAAAGACAGCAGAAGAGATATCTAAATACTAATGGAAATTCCCATGGTAAGTGCTGCTAAAGTGCTATGATTATGCAGTGTGCTTTTAAAGCGTTAGTAAAGTCTCATGGACAATGTAAAATAATGTGCCCCCATGCAGGTTTAGGCCATAATGTACTAGCATTCACCGCATACTAGTACACTATGTCAAACTTACCAAAAAATGGAGTCCTCCAGCGATCTGCTGCCAGGGCTCTTCCAGGTCCCCGGTGCTTCCATCTTCACTCAGTCTTCATTTCGGGTTTCGCATCTCTGGGTGCTTGATTGGCAGGACCAATGTGACATCACTCCCATGGGAGTTACATCCCTGTAGCACACAGAGTGGCCTGTAGATGTGATCTGAGCTGTACATGTGTAGTTTAGGTCACATTTCCCACTGACAGGCAGGGGGGACATGTATGACAGAAGAGACCTGTAGGGTCAACTCCTCTGATCCTAGAAAAAGTCTGTGCATCTCTAAGAGGGTTGCATGGATGGTGAGGCTGCGTACTGAGAATGCTGTAGTGAATGATGTTGGCCAACACTGTGGAGAACAGCTCGTTCCAGATCCTAATAGTCAAATGTAGATGCCTGAAATCAGTTGTTGGTAGTGTGGGAGTGTGTGGTCCGCCCAAATGGATCACATAACAGCAGCCAAAAGTCATATCAGGGGAACACAGAGGAAGCTCTCCTACAATGTATAGTATAGGGTCCTTATACCATGACTAGATACTCCGTGGTTTGGAATTCCATATGTGTCAATGGTCTGGACTGCACTACTGGGGTGGTCCTGTGTGACATGGGTAACCATCCCCCCCACATACATATACAGTCAGTATGACAAGTATTCAAACCACAATAGGGTCTCTAATACTCAGAACCCCAGGTCCATGGGTCTGGCTTTCTGGTGTGTAAATGCCTCAGGAGGATCAGGCTGATCCTCCTGAGGCATAAGTCATGCGCAGTATGATGGTAAATCCAAACTGCTGTCCATGTGTGACAGGTAGCTGCGGCGGCTCCAGATGACATTCTGCCCATCTCAGGCAGGTCCGGCAATGTCGTTAGTGAACCATGTGGTAGTCCAGGGAATCGGGGGCCTGTCCCTGCGTCAAAATATTTGTTACGCCCACCAGAACTTCGTCCAGCGATACGCTGTCAGGGCTCTCTCTTTTCCCCAGCACTTCCATCTTCATCCAGTTTTCATTGTGGGTTTCGCATTTCTGGGCACTTGATTGGTCGGACGGATGTGGCACACAGAGTGGGCCATAAATGTGGCCTGAGCTGCGCATGTGCGGCTCAGATCACATTACCTGCTGACAGGGGGACATGTGTGACAGACAGCCTGCCTGTCAGCAGGTTTGGACAGTTGCCAGTTATCTACCACTTTAAGAGCTCATGTACTGTACAATTGGGAGGAGCAGAGGCAGGTTGCAATACATTTTTTAAACTTCAAATAAGCATCAGCCACCAATCAAAAATCAGCATAGCTTTCTAAGCAACCCTCAATAATAAATCTTCTATTTACTAATGGTAGCAGCTTAATGATTTAAATTAATGTTGATTGAGAGAGTTCAGTTCCTCTTTATATAAATACAGCTGGCTGGGAGCACTGTTATCCAAGGTGGACATCATATGACGTCTTCGCAGTCACGCACCTCATGCATGCCCTAGGGGCTGTGCAGCTGGTACAATGTGATCGCTGTGGCCAATCACAATGTTTACATGTCAGCACCCAATGGCTTTCATTTATAGCCATTCATTGTGTAGTATTTTGTTCTATGTGATTGGTCACAGTAATCATATGATACAGGGCCAAGCACAGTAGACCTGTACCATGTGATAGCTGTGGCCAATCACAGCTATCACAATAGTACAAAATGGCACATGAATGGATTCCAAGTAAAAATGATTGCTTATACAGTGATCATCACAATCAGTAAGCAATCATAATGGGGGGAAAATCCTGATCACCTCCCCAGAGCAGTACAGTGTCACTACTATTCTGGTGATGGTATTTTTTTTAAAATGCTAAAAAAAAGGAAAAAAATCTTAATTTTCCCAAAAGGTGTGTCAAAAAATTACAACTTCAAAAACCTCACTATGCCTCTTATTAAATACCTTGTGGTGTCCCCTTTCCAAACAAGGGGTTATTTTGGAGGTATTTATACTATCCTGGTACTTTAGGTTCTAAAGAAATTAGGCTGTCAGCACATCAGGATTGTTCAATTTTCAAATATATATACCATAGATTGTAGACTCTATAACTTTCACACAGTCTAAATTAGTGTTTCTCAACTGTAGTCCTCAAGGTGCCCCGACAGGTCATGTTTTCAGGCTGTCCATTATTTTGCACTGGTGATTTGATCAGTTTCACTGCCTTAGTAATTGCCACAGCCATTTCATCTGAGGGAAATCCTGAAAACATGACCTGTTGGGGTGCCTTGAGGACTGGAGTTGAGAAACACTGGTCTAAATAATCAACACTGATTTGGGTTATTTAACCACTAAAGCCTCAGACCATTTAGCTGGCCAAAGACCAGAGCACTTTTTGCGATTTGGCACTGCGTCGCTTTAACTGACAATTGCGCGGTCGTGCGACGTGGCTCCCAAACAAAATTGACATCCTTTTTCCCCACAAATAGAGCTTTCTTTTGGTGATATTTGATCACCTCTGTGTTTTTAATTTTTTTGCTCTATAAACAAAAAAAATGGCGACAATTTTGAAAAAACCGCATCATTTTTTACTTTTTGCTATAATAAATATCCCCCCCAAAAAATATTTAAAAAAAAAAAAATTTTTCCTCAGTTTAGGCTGATACATATCTTTCTGCATAATTTTGGTAAAAAAAATCGCAATAAGCATTTATTGATTGGTTTGCGCAAAAGTTATATCGTTTACAAAATAGGGGATAGTTTTATGGCATTTTAATTAATCATTTTTTTTTTATTAGTAATGACAGCGATCAGCAATTTTTATCGTGACTGCAACATTATGGCGGACAGATCGGACACTTTTGCCGCGATTTTGGGTCCATTCACATTTATACAGCGATCAGTGCAAATAAAAATGCATTGATTACTATGTAAATGCGACTTGCAGTGAAGGGGTTAACCACTAGATGGTGCTGTAGGGGTTAAGTGTGTCCTAGGAAGTGATTCTAACTGTGGGGGGGGCTATGTGTGACACTACACTGATCACATCAAGTCCGCGGGACCTGCGATCACGCTCACGAATCTCCCGGTGGGCGTGCCCTCAAGCCGCCTCTTAAAGGGCAACATACAGGTACGTGATTCTGCCTGCACGTGCCTGTCTGTTGACAGATATTGTCGTGAGGCGGTCGGGAAGCTTGTCCTAGATTTATGAAGAAAGATTATCTCTCTTTAAAGAAAGATTAGCTCTATCTCTCCCAAAACAATTATAAAAATGTAATTTGGGTACAGTGATACATAACTGAGTACTTGACATTTAAAGTGTGACAGCACTGAGAGCTGAAAATTGGCCTGGACAGGAAGGGGGTGAAAGTGCCCTGTATTCAAGTGGTTAACTTATACCATAGTCTCCTAATAATTTACACTTAGGGCAACATTCATCAAGGGTGGAATTGCTTTTTTAATGTAAATTCATCTTCCATGGAAACATTTTCTGTACATTGTATTTATGAATAACTTTACCACCTTGAAATCAATGTTTTGAGGCTATCATTCAAAGTACTTCCTCTGTTTTTTATATGTTTTTCATTCCTTCCATCATCATGCTGACAGCTGTCTGTACGTTCTCGGCATTTATGAAAGATGTAAGCTTTAAAACGATGGGGACACATTTTTCCACTAGATAAAAGTCCTCTAGGATATGTACAATGTACATAGGGGAACTTTGAGGGAGGAACTTTTGGTAAGGATTAAAACAAACTCCATAATGATGTCTCCTTAAGACTCCATATAATTCAGGAGGATTACCTATAATAATGGAAGTACTACTGATAATAACCTTTAATAGATATGTTAATTATTTATTCATATTAATTATTGATGTAAGACTTAAAGCCAAACTGCAGCCATTTTTTTTTCTTGTTTGTCGTATTGTGTTTTGGATAGACCAGGGAAAGGTAAGAACCCTTGACGGGTTTGTATTGCAGTCTGTGTGCCCACTGGGGAAATTTCCCTTCACTTCATGGATTCTTTCCAATGAGGACACAGATAAAAATGTATTTTTAGTAGAATGGGGAAGAGTTCTGCTAATCTTTTTTTTTTTGTTGTCTAAGATTTTCTGTCTCATTGGCTACTACATCCTTCCTGTGCATGGATGCCTCAGGGACAGGTAAGTGAGGAAAATTTTTTTCAATGGTGTCACAGAAAAATTGTGGCCTGAACATGTGGCTAGGCTATGTACTTTCATTTTTGTGTTTACACTAGAAGGCTGTCAAGTCACTACAGGGAGGGGAGCCTGACCTTCTGACAGAATGACTTGCATGACATCAGTGCTTCTGCAGTGAACTTTGAGGATGAATTACTGTCTGTAGCAATAGTAGTCAGTGAGTACTGACATACTGCTTGTTCATTATGTGTACTGTATTTAAATAATATCTAGCAACCGCCTAGTTAGGTTGCTAGACTGGTAGGCAAATTTAGTTTTTTGACTCCTCTGTAATCAATGGAGCAGTTGTTGAATAATTTAGGCTGTTTTAGATCTAACAGGCTGCAGGTTTGATTGCTCCTGCTTCTAGAGGTTTCTGGAACATAGGAGGTTGGGCAAGACAAGTGGGCAACCTGAATATATGTTGCGCTTTAGCCAATTTCTGGGGAGGTGTGCCCAGTAGGTGGCCAGAGGTAAATAGTAAATTGAGGTAAATAAATAGAGGTAAATAGTCTGAGCATTAGAGAAGCAGGGACTTCTTCCTGTTGGAGAGATTCCACCCGTCTAGGTTAGGGTAACAACCCCCTGTAGTAGTTCCACTGACTCAAGCTCTTGTCCATCAGGTCTGAGCTGTGACATAGCTGGAGGGCCTACTTCTAAAAATCTTTTTATTGAAGCTGATCAAGGGAACTCTCACCTAAGGACCTGGTCTGGAAAAGTGCCTGTTGGAAATTGAAAAGGGTCTGGCTGTCCTGGGCCATTGTGAGCATTCACCTCTTCCTCATTGAAGACTGTCCGGTGGATACTGGAAGGAGGCATCTGGTGATCCTTTGACGTTGTGAGTACTGACCTGAGCTCAGGGTCCAAGTGACTGTGTGGTGTTTCTTTTTGGTGGAAGAGTCAATGGTATTTCTGACTGGGATAGAAAAAAACTGTTTTGCCATCTGTACAGGCTCCTGCATAGAGACTGTTGAGTAACGCTTAGCAAAGTGGAGTGTTCTCTTGCAAATATTCAGCAAATAAAGAGTATCCCATATCACCCTACACCCCATCCAAGTTCTTCAGCAATAAAAAATCCTAAAAATAAAACATCTCCTAGATGAGGTAATGAGCCAGAGTGAATGAACTGTTAATAGGGGTTGTTCTAGGGATATGTGGGTAGGTAGGGTCAGCGAGGATGGAATAAACAAGAATAAGGTCAGGGAGAAAACAATGAGGGGCAGATACCGGGAGCCTATAAGGGAAACTTAAAGAATGGCAACAACTCTGAAAATCATCTCATATAACGTAAGGGGGTTAAGCTCACCGAACAAGAGAAAGCGCCTGTGGATTGAGCTGCAACATTATGGAGCGGACATTGTCTTTTTACAAGAGACCCACTTTAAGGGTGATTCTGTCCCTAGCTTACCCCAGAGTACTATGAACCAATGGTACCATGCAGTGTCCCCAGTCGCAAGGGCCAGAGGAGTCACAATGTCTTTTAAGAAGTCATGTCCATGGAAAATGGAGACAGTTCAGAGTGACCCTGAGGGACGCTTCTTATTTGTGAAGGGTACACTGCATGGTGTACGATATACATTTGCGACGATTTATGCACCAAATGAAGGGTCAGTAAATTTTTTTGTTAAAATATTTAAGAAATTGGAACAATTTAGAGAGGGCTGTCTGATGATGGGCAGAGACTTTAACCTGGTGCTGGATCCCAATATGGATACATCAACAGGAAGAACTGCCTTGTCATTTAGAGCCCTAAAACGAATTAAACAACTTATACGCTCTCAACATCTGGTGGACTGTTGGCGGGTATTACATGCAGGAATCAAAGACTTTAGCTACTATTCAAAAACACACGACATGTACTCGCGTCTAGACCTTCTCCTGGTGGACCAGTTCCACCTGGAGAATGTCATTTCATGCACAATCGGTCCCATCACTACATCAGATCATGCCCCAATAGCATTAACGTTCCAACGAATTCAGATGGGGGGTCTGGAGCGAACATGGCGTTTGAATGAGTCGCTATTGGATAGGGAAGAAATAGTAGAGAAATTAGGAGTTAAAATAAAAGAGTACTTTGAAATAAACAAGACAGGGGAAGTATCTGACCAAATGGTGTGGGAGGCCCATAAAACTGTCATAAGAGGGGATTTGATAGCATATGGCTCGTATATAAAAAAAGAAGGGAAAAAAGAGATAAAAGACCTATTAGATAAAATCAGTGAACTGGAGGGGAAGCACAAGAGGAAGCTTGACCCTACAGATAATAGGCGCCTAGAGGCCTTACGAACGGAGCTCTCACAGTGCCTAGAACAAAAAGTTAGAAATAAAATTAGGTTCTTCGCAAATAGGGCATATGAACAGGGTAATAAGTGTGGGCGGCTACTAGCTAAACAGCTTAAAAAGCAACAGGAATCCAGACATGTCCACAGTTTACTGGTTAGAGGTAAGAAAGTAGTTGGAACGAAAGCCATAGCTGCAGAATTTAGTAAATTTTATGAGGCATTATACAATATTTCCGAAGTAGATAATGAAAGCCCTGAGAGAAAAGAGATACAGGATTACATCAATGAAGCATCAATGCCTAGGCTGTCTAAAACAACTACAGAAGAGTTAGAGCGCCCAATCACAGTAGAGGAGCTGGAAAGGGTAATAGCAACATTGCCATTAGGGAAAAGCCCAGGCCCAGACGGGTTGACTAATATATATTATAAAAAATTCCTTCCAGTATTAAGAGAACCATTGTGTAAATACTTCAATTCAATTAATGCGTCTAACCCATTACCACCAGAAGCCCTTCTGGCGCATATAACAGTATTGCCAAAAGGAGGGAAAGATCCCCAGATTTGCGCAAACTACAGGCCTATTTCCCTTCTTAATTCGGATACTAAATTGTTAGCAAAGATCTTGGCTCTGAGGCTCCAGGGACACATAGGGGGGTTGATACATCTGGACCAGACTGGGTTCATGGAAGGGCGTGAGGCGAGAGATAACACTATTCGGGCGCTTAATGTCCTCCACTGGATGCAGTCTGGTCCAGATAGGGCCCCAAGGATCATTCTGTCAATGGATGCCGAAAAGGCCTTTGACAGGGTGAACTGGGGCTTTATGAGAGAAATGTTGAAGGGAATAGGCCTGGGGGAGCGGATGATGGGATGGATAATGTCGATGTACGCGGGCCCTAAGGCAAGAATTAAAGTAAATGGAACGTTGTCAGAAAGCTTTAGTATCCAAAATGGTACGAGACAAGGTTGCCCATTATCACCCTTAATATTTGCAATAATATTAGAGCCATTCTTACGTAAAATCAGAAATAACAGAGAGATAAGTGGGACACAAATAGGACAGGTGGAACATAAGGCCGCAGCATATGCTGATGACCTACTCTTTTTTCTCTCGTCCCCCCAGACATCGTTAGCTGCACTTATGCTGGAGGTACAAAAGTTCGGCTCCTTATCTAATTTTAAAATCAATCTGGGGAAGTCAATTATCCTTCCTATCCATGTCCCAATGGGACTGGAGATGACGCTGCGACATACGTATGCATTTGTCTGGGAGAGAGAGTCCCTGACGTATTTGGGGGTATGTATTAGTGTTGAAATGAAAAGACTATATGAAGTCAACTATGGCATACTACTGACGGAGATAGCGGAAGAGTTTAAAAAATGGAAAGGCCAATATCTAACTTGGTTTGGGAGGATTAATGCCATAAAAATGAGTATACTCCCTAGATTAATTTATATGTTGCATACAATACCAATTAAGGTACCGGGGTCTTTTTTCAGACAGGTGCGTAGGATGTTTGTGGCGTTCGTATGGAACGATAAAAGACCCAGATTAGCCCACGACCTTCTGAGAAGAAATAGGGCCGAGGGAGGATTGGGAATACCGGATATAGCCTTATATTACAAGGCTATGAGTCTAGTCCGGATTTTGAACTGGCACCATGATACCCATAAAAAACTTTGGGTTCAAGTAGAAAATGCAATGGCATGGAGGAATTTAGCAGGAGCACCTTGGATTCAGAGCACGTCAAGAGGGTTGTCTCAATGGGTGTCACCATTAACCCAGAATACATTGGAAGTTTGGGACAAGTTGAATAAGAATGGGGATTACGCCCCCTGGATATCACCTCTGGCTCCTCTGGAGGGATTCACCTGGTTCCCCCCGGGGGAGGAGATGGGGTATCTGGGGGCTTGGGGTGGAGGTGGAGACTCCACCTGTGGCAGGTTTGCTCCGGAGGGGGTTTTGTTATCTCTGACAGAGATGGTGTCTAGATATGGGACAGTGCATATGGCAGAGTGGAAATACAATCAATTAGTGAGTTTCTTTAATAAAAGCAAATCATCAATAAGACCTATGAACTCTCTCACTATATTTGAGAAACAATGTGTGCAGAGATCTAGTCCCAGGAACGTGCTGTCGCAAATGTATAAAGGGATACTTAAGGGACAGGAAGGTACAACTCCATACTATATAAGGGAATGGGAGAAGGAATTGGGACAGGTATTGACTAACAATCAAATTAAAAGGATGATTACACTAACACATTCCTCATCCATCAGCTCAAAGGTACAAGAGATGGCGTACAAGTTCCTGTCAAGATGGTATAGGACCCCAGTCAAATTGGCACAAATGTTTCCAACCATAAGTGATAGATGCTGGAGGGGATGTGGGCAGAAAGGCACATTTCTCCATCTGTGGTGGACATGCCCAGTAATTAAAAGATTCTGGGAGTCGGTGTCTCCATGGATCAGGAAATTGACGGTGGGACACCTGGAATTTCAACCACTACATTATTTGTTCCATGGGATGCCGGGCTCTAATAGAAAATATCGGGAGGGCATAACACCCCACCTATTAAACGCAGCGAAAAAAATAATACCGAAATTTTGGAAACAGATAAAGGGTCCCTCAATATTAGATTGGAGAAAGGAAGTGAGCTTAATAATGGAAGCGGAAAGATGGGTTCATATGCTAAAGGGCCAGCAAAGGAAATTTGAAAAGAAATGGGCAGGCTGGAAGGAATGTTTAGGTGAGATGGAAAAAGAAGACGGAGATGATTAAAATGAGAAGGAGGTGGAGGTACAGCCCTTGTAAATATGTAAAATAAAAGAGACTGACCTATGGAAGGAAGAAAAGAGGAAAAAAAAGAAGAGGAAAGAAAGATGAAAGGAATATTGGAATTAGTTCGCTGACCCAATATGTAGGGGAGGGTTTGGAGGGGGTGGGGTTGTGGTTCTCCTGTGTTTTTCCTTTCCCCCCTTTCCCTTCCTTTTTTTTTTTTTTTTTTTTTTTTTTTTTAGGGGCTTTTTACACAAATTGAATAATTGATAAACAGGTGTTTTTTTTTTTGTTTTTTTGTTTTTTTTTGTTTTTTTTTTTATGATGGGTATAGGGTAACAACACTTATAGTTTGGCCATGGAGGGCCTCCTCTCAAATTAAATATAATGACAACATGGTGTTTGGGGTGGTTTTTTTTTTTTTTTTTTTTTTTTGTGTTTTCTGGTGTTTTGATGGGTAAAGGGCAATAACAGTTACTAGACAGTTTGGCCAATGAGGGCCTCGTACACAAATACAAATTGATAAACACGCACACCTTTTTTTTTTTTTTTTTTTTTTCACTTATGTACACTTATGCACTTTTATGTCCCCCCTTTTTTTTTTTTTTTTACGATGGGTAAAGGGTAACAACACTTATAGTTTGGCCATGGAGGGCCTCTTCTCCAATTAAATATAATGACAACATGGTGTTTGGGGTGGGTTTTTTTTTTTTTTTTTTTTTTTTTTTTGTGTTTTGATGGGTAAAGGGCAACAACACTTACTAGAATAGTTTGGCCAATGAGGGCCACGTACACAAATACAAATTGACAAACATGCACACTTTTTTTTTTTTTTTTTTTTCTCTCTCTTTCTCACAAAGGGTAAGAGGTCTTCTTGCACAAAGAGAGGAGGGGAAAGGAGTAACTACAGGATTACCAAGTGGTTTGGAAAGGGAGGGAGGGATAAGATTTAAGCAAATGTGGTAGTAGAAATGTAATGTAATAAGGGTCTGGGGTGGGTGAGGAGGGGTTTTTCTTTTTTTTTCTGTTTGTAACAATGTATGAAGATTGTTGTATTGTAAAATGGAAATAATAAAAAAATTCTGATTATAAAAAAAAAAAAGAATGAACTGTTGCTGTGTCCCTGGTTGCCTCTGCACTAATCTTGGAAAGGAACCAGGTTACATTACAGGCGGCTCTTGCAGGGGTAGCGCTACAACTAAAATGTACATAACCTTCTTAACTCTATACATAACTAGAATTGGGTTGATTGATGTTCACCACTGGGGACAAAGCTGTCTTATTGATCTTGTAGTATATGTTTTTTTTAATAGGTTTGGCACCCCCCCCCCTCAAAAAAAATGCACAACTTTCCTTGCTAAAATACAGCCTGTAGCATCAAATTATATAGTTTTCTATTATGCTGAAGTTTGACATCACTTGCTATTGTCTGCAGTATAATAAATAAAGAGAAAAGTGACTTGTTATTGCAGGGCTTCTATCAAACTCAGGTGAATTGGAGATGTGTGGGTTTGGCCAGCTTTGATATATGTGCCCCTTGGTTATTAAGAGCAGGAATTCTGCCTGTGATAAGGATATTTTTTTTAGGTACGCCAGTACTGTGAATGAAAACCTCCTATGTGAATTTTAATGTATTTTTGTTCTATCATCAAACACTTTCAGACAGCTGCAAAACATAGTCCTCTATGACAGGCACCTTCTCCTCTATATTTGTAGTTTGTTACCATCTTTTCATGAGGTGAAGGAAGATGAGTGATGATGATGATGACAAAAAATTCAACTACAGTGGGACCTTGATTTCATAACACTACAAAGAGCAATCATGTTAGTAATGCTAGCAGCTAATCACATTTCAGCTTTCAGCAACTTACTCAGATCAGTAAAGAAGGAGTTAAAGGAGTCACAGCAAAAACACGGTAACTTTTAAATTTTCGGTTATACAGTATATCCTATCGTGTTCAAAAAAATCTGCTCATTTAATTGGTGCAAAAAGGAGGCAACTCTAAGATTTAGTTTCCATGGGGCTGATTTACTAAAACTTGAGAGTGCAAAATCTGGTGCAGCTGTGCATGGTAGCCAATCAGCTTCCAACTTCAGTTTGTTCAATTAAGCTTTGATAAAAAGAAGACCTGGAAGCTAATTGGTTTCAATGTAGAGGTGCATCAGATTTTACACTCTCCAGTATTAGTAAATCAAACCTGTGTCCCTCAACAGATGGAGCTGCCTGTCTGCAAAGTAGAATGTTGGACTAGGAAAATCTGTTTAAAATAATTTTTTTCACATTTTTTTGGCATCAGATGGACAGGAGGGTGCAACCTGATTGAATAGCAGAACTTGAACTTGAAAAGACTAAATAATTTTATATTTCAATTTTGAAATATAGTAGCCTCCCTGGCGGTTTTCCCGAGTGTGGCTCGGGGTTAAAATTCAGGACCATTAGCGGTAACCCCGAGCCACACTCGGGATTACAGTGCAGGATCCTGGTGCCTCCTTACTTACCTTGTCCCCGGGATCCTGCGATGTCCCCCGCAGTGTCCGAGGGCTCTGTCCTCCCCCGAAGCCTCTCCTTGCCAGGCTCCATTCCCTGCGAGCGTTGCGACGCACGGGGGCGGAGCCTGGCGGCAAATTCAAAAAAAGTAAAAATCATAACACATACAGTACTGTAATCTTACAGATTACAGTACTGTATGAAATGATTTCACATCCCTTTTTTCCCCAGTGCTTTGGCCCATGCCCTGCATGCAGTTTTACATGATATACACTGTTCTTTCTGCCTGGAAACTGGAGATTGTCCATAGCAACCAAAAAGTGTCCCATTACGTCAAAAGTGGCTTTAGACCAGCTAGAAAACAGCGATAGTAAATTAGAACACTTGCAGAATTGAGCGATAGTGAATTTTATTTTATTACTATTTATTTTTATTTTTTTATTTTTATTTTTTTTAATTATTTATTTTTATTTATTATATTATAATTTATGTTTTTGTGTTTCAAACTTTATCGTACCCGGGATATCTACTAGACTCTGGTTTGGACAGATTTAAGTGTGTTATTGTTAAGATTTACAGACCTACAATATAAAACGCCAAATTTCCATGCAAAATAATTGTAGCGCTTTCAGCACCTAAAATCGGAACTAATCATACCGCCAAGAACCATTTGCGCATCAATTTGGTGTCTGCTGTAATTATTTAATTCCTGAAAAAGAGGTTTTAGAAAAAAAAAAAGATTTCCACAAAATGTGGTGCAAAAAGGGGCAACTCCAAAACTGAAAAAATTTCCCTGCTCTATGGAAAATATATTTTTGTATGCTAACAGTGTTAGATCATGTGTTAGTACAGTACATGGCCAACAAGTGGGTAAAAAACATCAAGCTCAAATTGAAAAAAAAAAACAGTTTTTTTCTAGTTTGCCAAAAGTTAGCAAAACTGGAAATACCTCCTTGTCATTGCAAGCCCTTTAATTCAGAATATTTGTTCCTTGGTTACTGTAATCTTCACAATTTTAAATTGTATCCAAGAAATTCACTAAGGATGATTTTTGATCTACAATGGTTCCATAAATAATCTAATATAATTTTCAAAAAAAAGGAAAATGACATCTCTTCCTAAAAAAGAATGGTAACCTCTAACTCTAAGAGGTTGATTTACTAAAGGAAAATAGAGTGTGCACTTTGCAAAGTGCAGTTGCACTCTTCAAGTGCAGTAGCTCCGGAGCTTAGTAAATAAGGTAAAGCTTCACTTTGGAACTAAAACCCCATCACATACAAGGTAAATTAAAAAAACAACATTTTTGCTTGCACATGATTGGATGATGTAAGTCAGCAGAACTTCTGATCATTTACTAAGCTCTGCACAGTCTATTTGCCTTTAGTAAATCAACCCTTTAGTTTCATGCACAGAAAAGGATATTTTAAAACTGAAGAGAAATGCTCCCAAAGGCTTTTAAGCAGCAAAACATTTATCTAAGGTTCTGTATGACCCTCTTTTTTGCTGCCTAAAAGCTCTTGGGAGCATTTCTCTTCACTTTGTTTTAACGTTTGGGACGTGCAGCACCTCTTCACCCATGTGGGTGGAGTCTCTCTCTTTGTAGAAAAGCATATTTAATTTTTTTCTGTATGTGAACACTTATCCTCAAAGTGTTGTTTGTGAGTGTTTTTAATAGCCAAGAGAACAACCTCAAATTTCATAACGCGTTGTGCACTGTGCAGGTATTGAGTACTGCCGTACAAATTTGCTGCTCCATCACTGCAGAAAAAATAGATAAAGTGTTAATTTGTTATATTTTGTTATTTCATGTTATAACTAGATCATGTTTAATGTTTTTAAATAGATGAAAAGATCTTTATATAGAGGCTTGGTAGGACTAATTACATTTTGGCAGTGAGAAATGCCTGGGTATCTCTGGTTACAACAAATACTGTTTTTATAATATCTCTTTTCAGTCAATTTAGATGTTTTTCCTGGTCACCAAATTTTTCTGATGTGAAAAATTCAGCTCCTATAAAACTGTTTCTTAAAGCAAACCTTTCCTCAAAAATAACTTAGTTCCATTTTAATCACTCCACCCTCAATCAATACAATCAAAAAAATCTATTATTTTTCTTATGCCCCAGCTCCATCCCCTGCCCCTATGACATAGATAGACCCTATGCCCAGTGCCTCCTAGGATATGCACACCACATATCCCAGGAGACATTAGCTTCCGCACTGTGACAGGAGGCTAAACCTGGTGGCACGTCATCATGGAGCTAGCTGCCAGAACCTGGAAGAAACAGCCAGCTTCTGCTGACAAAGGGAGAAAGATGGAAGTGTAAAACATGCCATGTGGCAGCGGAGCAATCAAAACAGACCAACGATGCATTTGCTGGTCAAGTTTGCTTATAGTGGACACCTTAGCTTGATAGGTAAGAGGAGGTGATAACAAATAAAATCATGGGGATGCCGTTGCTCTTTAAAGCCCACATTTAGGAGAAATAAAAACACATGCCACTCCCTAAAATCACCCCCCCCCCTTTTTCCCCACTCATTCACAAAGTTAAACAATCCTTTCAAAGCCCTTTTTTAGCCCTGTGCTTGCCACCATTTTAGCAGAATGCTGCACTTTAGAGAAGGTCAGCAGCACAGTTACTAAGTGATGAATCCACTATGGGGGTAGTGCAATATTTTTTGAATTGTGTTACTATCATACATGTGGCATGTATTGACATCATTTTGGGTTATGCCAAGTATTCTAGTATTCTACCATGCATGCACTACACCAATGCTTGCCTCTGCACTCCACGCCACTGTACCCATGCGGACTTCTGTGCTTGTCACCACTGCAGTGACATGCCCTTCCATATTTCGCCTGTTTGATGAATTAGCATGTCTTTTCTAATCATATTTAATTCCACTGCTGTGTGAGCCAATGAGGAGAGAAACCCAGGAGAGCCGCTGCTCTCTTTCACATTGCTGGATGGAGATGGGGCTTAGGTAAGTGTAAGGGGGGCTGGGGGAAGCTGCACCCAGAAGGTTTTTTACCTGAATGAATAGAATGTCTTTAGGACCACTTTAATAGTAGCAGATATCTGTTTGTAGGCAAGTCGTCTACTGTTTGTTCGTTAGCTTGGCTGCCTAGCTACGGGGAAGGGGTTAACATTTTACCACTTTCCCTGCTCATGTGTTTGCAGGCTTTTTGCTGGGGTTCAGCCTCCCTCCCATGAGATATAAAGGGAAGAGGTCCACATCCCAGGGGAGCCAGGACCTAAAGAGAAGATAGGACATTTGCATGAGTAATCTAAGACCTGTGGTCCAGCACTGGAAGCTAACTCCCTGGGACATCCCAAGGACATGGACATCTCCGTACGAGCCTTTCCAAGGATGGACTTTTCCTGATATTACTTCACCTGTTCAGGTAACCTGGGCCATTCCAAGTTAGGTGTGGTTAAGTTGAGGACATTATTGCATGTCATACATGTTCTACTGAACTTTTAGTAAAGTTGTTTCAGCTACCATGAACCTGATCTGAAGTTATTCAAAGGGGTGCATGTTGGGTCTTGGTGTATTCTTAAAGAACCTGGGTCTGGAATAGAACAATGGGGTATGTGTGATAACAAAAATAAAAAAAGAAGGGGATGCCATGCTCTTTAAAGCCCACATTTAGGAGAAATAAAAACACATGCCACTCCCTGAAACCATCCCCCCTTTTTCCCCACTCATTCACAAATTTAAACAATCCTTTCAAAGCCCTCTTTTACTTTACAAGAAAGGTGGGAAAATCAGCTTACATACCAATTCAGCTGCTTGCTGTATCTTTTAATTTACTCATAATACTTGCAATTTTCACAAAACCCCAACTTTGCCGCAGGATTTCTTTAAGTCAAGTTTAATACTGAAAATGTAAAATAAATCATACAATTTAATATCAGACAAGATACGTACTGCATGCAGTTCATTGTGATAAATGAGGCTCAGCATTCTATTACAGTCTGCTCAAAATGTACTTACAGTGTTTTTTAGATTCTATAAAGCTAAATTGTTTTCACCATATGGTTCACAGCAGTGAAAAGATCCTGTCTATGCATCTCTAATTTCAGTATTTTTATAACTAACAATTTCAGGGGAGATAAATGTGGTGGAGTAGTTAACCATATTTAGCCGTGTTAACCATATATTCATGAAGAACGTTTGGAGTGTTATCCTTTATTGAGTTATTCAAGATGCAAGCTTTCAAGATGCCTTTGATCCCTTCTTCAGGCTTGATATATATCTGAAAATGGCTCTGAAACCCACATATTTATATACACAGAATTACAAGGAGGAGCAAAACAATATAAAAATGTAATAGAATAGAAACCTTTCTTTCTTGACACACTTGGGTAGTAGAGGCTGTTGTAAGGGATTATGCTGTTTAAAAGGGTTATTGGGGTAATTGACTCCAAAATAAGATAAATAAGATGTCCAGGTACACTCCTCACCTAAAGTAAATCTTTTTGAAATGTTCTTATAGCACAAAAGTAATGAAATACAACCGTTAAAGAAATTCAATTATTTTCTTGACACCTTTGAATAGTAATGATTACAAATAATTAGGATGTTTCTTTAGTTATTAGTGTTTAAAGCAAAACTTCACCTAAAAAGAGAAGGCCACTGTACCAATGCGGACTTCTGTGCTTGTCACCACTGCAGTGACATGCCCTTCCATATTTAGCTTGTTTGATGAATTAGCATGTCTTTGCTAATCATATTTAATTCCACTGCTGTGTGAGCCAATGAGGAGAGAAATCCAGGAGAGCCGCTGCTTTCATGCACATTGCTGGATTGAGATGGGGCTTAGGTAAGTATAAGGGGGGCTGGGGGAAGCTGCACCCAGAAGGTTTTTACCTAAATGCATAGAATGTCTTTAGGACCAATTTATTAGTAGCAGATATCTGTTTGTAGGCAAGTGGCCTACTGTTTGTTTGTTAGCTTGGCTGCCTAGCTACGGGGAAGGGGTTAACATTTTACCACTTTCCCTGCGTGTGTGTTCTCTGGCTTTTTGCTGGAGTTCAGCCTCCCTCCCTACTGAACTTTTAGTAAAGTTCGAAAAAAGAAAACCCCCTTGCTTGGGACTTTAAAGGCAACAACAGCACAAGTATGGATTAAAAAGTATTTACTGATACACATAAAATTTGATCATACAAACATGTAATGATCAGTTAAAAACATACCACGACAAAAGACAGAAGAACAAATGAAAAACATAACAAAATTATATAACAAGCATAGAATAGTATTGTAAATACACTCCGATTATTGAAAAATCTCCGGCAACTGACGCGTCAGGGATATTGGATAGGAGAATATGTACCGCATATACTCGAGTATAAGCCGAGTTTTTCAGGGAAGACAAGGGGTTAATGAGCACCCATGGAGCCCGCTATGTGCTCAATGGGACTCCATTCTGTTACTGGGAGTGAGGTAGCAGAGGAACGCTGGACTGCTGGAGTGGGCAATGACTCTGCATGTCCCTTTAGAATGGAACACATACATCAGTACAAGTGTGTAACGACATGGGACAGAACATTTTAAGGAGGAACTCCGAAGATTCATTTCACACAAGTGGCTCATCTCTAAGTTGGGGACTGCCTTAATGTTTGATTCCTCACATGACTGCAGCCTCTGTCTGGTATAGGGCATTGGTGAGCATGCCTTCGGGCAGTTTTACCCCACGTGCACGGGCACAGCCGGGCCCCACCCGGATGTTACTGAGATTAATTTCCCAGGCTCAGCTCTAGATACTGTCATGTTTGATTTCAACCTGACCAACCTGATATCTTCTGTATCATTTTTGTTTTCCTCGCCACCTTATGATGTTTTTCTTCATTAACTCTGATCTCCTCCACTGGTGTCTTTGCTGCTGTCCTCTTGATTGCCTGTCACTTCTTCTCCTGTGCTTCCCCACATAATTCTACCCCATTGTGTCTTTGCTGCTCTGTCTTCATGACTGCTCCACCATTCACCCTTCCTATGCTGGTCTGCTGTCAAAAGCACCCCTATAGTCCCAATCTTCTCCTCTGATGTCCCCTCTATTCTAATCCTGGTGCCTGTCAACTCTCCTCCTTTGCTGTCGTGATGAACTCTCTTCCACCCTACCTTCATTGCTCCATTATCATGACCGTAGCTTCAGCTTCACTGCTGTCGGATGACCTTTCTTTCTTTCTTTTTTTCCCATAAACAGTTTTTATTTAGATTATAAAGAACAGTGCATACAATGAAGGCATGACAACAATTTTTGCAAAATTCCAAGGCATATAAATTCACCATACAGTAGGTGCCACCGATATTGTGTCAATCTCGCCGCTGTTAGCGGTGAGATTGACACCCGCGAGCCCCGTCGTGGGAGTCAGCGCCGAGCTATGTGGCTCCTCCCGCTAGCCGCCCCCCAATACATTCTTATGGATACGCTGCATCTCATGGGGGCGGCGAGCGCAAGAAGCACAGCCTCGCAGCGGTGATTTCCAGCGCGATCCCATCGCGCTGGAAAAACAATATCGTGGCACCTACTGCAGATAACAAATGGTTATCAGGCTATGCAGTATTCCAATCCCGCCATATATAACTAGCGGGGTGTGTCATCAGAACCTAGCCTAAGGGACAGGTTCTTACAGAGAAGAAGAAGAGTAGGAGGATGAAAAAGAGAGAGAGATAAAAAGAGAGGGAGAAAGAAAGAGAAGAAAAAGAAAAGAATAAAACAAAAAAGGGGGAGGAGAGGAGAAAGGGAGAGGGTATACACTGAGGGGGAGGCAGAGGGGGGAGGAAAAAGGGTGCAGGGCTTAGGGATATATCAGAACCAGTATCTATTCTCCAGTGTTGCCTTATATCTCAGATTCATTTTCTTTTACCTCCAGTGGCCAATAGAGTGAACCCTTAAATTTAAGAGTCAGAGGCTTGAAAGCGCTGAGTTGTTTTAAAGTGAGTCCAGCATGCCCACGTTTTTGTAAATTTTTGGATTTGTTCTTGAGAGATGCGAACTAGCTCTTCCATTTTCTCTATTCTGGAAATCCTAATGAACCATTCTCTAATCGTTGGAGTGTGTGTGGATCGCCAATGTACCAGAATGCATAGTCTCGTTGCATTTACCATATGCATGGCCAGTGATTTATGATATTCTTTTTTGGTTAGATATGTATGGTGTAAAAGGTACTGTGCTGGAGAGTAGTCCAAGGCTTACGTAGTGACATGTGTAATGAGTTCATGTACGTCCTTCCAGAATGGTTGAAGGGAATTGCAGTCCCACCAAATGTGGAGCATGGTTCCCTTTGCTTTTCCACATCCTCAGCATGTGTCTGGAATAGATGGGGAAAATTTGTGTATGTATGATGGGGTCCTGTACCAGCGGGTTTAAATTTTGTAGCAATTTTCCTGAATGGCAACATAGAGGGATCCCTTGTGGGTATATTCATGAATGAGGTCCCATTCTTCGTCAATAGTAGATCTGAAGGTCTGTCTCCCAGGTTATACGTGCTGAGTCTAGAACACTGGAGGGGTCTTCTATGAGTATACTATATATATATGAAATCAAATGTCTTTGTGGGGGAGGTCGCATACATAAGGATTCAAAGGGCGTGAGTTTTTTCGTCCAGGTCTCTGTCGTCACTTGAGAGGAGGGAAAGTGTCGTATCTGCCTGTATGTCCAGAACAGAAAGGAGTTGGAAAGGGACATAAATACCAAGTTCTCGAAGAAGCGAGGGGATCCATGTAGAAAGAATTGATGTGCTAATACCTTGTTGTGAGGCCACTCTTGGCTTAGGAAGGAGTTTGAAGCCCCCCCGGTGTGAAATTGGGGTTTCCCCTTAGTGTAGTTAGAGGTCCCGGGACCGAAGAAAATGTCACGTTTTTTGATGCTTGCTTAAAGGCCCCAGGGGAAGATTGAATAAGAGGGTGCATCAAGGTCTCTTGTGGCCAATGATGGGGGAGTGTCCAAGGTAAAGAACCGTGAGGGAGTTGAGTGAACGATTTTTCTAAGGTCACCCAGACTTTACCGATCTCATGGATGTTCCAGTCCACAATTCGCATGAGGTGGCAAGCCAGATAGTATTTGTGGAGGTCTGGCAATCCAATGCCACCTTTAGTTTTCAAGTGCGTGAGGTGAGAGTACTTAATACAGGGTGGGGAGCTTTTACATATGAACAATGAGCAAGCCTTCTTGTAGGCCGCAAAGAAAGAGGCTGGTAAATGAATCAGAATGGTCTGTATAAGGTATAAAAGGCGTGGTAGGATTATCATTTTTAGGAGAGCTGATCAGCCGAACCACGAGACATTGAGATTCCCCCAGTCTTTTAAATCATTTTGGGCTCTTTTCAAGGCTACTAGGAAGTTTTTGTTGTATAAATATGATAAATTGGCCGTAATCTGAATACCTAGGTAAGTAATGGCATTCTTGTTCCATAAGAATGGGAAGAAGCTTTGACAGCTTTCCACTTCTGTTTTTGTGAGGGAAACCTTCAGGGCATGTGATTTAGTATAATTAATTTTTAGGTATGACAGGGTCCCAAGTTCTCTATGTCTTTCAGCAAGTTAGGTAAAGAGATGTGCGGGGGGTACAGGGAGAGAAGGATATCATCTGCAAAAGCTTCAACCTTATACTCCCTATCTTGTATCTGAAAACCATTGATGTTGGGGTTACATCGTAGACGATTAAGAAAAGGTTCCAGCACTAGAACAAAAATCAAGGGGGACAAGGAGCAGCCCCGTCGGGTTCCATTGCTTATGGTAAAGGCGTCCGACAGGTGACCATTAACCTGCACACTCGCACAGGGAGGAGTATAATGCTGAAATGTGGGCCAACATGCAAGGGCGAAGGCCAATCATTTTCAGGACCTCGTGCATGTAGTCCCAGGCCATCCTGTTGAACGCCTTCTCCATGTCTAGGGATAAGAAGAAGCCTTGGGCTTTCGATGTTAAGCAGGGATATACTGTAGGTCTGTAGTTCTGCACTTGCGTAGCATTTTTACCATCTTTTGGTATGACCGTTATATGGGCCTCTAACATATGACCTAGTGATACATTTGGATTGGACAAGGCATTAAAGGTGGCTATCAACCTAGGGGACAAGACAGTAAAAAAGACGGTCTGGAGCTCTTCTATAGAGAGGGGGTGTTCCATTTCCTTAGCCTGCGATCGTGAAATTGGCTTCGGGCTGTATTGAGCTAGGAAATCCCTAATTGTTTCCGACCTGGTTTCTAACTGATTTGGGTTCTGACTTACAGAATTCAAGTTGTATAGTTTTGAATAATAACGTTCAAAACATTTTGCTATGTCTTCTTTTCTAGAAAGAGGTGTGTCCTGTAGATCTCGAATCTGGTGAATTGTGTGTGAGGGCTTTTTGTAACATTGGGAAGGCTGAAGGAATATATATATATATTAGCATCGGTGATCCGTGGGGCATAGCTATATAGGCACATATCATACAGGTATTTGCAAAAAAAAAGGAGGGGGGGTAACTCCTGGTATTGACATGGTAAATTCTCCGGCTGGGAGCATCTGGTGTCCATCGAAAGTTCCAGTGTGAGTGATGTCGTGGCAGTGAGTGAGGTTCAGGAAGCATCCCAGGCTACTGGGGCATTGAACAGCTCTCGTCATAGGGTAATGAGCGTCCGCAGGGGTTTTCAAGTTGCGTTGCAAGAATAGGTACTAGTGTCAGTATACTGAACTGACCCCTGGTAGCCTCTGCGGTAATCATTGCAGGTTGCCCAAGGTGTGCTTTATAGAGAAGGGTGAGTAGAGCTTGAGCCAAGTTCAGTGTAACTCTTCCTGTAGGTTTTAGGAATCTGTCCAAAGTTTGTTTAAACAAAAGTGAAGTGAACTGGGTTGAAACATCAAAAACTGAGTGTGTAGGCACTCATAAGCAGGTAGTCACACGGATTCTGAAAGGACCTCATGCCTCCAGGCGATCCCTGCAGGGGGTTACCGAGGGTCCAGGGCTGGGCTGGTTAAGGTCTCGGCAAGATACGTGAGCACCGGGTGAGGAAGGATCCGGTCTCTGTCATCTGGAGCATTGCCTTTGCGATTTTGGAGAAGGACTGTGTGTCATGCCGGTTGCCAAGGCTCAGTTGGAAAATGGAAGGCACACCATTCCGGAAGGTCCGTCGGAGGTAGATCAAGCTGTTTGCAGAAGGCTTGTAGGTCTTCCGGTGATCACAAGAGAGCAGTGCGGCCTCTAGCAGAGGCAGACAGGCAAAACGGGAACTTCCAGAGGTATTATGTAATATGGTAATAATATCGATATTCGATAATTCATATTGATGAGAAAAGTTCCAAGAAAGTCTGTTCAGTTCTCGTGTAAAAACGCAAAAATTGATTTAATAGTAAAAATAGCAAAATATTACAAGAACAAAATCAAGGTATAGAATGCCATTAATAATGTATTATATTCTTAAGTTGAAGATTGAATCAGATGTGTGTGTGTATGTAGCTGTGGCTGCAATGTCTCGTGATGCGTGAGCGTAGCTGTCCTCATGGAGTGAGACTCAAATCTCTGTTACTAGCTTTTTACTCCTAAATGCAGCCCACACCTTCTCCTATAAAGGCTGGCTTAAAGGTTCTTCTGAGCTATATTGTACTACAGAAACAGCAGGCTTTTAATGAGACATAACTACCCTCCCAATTCACACAAGCGTGGGGGTTGACATTCCTGAAGAACGGCCACAAACAGTGTGTAACAAATACAACATAAGTTTCCCTTAACTTCTAAATCAAATACTACATATATCAGTATGTATATTATATTCATTTAAAACGCAATGTTCTTATTAATATCCTAATCAAGAAATATTGTAATATAAAGGACGTATTATGATCTTAACTAAAACTTTGAAACTTTTTCATCTTAAGTAATGTAAAGCCTTCCTTTTCATCTGTGATGGGGGGAGGTGAGAGCTCAGCTCACTCTTAATTACTAACACATGTTGACTCTACATAGAACTGCTTATGAATTTTATAACAATGTATATTTTCACAAATATAAAAGTCTTATATAATTTTACTTTTTCCATACATAGAAGAGATATAAATATATATATATTTATATATACAATTCAATTATTATGTCAGATCTAATCCATTCTTTCATTTGTTAATATTTGTTAATAATGAATATTAGATTCTAACAGCGGGATGCCAAGGCGCTCCTATTCGGTTTACCCATGGTGTAAAGATGCGGTGGTTCCCAAAAAAGTGAAAGATAATCCTCGGGCTTGCAGGAGCTCTCGGCTTAAGCAGCCATCTTAGGTCCTAGCCAAACCAAGCCCCTCAAATGACCTTTCTTACAGCTTTTTGTTCAGTTCTCCTTTGTGGTCCCTCTGTTACTGCTTCCAAAGGATGGTAGATAGCTTTTCTTTTCTCTATTCCTGTCTAGCAGCATGTAGAGCCAACATTTGCTCATATTTACAAAAATGATGTGGTTAGTGCCTTTCATATCTTTTTATACTTTTTTCCACTAATATTGCAGATGCAGTGGCCTGGACAAGTGGATCCATGTGGTATTGTGGCATTTGTCATAGTAAGCAAAAGACGTGACTCCTTAGCCATTTTCTTTTCTTTTTGAAAAAGTTAGAACCTCTGTCAAGGTTTTAATTGCTGTATGTGGTCCTCTTGGGTAGATCTTTCCTTACTTCTTGTCCCGCTGACAGTAGACAATAAAAATATTTTTTTGTTTATGCTACAGATCAGATGGACTTCACCAGGAACTGTCCTTAGCTACATAAAATAGGGGCAAAAGCACACAAAAGGGTAGTAAACTGCCAAAATTGAAATGGCTGAGTTAGCCTAGCAATGATATAATTACATACTGGATATTGTCTTTAAATATAGTTATTTAAGTTACTGAACCTAAAACAAAGTTCCTAGAATTTTCTGCACAAAATGTATTTTCTCTGGCAGAGCTCTCCAAGCTATGTCCAAATGCCTTTTTTATGATATATTTATGTATTACTTCTGTATAGAACATAAACCTCAGAAACATATATACATTTTAACAGCTATACCTTTAAAACAGATTGATGAATTCATTTACTTAAGTAAAGTTAGGTTTACTCTAATAGCATTTCTAAACCCCCTGTTCAGCTTAGAGAATTTAACCAAAATATCTACCTAGCAGTTAGAGCTAAGCCATTCACTTAACAGATGTGAGCTACTAAAATAAATTCAATCATATAAAGATGTCGTTGTTGGGTTCTGGAGAAGAAAATCTCCATCAGCCTGCAGTCACATTCACCTATTTCTCCTAGAAATTATGCTCTCGAAGCATGCTGCCTGTACAAACAGATTGCTCAATTTTTGTATTCTGTTTATTGCCTGGTAACGACAGCCCATGTTAGAAAAGCAGGCTTTTTCAATAAGGAAGACAAAGTGCTGTGCCTATAGCATATGGCATCCAATCAAAATTCATCTTTCAGTAATCTGACTATGTCATGAGCTTATGGGCTCTACTAAGGGGTGCTGTGGCTGTAGAGCAGTAGTTGACAACTTTCCAGATTAGGGGTAGGCAACGTTTGCACTCTAGCTGTGATGAAACTACAAATCCTATCATGCCTCTGCCTCGGGGAGTCATACCTGTGGCTGTCAGAGTCTTGCAATGTTTCATGGGATTAGTCGTTTTACCACAAATCAAGAACCAAGGTTGGCTACCGCTGTTCTAGATACAGGGGGCCTCAAGCTTGCCCCCTGAAATGTAATGCTAGATAAGACTATTAGGCTGGACATAATGTGTGGATGTTATACAGATGTGGTTGGGGACTTGGAACATATTTTGAGAGACAAGAGACTAGAAACATGTTACATAAGACTGTTAGAGATGACTGCAATTGTTTCTGCTTTACAGATCAATGCTTCTACAATTGTGCTTCCCTCCTTAAAAAGGTTGTCAACACATTATTCCCTACACCAAAGTCCATCATAAAAAAATCTGAGAAAAAGAGAGGGAACAGCACATTTTTCTCTAGGTCATGTGTTGATCAGGTTTGAGTTAGCACCTAGGCAGGCAACCTGGGTCTGAAGGCCACACAATAACCACCAAAGGGCTAGAGGTTGTGCACTAGAGCTCAGTGTCTAGGTAGAACTTCCTTGAATGAAGACAACCTTTCCACCCTCTCGACTAGAGAGACATATATGCATTGGCAGAGGGATGAAAATTTTAGGCTCTAGAGGAAGATTTGAGTGCAGGCCTTGAGAGTTGGAGTGCTTCCAATTGCCCTAGACAGCATGTGTCTTTGTCAGAGCCTGGTGTTGGGATCAGAGACAACATTCCTCCAGGGACCACAGAGCTTGTTGGAGGCTATCAGTCTGTAAGACCACCTGTCAAATTTAGCAGTCAATAGCAAGATGTGTGAGTTGGGAGGAGGCTATCCAATTCCTCAAACTTTTTATTTAGAGTTGCACTTGCATGATTAGATGACTGCTTTGAACAGTCATCTCTGCGTACATTATGTGAGTGTGATATATGAACATGCTAATTACAATTGATAGACTTAAACTCTTGAAGTATATCTAAAGACAATGATTTAATTTAATTTTGAATAAAGTAGGGGATTGCTTAAACCACTTTTTCTTTTTTTGCCATCTGTTTATGCGCTGGCAGGATCACTAGCTAAAGCTAAAAAAAAAAAAAAAGACTGCACACTATATTTATAAACAAAAGTAAGCTATATATTACAATCAAATATTGAAATTGAATTTGCCCTAGCATATGTTTTAAAAGCTCAAGCACTGTGTAACCATACCTTCTTCAACCAAACCCACCACACTATTTGCACTTTTACTATTTGATATTAAAGTCCAACTTTAACAACTTTATTTTTAATTGACCACCTGCTGTCCAGAGCAATTTAAAACAAAAATTCACATACGTGTTAAAATCTGAATTTTTGCTAGAAAATGACTTAAAACCCTGAAGATAATATATTTTACTGAAACAAGAGGCCCTGAAGAATAAAATGTGCCTGTTGCAATTTTTTATGTCACACAATATTTGTGAAAACATTTATCAAGCACACATTTTAAGAAAAAAAAATACACTTAATTGAATTTTAGTGCATACAAACACAATAAAATACAAAAATGTTTGGTAAAATATAAAATATTATGTTCCATCAAGTAAATAGATATCAAACCTGTCAAGATTTAAATTGTGCATACCAGTGAAATGGCAATAAACTACGGTACTTAAAATTGTCTGTAGGTGACACTTTAAAAGTCTTTGCAGGTGATCGGTTTAGAGTTAATCATGAATTAGCCATAGAATTTTTGTTTTTGCTCTAATGGTAATGACATGTCATTGGATGTGTACCACGTGTACAATCACAGTTTATATACGCATGCTGGATCAATGGGCTGGGTGTTTGCATTTGCATGTGTAGCACCCTGGAGTTTAGGCAAGGTTGCTCCTAAATTTACCTGCCAGGAGTAGTTACATAGTTACATAGTATGTGAGTCCAACCTATGTGTGTGATTATATGTCAGTATTACATAGTATATCCCTGTATGTTGCGGCCGTTCAGGTGCTTATCTAATAGTTTTTTGAAACTATCGATGCCCCCCCGCTGAGACCACCACCTGTGGAAGGGAATTCCACATCTTTGCCGCTCTTACAGTAAAGAACCCTCTACGTAATTTAAGGTTAAACCTCTTTTCTTCTAATTTTAATGAGTGGCTACGTGTCTTATTAAACTCCCTTCCGCAAAAAAGTTTTACTCCTATTGTGGTGTCAACAATACTGTATTTATAAATTGAAATCGCATCCCCTCTCAAGCGTCTCTTCTCCAGAGAGAATAAGTTCAGTGCTCACAACCTTTCCTCATAACTAATATCCTCCAGACCCTTTATTAGCTTAGTTGCCCTTCTTTGTACTTGCTCCATTTCCAGTACATCCTTCCTGAGGACTGGTTCCCAGAACTGGACAGTATACTCTAGGTGCGGCTGGATCAGAGTCTTGTAGAGCGGGAGAGTTATAGTTTTATTTCTGGAGTTGATCTTCTCCAGATTACCTACCTTGGCTAATTGTTAGGGATCATCTAAATTCTTCCTAAGTCTGGCACTGCTGCACTTTTCTCTTCTGCCACTAGGTGGCTGGGTATCTGGTGGCATTAGATAAGAGAAGGGCAATGCAAGGTCAGATTATGGATATATGGGGTATCTCAGCCAATGGGCAGGGGTTTTCTTGGATCCCTTGGCCTGCTGGGAAAGCCTATATATTTGGATGGAGTCAGGTGATCGGTGTTCTGTGCCACCTGGACGGCTGTCTGGATGGACATGTGTTGTATTGCCCGTGCTGCTAGGCTGGAGATTGGACCTATCCCGGGCACATCTGGCTGCTAGGCTGTCTGATGGCCTATCCTTAAGCAAGAGAGCAGCGCAGGGTTGGTATTGCGGCTTGCAGTCCAACCAGAAGTGACGGTTCTGCCGGCCGGAGAACCTGTCGTGGTCCGAGATAGAGGGGAAGCTGTCGCCACTAAGGGACCAGCCACCTTATTACCAGGGACCACAGTGTGTAACTGAAGCAAGTACCGGAGCAGTATTCTCACCAACAGGGGATGGTGAAGAATCTGAAAACTTCAGTGGGCATCAAGCCAGGGACCCAGCCAGCGGAGGTGACACTTGCAGAGCAGCCTTGTGTGTCAAGCCAGGGACCGAGCAGGACAGTGGGGTGAAGCTTGAGAAGTGGGCATCAAGCCAGGGACCCAGCCAGCAGAGGTGACACTTGCAGAGCAGCCTTGTGTGTCAAGCCAGGGACCGAGCAGGACAGTGAGGTTAAGCTTGAGAAGTATCTTGAGTGCCAAGCTATAAGCCAGCAGAGAAGCAGGGGTGATGCTTGAGGAAGATACTACAGTGAAGATTGGAGGAGTTCAAGGGATTCTGTGGCAGAGAATCGTCTAGTCTAGTGAGAGAGACTGGGAGCTCAGTGAACTGAAGAACTACAAGAAGTGATTGTAGTAGAAGTGAAGGAACTGTTACACTTTTGTGTTAGGAACTGTTAAAGTCTGTTGCCATAGGAGACAGCATTCCCACACATGCAGATGTTGCATCTGGCTGGATGCATTTCCCTGCATGGCTGTCCTTGTGTTGAAGTCTTAGAGTCTGCCAATTAATCTCGCCACTACCTAAGGGTGTCCTGGCCCCAACCCTCTCTCCCAAAGTTCTGTTAAGAGAAATAAAAATCTCTTTTGCATTTTGGCGCCCGATGACTTTAACTACTTTGCAACCACTATTCCGCACAACCCACCAGATACAGAAGGATGTCAGCTATATCTGGCCCTGGAGGTTCTCATTAGACCGAAGGAGGCCTGGGACCTTCCCACACATGTATTCGTGTGGGGCAAGGGTGCCTTTAAACTTTGTTTTTATTCATTTTTTTATTTATATCTATTTAATTTAACCACTTGCCGACCGCCTCACGCCTATATACGTGAGCAGGTGGCACGGGCAGGCAAAATCACGTACCTAGTACGTGATGCCTTCCCGCGGGCGGGGGGTCCGATCGGACCCCCCCCCCCGGTGCCCTGAGTGGTCGGCTCTCGTTCGCGGGCGATTAGGGGTCAGGGGGAGGCCATCCATTGATGGCCACCCCCTCCCGATCGCTCCCACGAATCGAATGCTTCCTCTCCCTCTGTAATGTAAACAGAGGGAGAGGAAGTGATGTCATCTCTCACGGAGCCGGTCTTTTTGATCCGACGCCGAGGAGAGAAGACATCCAAGTAAGTGCACCAACACCACACATTCAGTAGAACACGCCAGGCACACTTTTCACCCCCCTGTCACCCCCCGATCACCCCCCGATCACCCCCCTGTACCCACTGTCACTCTGACACCAATAGCAGTTTTTTTTTTTTTTTTGCATTGGTGTCAGTTTGTCAGTTATAAGTGTTAGGGCTGTTAGGGTAGCCCCCTTTAGGTCTAGGGTACCCCCCCTTAGGTCCAGGGTACCCCCTAACCCCCCCTAATAAAAGTTAACCCCTTGATTACCCCCCGTCACCAGTGTTGCTAAGCGATCGTTTTTCTGATCGCTGTATTAGTGACACAGGTGACGCTAGTTTAGGGAGGTAAGTATATAGGTTCGCTGTCAGTGTTTTATAGCGACAGGGACCCCCATATACTACCTGCTAAAGGTTTTAACCCCCTGATTGCCCCCTAGTTAACCCTTTCACCAGCGATCACCGTATAAGTGTTACGGGTGACGCTGGTTAGATAGTTTGTTTTTTGTAGTTTATTATAGTTTATTACAGTTTATTACAGTTTATTATAGTTTTAGGGCACCCGCCGTTTATTACCCTATAAAGGTTTAACCCCCTAATTGCCCGGCGGTGATAGAAGTTAAGTTTTTAGGATCAAATAAGGTCTGCGTCGCCCCAGGCAGCGTCAGGTTAGCGCCAGTACCGCTAAAACCCACGCACGCAGCATACACCTCCCTTAGTGCTATAGTATCTGAACGGATCGATATCTGATCCGATCAGATCTATACTCCCCAGAAGTTTAGGGTTCCCTGAAACGCAGTGTTAGCGGGATCAGCCCAGATACCTGCTAGCACCTGCGTTTTGCTCCTCGGCCCAGCCCAGCCCAGCCCACCCAAGTGCAGTATCGATCGATTACTGACACTTACAAAACACTAAGCACACATAACTGCAGCGGTCGCAGAGTCAGGCCTGATCCCTGCGATCGCTAACAGTTTTTTGGTAGCGTTTTGAATCAGTCGCTGACAGTCGGGAGCTTTTTTGCCTGTGAGTCTCACTAGTGTACCCCTAAATTTAGAGGCCAAAATGGCAAATCGAAGGTACACTAGTGAAGAGGCCTACAGGATTCTGAGCATGACAGATAGTGAAGAGGAAGTCACTCATCTGTCAAGTTCAGGCTCAGAATACGATCCTGTAGAGGACAGCGGCTCCATGACAGATAGCTCTGACGACGGAGTTGTGGTCCCTGCTAAGGTCAGGCGTACCAGACCCCGAACTTATGCTGTCCTTGAAGTGCATGAACCGCAGGGCTCTCGTAGGGAGCAGAGAGGTACTAGTGCCGCTACTCCTTCTGGTGAACTGGCAAGCACCAGCGGCCTAGTACACCCTGGTCGTACATCCAGCACTGCAGTATCACGTGGTGACGTGGCGAGTCCCATAAGTGCAGTTCAAGCTGGCGAGGTGGCAAGCACTAGTAGTGTCCCGCTGCCACCAAGAAGACGAACACAGGCCCGTCGTGCCCATAGTGCCCTTCCTGCTGCATTGGCCAATCCGAATTGGGTACCCACCACTTCTGCAGCACCCTTACTTCCCCCTTTCACTGGCCAACCCGGAATTCAGGTGGAAACAGTTGACTTTATGCCACTGGATTTTTATTCGCTGTTTTTCACCGAAGATCTCTTTAGATCTATTGTGGACCAAAGCAATTTATACGCTGGTCAATACATCGCCACTATGCCCCAGTCCACCCTTGCCAGAGATTGGAGACCAATTACGGTCTCCGAATTTAAGATCTTTCTGGGCCTTTCCCTCCTCATGGGGTTGAATAAAAAGAGTGAGTTGCGGTCATATTGGTCCACTGACCCAATTTACCATTCACCCTTGTTCTCTGCTTCCATGGCCAGGGCACGATACGAGCAGATTTTGCGGTTCATGCACTTCAACGACAATGAACTCTGTCGTCCTCGTGGAGACCCTGAATACGATCGGCTCTACAAAATTCGGCCCCTCGTAAACCACTTCAACCAACGTTTTGCAGACTTGTTTACCCCCCATCAAGTTGTCTGCGTTGATGAGTCCCTGGTTAAATTTTCTGGCCGCTTGTCATTCAAACAGTACCTTCCCAGCAAGCATGCCAGATACGGGGTCAAGATGTATAAGCTCTGTGACAGGGCCACAGGCTATACATGTAGATTTATGGTTTACGAGGGCAAAGATAGTCACGTAGAGCCGACAAACTGCCCTGACTACATAGGAAGCGCTGGCAAGATAGTGTGGGACTTGGTGTCACCCTTATTCGGAAAGGGGTACCACTTGTACGTGGACAATTATTATACGAGCGTGCCACTTTTTAGCCACCTTTTTGATCATCAGATTGGAGCATGTGGCACCGTGCGACCTAATCGCCGGGGCTTTCCCCAGCGGCTTGTAGATTCCCGTCTTAGGCTGGGGGAGAGAGCCTGCTTGAAGTATAATAATTTGCTCGCTATGAAGTGGAGGGATAAGAAGAATGTTTTCGTTCTCACCTCCCTTCATGCAGACACGATGGTCCAAATTCCTACGGCGACTGGTGTTGTGGAGAAACCCCTCTGTGTCCACGAATATAACCTTAATATGGGAGGGGTGGACCTCAACGACCAGTTGTTGGCGCCGTACCTAATTGCCCGTAAGGCCAGACGCTGGTACAAAAAAGTGTCTGTTTACTTATTTCAATTGGCTTTGCTGAATGCTTATGTGCTATACAGAGCTTCAGGACGGACTGGATCCTTCCTTAAATTCCAGGAAGAGATCGTCAGAGCCCTTCTGTATCCAGACGGTGCTCCACCTCACCATCCCCAACCAAATGCAGTAAGCCGGCTGCATGAGAGGCATTTTCTTTATGCCCTCCCGAGTACCCCTACCCAACGAACCCCCCAAAAAAGATGTCGTGTCTGCAGCAAGCACGGATTTAGGCGTGACACCCGGTATTGTTGTCCCCTCTGTCCTGGCAATCCTGGTCTTTGCATTGGTGAATGTTTTGAACGCTACCACACACTAGTGGAGTATTAGCGTAGGGTACAGCACTGCACAGACTAGGCACACTTCCACAGGGTCTCCCAAGATGCTGTCGCATTTTGAGAGACCCAAACCTGGTAAAAGTTAAAAAAGTTAAAGTTACAAAAAAAAGTGTAAAAAAAACAAAAAAAAGTAAAAAAAAGAAAAAAACACAAAAAAAATATAAAATAAAAAAACCAAAAATAGTTGTTGTTTTATTGTTCTCTCTCTATTCTCTCTCTATTGTTCTGCATTCTATACTGCAATGTTTTATTGTTATGTTTTTATCATGTTTGCTTTATAGGTATGCAATTTTTTTATACTTTGTTTTTTTTATTGTTAACCACCTTTGTGTTTTCAGGTACGCCATTCAGCTGCAGAGCGGATTTATTTATCTTGACAGCAACAGCGTTTGCTCCCACGATACATAAAGCCGCGACTCCAGCGCTGTCGGAGGTGATTTCACCACCACAGTTACATACTTCAGCATATATGCCGAAGCGTGGGGGCAGCAGTGGGTGGAGGAGCGATTTGCTCCTGCCTTTTGCGGGAGGATGCCCCCATGCTTCGGCATATATATATTTTTAGGTAGGCACAGGTTGCGTTAAATGTTTTATTTTTTACTATGTTTTTTTTGTATTTTGCTTTGCAGGTATGGTAAGTAATACTGTTATACTGTAATGTTACTTTGTTTTTTTGTTAACCATCATTTGCTTAGCAGGTACGCCATTCAGCTGCAGAGCGGATTTATTTATCTTGACAGCAACAGCGTTTGCTCCCACGATACATAAAGCCGCGACTCCAGCGCTGTCGGAGGTGATTTCACCACCACAGTTACATACTTCAGCATATATGCCGAAGCGTGGGGGCAGCAGTGGGTGGAGGAGCGATTTGCTCCTGCCTTTTGTGGGAGGATGCCCCCATGCTTCGGCATATATATATTTTTAGGTAGGCACAGGTTGCGTTAAATGTTTTATTTTTTACTATGTTTTTTTTGTATTTTGCTTTGCAGGTATGGTAAGTAATACTGTTATACTGTAATGTTACTTTGTTTTTTTGTTAACCATCATTTGCTTAGCAGGTACGCCATTCAGCTGCAGAGCGGATTTATTTATCTTGACAGCAACAGCGTTTGCTCCCACGATACATAAAGCCGCGACTCCAGCGCTGTCGGAGGTGATTTCACCACCACAGTTACATACTTCAGCATATATGCCGAAGCGTGGGGGCAGTAGTGGGTGGAGGAGCGATTTGCTCCTGCCTTTTGCGGGAGGATGCCCCCATGCTTCGGCATATATAAATGGTGCATGTATGCCCATCATTAGAAGTGGGTGGATGAAGGGAGGTATTCTAATGGTGGGCATACCCACCGATCAATATCTTTTTTTCGTTCAGCCCACAGGCTGCATGAAAAAAAAGTTTACAATGTATGCCCAACAAGGACCAGCAACGTACAGGTATGTTGCTGGACTTTGAGTGGTTATACCAGAATGATGCCTGCAGGTTTAGGTATCATCTTGGTATCATTCTTTTCAGCCAGTGGTCGGCTTTCTTGTAAAAGCAATCCTAGCGGCTAATTAGCCTCTAGACTGCTTTTACAAGCAGTGGGAGGGAATGCCCCCCCCCCCACACCGTCGTCCATGTTTTTCTCTGGCTCTCCTGTCCCAACAGGGAACTTGAGAATGCAGCCGGTGATTCAGCCAGCTGACCATAGAGCTGATCAGAGACCAGAATGGCTCCAAACATCTCTATGGCCTAAGAAACTGGAAGCTACAAGCATTTCATGACTTAGATTTCGCCGGATGTAAACAGCGCCATTGGGAAATTGGGAAAGCATTTTATCACACCGATCTTGGTGTGGTCAGATGCTTTGAGGGCAGAGGAGAGATCTAGGGTCTAATAGACCCCAATTTTTTCTAAAAAGAGTACCTGTCACTACCTATTGCTATCATGGGGGATATTTACATTCCCTGAGATAACAATAAAAATGATAAAAAAAAAAATAAAAATGAAAGGAACAGTTTAAAAATAAGATAAAAAAGCAAAAAAAATAATTAAAAAAAAAAAAAAAAAAAAAAGCACCCCTGCCCCCCCCCCCTGCTCTCGCACAAAGGCGAACGCAAGCGTCGGTCTGGCGTCAAATGTAAACAGCAATTGCACCATGCATGTGAGGTATCACCGCGAAGGTCAGATCGAGGGCAGTAATTTTAGCAGTAGACCTCCTCTGTAAATCTAAAGTGGTAACCTGTAAAGGCTTTTAAAGGCTTTTAAAAATGTATTTAGTTTGTCGCCACTGCACGTTTGTGCGCAATTTTAAAGCATGTCATGTTTGGTATCTATGTACTCGGCCTAAGATCATCTTTTTTATTTCATCAAACATTTTGACAAAATAGTGTGTTTTAGTGTATTAAAATTTAAAAAAGTGTGTTTTTTCCCCAAAAAATGCGTTTGAAAAATCGCTGCGCAAATACTGTGTGAAAAAAAAAAATTAAACACCCACCATTTTAATCTGTAGGGCATTTGCTTTAAAAAAATATATAATGTTTGGGGGTTCAAAGTAATTTTTTTGCAAAAAAAAATAATTTTTTCATGTAAACAATAAGTGTCAGAAAGGGCTTTGTCTTCAAGTGGTTAGAAGAGTGGTCGATGTGTGACATAAGCTTCTAAATGTTGTGCATAAAATGCCAGGACAGTTCAAAACTCCCCCAAATGACCCCATTTTGGAAAGTAGACACCCCAAGCTATTTGCTGAGAGGCATGTCGAGTCCATTGAATATTTTATATTGTGACACAAGTTGCGGGAAAAAGACAAATTTTTTTTTTTTTTTTTTTGCACAAAGTTGTTACTAAATGATATATTGCTCAAACATGCCATGGGAATATGTGAAATTACACCCCAAAATACATTCTGTTGCTTCTCCTGAGTACGGGGATACCACATGTGTGAGACTTTTTGGGAGCCTAGCCGCGTACGGGACCCCAAAAACCAAGCCCCGCCTTCAGGCTTTCTAAGGGCGTAAATTTTTGATTTCACTCTTCACTGCCTATCACAGTTTCGGAGGCCATGGAATGCCCAGATGGCACAACCCCCCCCCAAATGACCCCATTTTGGAAAATAGACACCCAAAGCTATTTGCTGAGAGGTATAGTGAGTATTTTGCAGACCTCACTTTTTTTCACAAAGTTTTGAAAATTGAAAAAAGAAAAAAAAAATACGTTTTTCTTGCCTTTCTTCATTTTCAAAAACAAATGAGAGCTGCAAAATACTCACCATGCCTCTCAGCAAATAGCTTGGGGTGTCTACTTTCCAAAATGGGGTCATTTGGGGGGGGTTTGTGCCATCTTGGCATTTTATGGCCTTCAAAACTGTGATAGGTAGTGCGGAGTAAAATCAAAAATGTATGCCCTTAGAAATCCTGAAGGCGGTGCTTGGTTTTCGGGGCCCGTACGCGGCTAGGCTCCCAAAAAGTCCCACACATGTGGTATCCCCGTACTCAGGAGAAGCAGCAGAATATATTTTGGGGTGTAATTCCACATATGCCCATGGCATGTTTGAACAATATATCATTTAGCGACAACTTTGTGCAAAAAAAAAAAAAAAAAATTGTCACTTTCCCGCAACTTGTGTCAAAATATAAAATATTCCATGGACTCAACATGCCTCTCAGCAAATAGCTTGGGGTGTCTACTTTCCAAAATGGGGTCAATTGGGGGGGGTTTGTGCCATCTGGGCATTTTATGGCCTTCAAAAATGTGATAGGTAGTGGGGAGTGAAATTACAACTTTACACCCTTAGAAATCCTGAAGGCGGTGCTGGGTTTTCGGGGCCCCGTACGCAGCTAGGCTCCCAAAAAGTCCCACACATGTGGTATCCCCGTACTCAGGAGAATCAGCAGAATGTATTTTGGGGTGCAATTCCACATATGCCCATGGCCTGTGTGAGCAATATATCATTTAGTGACAACTTTGTGCAAAAAAAAAAAAAATTCTCACATTCCCGCAACTTGTGTCAAAAAATAAAATATTCCATGGACTCAACATGCCTCTCAGCAAATAGCTTGGGGTGTCTACTTTCCAAAATGGGGTCATTTGGGGGGGTTTTGTGCCATCTTGGCATTTTATGGCCTTCAAAACTGTGATAGGTAGTGAGAAGTGAAATCAAAAATTTATGCCCTTAGAAATCCTGAAGGCGGTGCTTGGTTTTCGGGGCCCCGTACGCGGCTAGGCTCCCAAAAAGTCCCACACATGTGGTATCCCCGTACTCAGGAGAAGCAGCAGAATATATTTTGGGGTGCAATTCCACATATGCCCATGGCATGTTTGAGGAATATATCATTTAGTGACAACTTTGTGCAAAAAAAAAATAAATAAAAAAAAAATTGTCACTTTCCAGCAACTTGTGTCAAAATATAAAATATTCCATGGACTCAACATGCCTCTCAGCAAATAGCTTGGGGTGTCTACTTTCCAAAATGGGGTCATTTGGGGGGGTTTTGTGCCATCTTGGCATTTTATGGCCTTCAAAACTCTGATAGGTAGTGAGGAGTGAAATGAAAAATTTATGCCCTTAGAAATCCTAAAGGCGGTGATTGGTTTTCGGGGCCCCGTACGCGGCTAGGCTCCCAAAAAGTCCCACACATGTGGTATCCCCATACTCAGGAGAAGCAGCTAAATGTATTTTGGGGTACAATTCCACATATGCCCATGGCCTGTGTGAGCAATATATCATTTAGTGACAACTTTGTGCAAAAAAAAAAAAAATTGTCACATTCCCACAACTTGTGTCAAAAAATAAAATATTCCATGGACTCAACATACCTCTCAGCAAATAGCTTGGGGTGTCTACTTTCCAAAATGGGGTCATTTGGGGGTGTTTTGTGCCATCTTGGCATTTTATGGCCTTCAAAACTGTGATAGGTAGTGAGGAGTGTAATCAAAAATCTATGCCCTTAGAAATCCTGAAGGCGGTGCTTGGTTTTCGGGGCCCCATACGCGGCTAGGCTCCCAAAAAGTCCCACACATGTGGTATCCCCGTACTCAGGAGAAGCAGCTGAATGTATTTTGGGGTGCAATTCCACATATGCCCATGGCCTGTGTGAGCAATATATCATTTAGTGACAACTTTTTGTAAATTTTTTTTTTTTTTGTCATTATTCAATCACCTGGGACAAAAAAAATAAATATTCAGTGGGTTCAACATGCCTCTCAGCAATTTCCTTGGGGTGTCTACTTTCCAAAATGGGGTCATTTGGGGGGGTTTTGTACTGCCCTGCCATTTTAGCACCTCAAGAAATGACATAGGCAGTCATAAACTAAAAGCTGTGTAAATTCCAGAAAATGTACCCTAGTTTGTAGGCGCTATAACTTTTGCGCAAACCAATAAATATACGCTTATTGACTTTTTTTTTACCAAAGACATGTGGCCGAATACATTTTGGCCTAAATGTATGACTAAAATTGAGTTTATTGGATTTTTTTTATAACAAAAAGTAGAAAATATCATTTTTTTTCAAAATTTTCGGTCTTTTTCCGTTTATAGCGCAAAAAATAAAAATGGCAGAGGTGATCAAATACCATCAAAAGAAAGCTCTATTTGTGGGAAGAAAAGGACGCAAATTTCGTTTGGGTACACCATTGCATGACCGCGCAATTAGCAGTTAAAGCGACGCAGTGCCAAATTGTAAAAAGTGCTCTGGTCAGGAAGGGGGTAAATCCTTCCGGGGCTGAAGTGGTTAAAATTACTTTTTTTTTACACTCGAAATACTGTAAGTGCAGGACATCATAGGCCTGCTCCCTGAGGGGGAGTCATCCTGTTTTAAAGTATAAGAAATTATCATTATTCAATCCAGAGTATTATGAAATAAACCAAAAGGTACAAGTCATTCTTAGTCTTAAAAGACTGTAATTCAATAAAAAATATCCATTGGTCTAAAAGAAGAAAATACAGAGCTACAAGAAAAAAAAATTGGAAGCAAATAATGCTACTCACTGTGAGGGGGCGTCATTATCAACACTTTAAGATAATAGATGTTATTTTCTTTGTCACAGTATAGACAAGTACATTTAAGATAATGCTCAAATGCAATCAGAATGACGGTGTTATAGGGACTTTAATTTACCACTGTAAAAAAAATATATATTTTCTATATTTGTTAAAGCAGTATTAAACCCAAAAATAAAAATGTTTTAATTTTACAGCTCGCCAGTTCTTAGATATGGTGGCTGCATTCATTTCTTTTCTAGGCTTTATTCATTTATTTTAACCTTGTGATTCAGCCATTAAGTCTATTACTTTTCAACTTCCATTACAGGCCAAACTGTCCTGCAAAATGGTCAGTTAAAGGGTTGAGACAAACCATTTCCCACTGACAAAGGGGCTTATAGTCAGCTTTTATTCATTTATTCCAAAAGGGGTAAAAACTGTTGCTGTAAATGCTTATTAAGTAATGGAAACTGCCTTTGCAAAGAGAAATCAGACAACTGCATTGAGTCTTTTTCCATCTTTTGTTTGTTCAGTGTGTGAGGTCAGACAGTGGACAGACAGCCATTCTCTGATATTAGATGACCTCTGAGACCCTGATACTCCGGCTAATGTGTTAGGATCACATCGTAATTAAACATAAATAGTTACAATAATTAAAGTGATATTAAAAGTTCATTTAAAAAACAAAAAACAACAAAAAAAATGTCTTACTTACCTGCTCTGTGCAGTGGTTTTGCAAAGAGCAGCCCCGATTCTCCTCTTTTTGGCTCCTCCTCTTCAGCTAGTGCCCCCAATAGCAAGCCACGTTCTCTGGGGGCACTGGTGCCTGCTCGCTACCAAGCCCCGCTCAATGCATCAGTAAGACACACAGAGCCCCGCCCCCGCTCTCTCCTCATTGGCTCACTGGCTGTGATTGACAGTATTGGGAGCCAATGGCACCCACTGCTGTTTCATTAAATGAGGAATGCGAGACCCGGGAGAAGCTCAGCTCTCGTGCACATCACTGAATTGAGAGGGAGATCAGGTGAGTATTAGGGGGGTGGGGGGTGGCGCTGCACACAGGAAGTTATTTTACCTTCATGCATAGAATGCATGAAGGTAAAAAACCTTGAGCATTTAAAACCACTTGGTGACTGGTTCTTTAAAGGCTAAAATGACCTATGCAGTCAAGGGGCCCTGGTAGGTATTTCAAAAACTGTACATGTTTGTAAAATGTTGATTACATTTATTGTCATATCGGTAGGCCATTTGGCCCACTTTGAATGCCTAGCTGAAAAATTCATAGTCAGCAACCTATGCCCTGAGCAAATTTATGAAATATTGTACATGGAAGAATATTTGGATGGCTAAACAGCTGGGTTGCATGAATACCTGCATAAGTGATATAATAGATTTGACTGTTTGTGTACAGAGAAATATATGGATTGGTTCAGGAAGGGAAGGTCAGACTAATGAAGAATACAACATATTCTGTACTCCGGACTGGATTTATGCATATTTGAAGCAGACACTGTACACATTGTGTGGTGGTGGTGGCCCACTTGCCTTGTAGCTCTGGGTTCAAGTTGACCACAGGCACTGCCTTCAAGAAGTTTTATTTCTTTTTTTAGAATTTTATTGTAAGAAATGATAATGAAAACCATTCTTAAAGAGGAACTTCAGTCATTTTTTTCATCTTTCCATCTATTAAATCCTCAGCCCTTGTGGTTTTAACTTTGGATAGTAAAACATTTTTTTCTGCCAGTAAATACCTTATACAGCCCACTTCCTGTTTCTTCTGTGGTAAAAAGCCTAGGCTTATGTCATCATGCACAGCTCTCTCGATATATAACTCTCTTGAGAGTTTGCCAGGAAGGGAGGAGGATGAGTCATAAGAGGGCTAATGAGAGCTGCAGAGCTGGAGGTGTGTCTGTGTAAATCCAGGAACTGAACAGGCAGCAGCTTCAGCTGCCCACAGTTAAAATGGATGCAACCAGACTCAGTGGAGGGAGATTTATGCAGCATATTTGGCAAGTACAGAATCACAGTATGTATAAAATAATATGCAAAGTGGTTGGAGGGAAGCTTCAGAATGGCAAATATGTTTTTATTACGAATTATGTGAGCAGACTGCTGTTCCTCTTTAATTTACAGATGGCGCACTGCATAAAATATACATTAGAAAAGAAAAGTAGGATACATACTAATTCAATATCTCTATATAGTTTGACTTTGTTTATGTAGGACAGCCTTTCTTATAAAGGGTTCCCTGAAACTGGAGGGCTCCTCCGGAGGTTGCTAGTGGTTGCTTAAACAATGTGCAACTTCTGCCTTTCAGTTAAAGTGATTGTAAAGTCTCAGGTTTTTTTTTGTTCTATAAAAATAACAAACATGATATACTTACCTACCCTGTGCAGTGGTTTTGCACAGAGAAGCCCAGATCCTCCTCTACTCGGGTCCCTGGCTGGAGCTCTTGGCCCCTTCCTCCTGTTGAGTGCCCCCACAGCAAGCAGCTTGCTACAGGGGCACCTGCAGCTCTGTGTATCCATTGAACCATAGAGCTGTGGTTCGGCCTCGCCCCCTCTCTCTCCTGATTGGCTAGCTGACTTTGATTGACAGCAGCAGGAGCCAATGACGCCGCTGCTGTGTCTCAGCCAATCAGGAGGGAGAGTCCTGGATGACAGAGGCACTTGTTGAAATCGCTGGATAGAGAGGGGGCTCAGGTAAGTATTAGGGGGCTGGGAGGGGGCTGCTGCACACAGAAGGCCTTTTTAGAATGCATTAAGATAAAAAAAAGTTCTGACTTTACAACCACTTTAAGTAACCACTGACACCAGTGATTTTTTTTTAGCTATCTATAAAGACTGCATCCTTCCAAAGGGTTTCAAATATAAGTACAGTGTCTTATAAAAGTATTCACACCCCTTGAAATTTTCCACATTTCGTCATGTTACAACCAAAAACATAAATGTATTTTATTGGGATTTTATGTGATAGACCAACACAGAGTGGCACATAATTGTGAAGTGGAAGGAAAATGATAAATGGTTTTCAAAATGTTTTACAAATAAATATGTGAAAAGTGTGGCGTACATTTGTATTCAGCCCCCCTGAGTCAATACTTTGTAGAACCACCTTTCGCTGCAATTACAGCTGCAAGTCTTTTTGGGGATGTCTCTACCAGCTTTGCACATCTAGAGAGTGACATTTTTGCCCATTCTTATTGATTGATTGGTTTGTGCAAAAGTTATAGCGTCTACAAAATAGGGAATAGATTTATGGTATTTTAATGTCATTTTTATTCTTTACTAGTAATGGCGGCGATCTGCAATTTTAACGAGACTGCGACATTGCAGAGGACAGATCGGACACTTTTGACACATTTTTGGGACCAGTGACATTTATACAGCGATCAGTGCTATATAAATGAACTGATTACTGTGTAAATGTCACTGGTAGGGAAGAGGTTACGATCAAGAGGTTAAATGTGTTCCCTGCTACATGTTTCTAACTGTATGGGAATGGGACTTACTAGAGGAGGAGCCAGATCACTGTTCCTACTTAGAAGGAACACACGATCTGTCGCTCCTCTCCTGACAGAATGGCTCTTGTGCTTGTGATCGCCACGTGCATCATGTCCTCTGCCGTGCAGCGCGCTACGGCGATTCGTGGGAACGTGCCGACCTGCCGCAGTATAATGACGGCGGCTGGTCAGCAAGTGGTTAAGTTAATGATACCTGCTCTGGCTGAGGGCTGGGAAGGCAGTGTTGTCAGGTGCCCCTTGGGAGTGGCAACCTGCAGGTACTGGAATGACACCATGGCTTTGGGATCCAACTGTGTGAAACAGCACTCAGGCCATGACACCAAATGTTTTTTTTCTGAGCTGCGCCTTATGGGCTGGGCCTTTTGACTGAGACCGATTTTTTTTTTTTTACCAGGCCGAAGGGCCTTGCTATTGTATTATATACTGGTACTGTTTTTTTCTTTGCGTACATAACGGCAATTATTTTTGTGTCCTTTTTTTCCTAACAGGATGGTGGAGCCATATTAATGTGCACGGGGCGTGCCACCAACTGGAAGTTCAGGAAAGATGACTGGAGGAATAAATGGAAAGAGGAAAATAGGCATAAAAAAGAATTTGAAGTACGCTATGCAGGCGCTATTTTTTAGCTCTATAGCTCCTGTAAAGCGCCTCAGTGTGAAAGCAGCCTTAACAAATAGCTTATTTGACATATTGGTGATTGTGTTTGATCTACTTAAATTCATTCATACTGTATCTAAATGTTTTTTTTTTAATCTAGGGTTCTCCTTTATATCCATGTATTCAGCATAACATGACAATAAACTGTCTTTTTGCACCATTATTCAGACAGCATGAAAAGCAGAGAGTGCATTGTGCCCTTCACAGCAGTGAAGTGTTCGATGTGCTTTGTCTCCAAACTTTTGGGCTTTTGGAATTTTCCATTGATCTGAAAGCAAAAGTAAAATTTATTTTTCTTTCAGTACATAAAAGGGAATAGAGAACCTGATGCATTACTGTGCGTTAGTGATATGTGTATAAGCAAAATCATTCATTACTGTAGCAGAGATGAAAGCTTAGGGAAAAGAAAGAGCCTGGGGTGAGCAATCTCTCTACAGCAGTTTACCAGTTTAATTAGATGTAATGTAAAATATATTTTCAAATATCCATGAGTGATAGTAAATTTAGAAAGAAAATAAAATAGCCAGAATTTTTATTTTTCATGCAATACGCTTTTTGTTTTATAATCATGACCTATCTAGCACAACCAATATGAAATCAAGTTTTATTGATCTATTACATTTCTCATTTTTGATTGGTTGATTTTACTTACTGCATAGTGGAAGAATAATGGATGTCTCAGGGCACAACACCGCCCAGGCCCAAAGCCAGATAGGACCAAAGCTGCAGCCTTACGTATGGGGACATGAAGGATGAGTATATGGTAAGACCCAGAGAAGAGCAAATGGACTGCAAGGGGAGGAACAAGGCAGAAAAGGGTTAAACATGTGAGTTCAATGTGGAGGGGGGTGTAAGTCTTACTGGATTGGTGGCTGAACATCAAATGGGAAGGGTGAAGCCTCAAGGGTTGTTTGTGTAAAGGATACTGGGTATTCATTCCAGAAAGTTCGGGTGAAGAAGAGGTTTCCCCACCCACCCGCCCTAGACTTGCAGTTTATTGCAAGTCAAGGACTGTAGGGTGGTACTAATTAAAATTAAAAAATTGTGACAGCAGCTCAGCGGGCCAGGGGATCTTTGGAGGGGAGTCAGTGAATACTTGAATTGTTACAAAACTGTGGGGCCCATCTGGGGTATGGCACTTTCACTTGGTTAGTGGTTCTCTCAGAAGATAGATCCCTTGGGGAAAAAAGTAAGGCCCCTTTCACAGATCCGGTTTTTCTCAGTAGGGGGTCTGTCCAATGATCCCCCAGCTGAGCTGAGCAGGAACAGGTCCATGTCCGCTCCCCTTATGTACAGTCCCCTTCCTTTTGTTTTTGCCAGATTGGATCAGAGGTAGCCGGGTGTAAACGGACACAAATCCATTTACATTCGCCTCTCCATAGAGGAAAATGGAGGGTCCGATCAGGTCCACCTTAAGAGCGGACAGGCTAACTCTATCAGACTTCTCATGTGAAACGGGTTTTAGAACATGTGAGTTTGTAACGTCTTCGAGCCAGTTGGGGACATGGGCAATTCTAGTTGTAAATTGTGTCTTTCAGAACCCTCCAAACCCCCTTACTGGTTGCATTGCTGACCTTGTTTATTGTTTGTTGTTTAAGTTAATGTTGTTATTTATTTTGTTTTGTAGATAAAATGGCTTCTGTAGCAGTTTAAGCCCAAGTCACAAAGTCCATGTTATTATTTTGGTTGATGGATCTTTTAGTTAAGCATTTTAATGCTACTAATTTCCTCTAGCCTCTTTCAGCCACTTCCCATCAACTTCTGCTTGTTCCAGCTTTGGCTGAACATCATCTCTCTGGACTGGATTTTTGATTGTGCCTGTGTACTTGCATGATGTGTGTTGGCAAGGCTATTGCAGTGTCTACCAAGGGTGCTCATGACAGGGTGACAACCTGTAATAAACAAAAAGAAATGCATAAATAAATATTGTTGCTACTCATGCACATGCTTTATTATTTGAATGATTGGCCTATTGTTATATTAATTAATATATGTTTAATCAATCTGATTATAATAATCTGGAGTCTGATTGGTTGCTCTGTGGTATTATACAGTGGAAAAAGAAAATGGACCTTGTAGAGCAACAAAGCCCTGGTTGGAGCTGCTGTACTAATGATCCGACGTTAGTACAGCGTTCTCCCCCGCTGAGCTGTTATGTTCTGACAGGTAACTGTCCCACGCCAGAACACTTCGATCAGCTACTGGCTGAGAGAGTTGATCGGGAGCCGGTAGGCGGCTGGTTTTCCAGCATGCTTGTCCGACAGAAGCCGGACAAACTTTGGCCGGCTTCTGTTGGATCTGCTGCCTTACACACGGGCCGAATGTTGGCCGGTTTTTATTGAACTAACCAATGTCACCCTGCATTCGGCTCATGTATATGGGGCTTTAGGCAGGAACCAATAGCCTGGGGCATGTCCAGGGGGTCCAGATTAAGCTTCATTCTCTTGCAGTAAACCAGGGAAATAACACAAATGGTCAAAACTCCTGCCTGTCATATCACAAGGGAGTAAACGCTTGTACAATAGGTAGTTAGCATTTGCTGCAGCTATGCTGATACAAGCTATGCAAAAGGGACAGGTTCTTTCTGCCTACTTCAATTCTAATTTTATTGAAGTTATTCAAAGCGAATGGGGGGGGGGGGCAAAGCTGCTGCCTTGCCAAGGGTCCAATTCTGCCAATTAGATATAATACAAAAGTAGGAAATTCGATTTTCAATAAGAAAATCAGTTTTATTGATCTGGTATGAGTATAATTAATTCTGATTGATTGTATTTGTATACCATACAGTGGAATAAAGTGAGGGTTGAGAATGAACCTCCGTCATTTCCAAATCAGATACATCCAATGCTGCAGTCCATCACTGTTGATCTTGAGGCCTATATTCATTATTGCCATCATTATTGCCATTTATGTACAGAATTTAGAATATGGACAACTGGTGTTTGAAGTCATCTCTATCTATCTATCTATCTATCTATCTATCTATCTATCTATCTATCTATCTATCTATCTATCTATCTATCTATCTATCTATCTATCTATCTATCTATCTATCTATCTATCTATCTATCTATCTATCTATCTATCTCAACCAATCAAACATAATGTTACATTATTAATTACAGTGGTCTAAGTTTTGATTGGTCGCTTTGGCTTACTACAGCGGGTGAAGAACAATTGGTTCAACAATATTCAAGTCTCAAGTTGGATTAGGACAGAGAAGCAATCTCTAAACTTGAGGCCTGAATATATTGTTGCCATTAAAGCACATGTTTTAACAATGGTCTTCGGAATTCATACTCTTCGCCTACCTATTCACATCAATTAAATCAAATCAATCTAATTTTACTGATCTGTCAGCATTCATTTGAAGTTGGAGTGTCAGAAGGTGTCTTCAAAATCCTACACATGCTTAGATATAGGAAGACTGAAGCAACAGTTAGGACTTACTTTCTTTCAGTGGAATTAGGGGCGAGATAAAAAAAGAGTTATGATGGCGTCTGCCACTAGCATTTACACAGCAATTTTTGTTTTAATGAGTCCCTCACGTTACATAGTCAATATGGTCAATATTAGGGATGAGCCGAACACCCCCTGGTTCAGTTCGCATCAGAACCTGCGAATGGACCAAAAATTCATGCAAACTTTAGAACCCTTTTGAAGTCTATGGGATTTGAACGTTCAAAATCAAAAGTGCTAATTTTAAAGGCTAATTTGCATGGTATTGTCCTAAAAAGGGTTTGGGGACCCGGGTCCTGCCCCAGGGGATATGTATCAATGCAAAAAAAAGTTTTAAAAACGGCTATTTTTTCAGGAGCAGTGATTTTAATGATGCTTAAAGTGAAAAAAAAGTGAAATATTCCTTTAAATATCGTACCTGGGGGGTGTCTATAGTATGCTTGTAAAGTGGCACGTGTTTCCCGTGCTTAGAACAGTCCCTGCACAAAATTACATTATTAAAGGAATAAAAGTCATTTAAAACTGCTTGCGGCTTTAATGTAATGTCGGGTCATGGCAATATGAATGAAAATCAGTGAGGCAAACAGCATGGGTACCCCCCCAGTCCATTACCAAGCCCTTTGGGTCTTGTATGGATATTAAGGAGAACCCCGCACCCAAATTAATAAAAGGATAAAAGGAAAGGCGTGGGGCCCCCTAGACCCTATATACTCTGAACAGCAGTATACAGGCAGTGCAAACAAGACAGGGACTGTAGGTTTGTTGTTAAGTAGAATCTATTTGTAATTTGGAACTGGTACAGCTACAAGTGTAGCTCCAGCCAAAAAATCTATTTTTAAGCTTTTTGGAAAACATAGGGAAGGGTTATCACCCATGTAACATTTGTTTTGCTGTCTGTGCACCTCTTCAGAAGATTTCACCTCACTTTCTGTCCCAATGACAAATGTTTTTTGAAAATTTGGGGTTTATAGTGAAACAAGGATTGGTGATAAAGCATCAGTGGAGAGGAGACACGTTTTTCCCATATTAACTCTTACAGGAGAGAATTTCCCTTCCTAGGGGTAGATTTCATCTCACTTCCTGTTGTCTCCTTCCGTTTGCAAGTAGGAGTCGTTTGTAAGTTGGATGTTTGAAAGTAGGGTCCTGCCCTATATACTCTGCAGAAATTTGGGCCTTAGATGTTGGTGTTACCACAACACTGTAAGCCCTCACAGTTACTCTTGGTGGGTGCAGGAACAGGCCCTGCTGTGAAATATTAGATCAAGAATTGTAATTACATGCACCTGTTGAACAGGGGCAGAAAAATTGGGCCTTTGGTGGTGGTGGTGGTGTTGCCACAACACTGTAAGCCCTCACAGTCACTCTTGGTGGGCGCTGGAATGGGCCCTGCTGTGAAATATTAGATCAAGAATTGTAATTACATGTCCCTGTTGAACAGGGGCAGAAAAATTGGGCCTTAGGCACTGGTGCCACAACACTGCAACCCCTCACAGATACTCTAGTTGGAGCGCAGGAATGAGCTCCCCTGCAAAATATTGCATCAAAAATTGTAATTACACGCCCCTGTTAAACAGGGGCTGAAAAATTGGGCCTCAGGCACTGGTGCTGATGCAACAACACTGCAACCCCTCACAGATACTCTAGTTGAAGTGCAGGAACATGCCCTGCTGCAAAGTATTGCATCAAAAATTGTAATTACATGCCCCTGTTAAACGGGCTGAAAAATTGGGCCTTAGGCACTGGTGCTACAACACTGCAACCACTCACAGATACTCTAGTTGAGCGCAGCAATGAACCCTCCTGCAAAAAATTACATCAAAAATTGTAATTACACGCCCCGGGGCTGAAAAATTGGGCCTTAGCCACTGGTGGCGGTGCCCAGAACCAAATATATTCTTACAAGCATGATCATTGAGGAGGAAGAGGATAGTCACTCAGCATAACAGGATAGTCACTCAGCATCAGCATAGCCAGTCTTGAAGGGATCTGACATTTCAAAAAAAATTATTCGGTTACATCAGCATCAGGTGCTTGGTATCTGGTGGTGATTCAAGACTGATTCATTTTTATGAAGGTCAGTCGATCGACCGAGTCGGTGCACAGGCGCACCCTGTGATTGGTTACAAAGCCTCCAGCAGCACTGAATGTGCGTTCCGAAAGAACGCTGGATGCAGGACAGGCCAGTAGCTCAATTGCATACTGTGCAAGCTCTGGCCAATGATCCATCTTCAAGACCCAGTAACCCAGAGGATTTTCGGTGGGAATGTTGTCCAAGTGAGATCTTGCCCCTAGGTATTCCTGCACCATGTAAAACAGACGCTGGCGATGGTTGCTGGAACCGATCATACCTTGGGGCTGCGGACTAAAAAATTGTCTGAACGCATCGGTCAGATGGCCACCTTCTCCACCGCTCCTTCTTTGACTGACCGAAGCCTCAGCAACACGTTGTCCAGGAACAGGAGTTTGTAACCTCCCAGTCTCTGGGAACGCGTTGCACAGACCTTTCTGCAAGGCCTCCCGAAGATGTTTCATCCTCTGCTCCCTCTGCGATGGCAAGATAAGGTCCGCAACCTTACCCTTGTAACGTGGATCAAGGACGGTTGCCAGCCAGTAACGATCCCCCTCCTTGATACCACGAATACGAGGATCCTTCCCCAGGCTTTGCAGGATCAGGGAGGCCATGCAGCGTAGGTTTGCTGAGGCATTCGGTCCAGAGTCCTCTGGGTCACTAAGAACGACATGATCCGCAGCCACCTCCTCCCAGCCATGTACAAGTCCATGGGTTTCTTGGGACTGTAAATGATCCCTTAAAGACTCCTGCTGATGCTGCGTGCCAGGCTCCACCTCCATGCTGACATAATCCTCCTCCTTGTCCTCTTCCTGTGTGATCGGCGTGCACGCAGGAACACTGTCTGGATAAAGGGGGCCTTGAGAGCTAAGGAAGTCCTCCTCTTCCTGCCTCTGTTCTGCCTCAAGTGCCCTGTCCATTATTCCACGCAGTGTGTGCTCCAACAGGTGGACAATGGGGACAGTGTCACTGATGCATGCACTGTTACTGCTCACCATCCTCGTGGCCTCCTCAAATGGTGACAGGACAGTCCATGCATCCCTGATCATGGCACACTGGCGTGGGGAAAAAAAAACAAGCTCCCCTGACCTTGTCCTGGTGCCAAAGTCGCACAGGTACTCATTGATGGCCCTCTGCTGCATGTGCAGCAGCTGCAGCATGGCCAACATTGAGTTCCACCTGGTGGGCATGTCACAGATTAGGTGGTTCTTGGGCAGGGTAAATTCCTTTTGGAGGTCAGCCAGCCGAGCACTGGCATTATATGATCGGCGGAAATGCACACAGACTTTCCTGGCCTGCCTCAGGACATCCTGTAAGCCCGGGTACCTGCCCAAGAATCGCTGCACCACCAAGTTAAGGACGTGAGGTTCAGTGGGGGCGTGACCGGATGGGCGGGTGCGTGTTGAGAGACAGCATGGAGTGAGTGTGAGCATGGACGATGTGTGCTCCGTCCCTCCTCCGTTCTCATCTCTCTCTCCCCTGGCCGTATGAACGGCATACTGAATGGCTCTGGCTCCCTTGTCGCTCGGTGCCTCGCTGTCCCTCCTCTCTCTTTGCTAAAGGTCCTTCAAACGCTTAATGGGCAGTGAGTGCTGAGGAACCCTCCGGGTGAGACGTCATCCCCTGCATGCTGCTGTGAGACAAGCAGCTTTTTACTTTCACTTTCCCATCTCTACACTAGTCATGGAATAGAAGTCGGCCAGAGCTGGTACAGTATGGAGTCACTAATATAGTAACCAGATGCTGTTTTAAAATTGTTAGACAATCCTCGGACTAGAAGCAACTCCTGGTAATGTGACATCTGTGTAGTAATAGAGTTATTTATGTGTGTCAGTGTGTTGACCTGCCTGCTGCTTGGGTAATACTAAGTCTGGGAGCAGAGTGTGCTAATATAGGAAGCAAAGTATATTCTCCCTTTTTTTTTTTTTTTTTTTTGCCTTGTGCTGCTGAGACGAGCGAGAGAATAAGGGCAGTGGGAGGCTTCCCGGGGTGCTATTAAGAACACTCTAATCCCCCCACCTTTAGGCAGGGTCACTATAAACCAGCTAAAGCCCTGGGACCCCTGGGATCCTCAGCAGCTGCAGGGAGAGAGGTTTAGGTAGGGGTCAGGATATTCGGTGTATATATCCCACCAACCGTATTTTGCTGGCGACTGCCTTAGCGGCATTTAACCAACTGTACAAAACTACGGTGTAGGTGGGGGGCTGCACCAATTTCTGTTGTAGCTGTGGAGTTTATGCGTGTAGGGAGCTGCCCCACACCTGCCATCTAAGGTACTGTGGCTTCCTTCTGTGTGAGCTCTCCTTTTCTTTACCGGGGTGTATAAGAGTGGAGAGACTTACCCCGCTTTATACACTTTATGGTATATGCTCTGTACAGCGGGTAGTTGAGTGCTGATGGGCGCAGCGGCTTTCCTCTCCTTCCCCTCTCTCCTTAGTTCCTTTTGGATTTGTGGAGGACGTTGGTAACTGTCAGTCACTAATTTTTTGCTGTTAGAGTATATTTATACCTATAAGAGTAAATGATGCAGAATTTACGTTCCTCTAAAGAGAAAAACTCGCAGCATGCGGCAGCAGTATCAGCAGCAGCAAAACTGGAGCAATATGCCCATGCCTCTGCTCTGACCCCTCCAAAAAAGGGGTCGCAGCAGAAGGGTCAACAGGGGGGGGCATCGGATAGGAAAAGCCAGGGCCAGCTTCAATTACAGCCCTTAGGGGCTGCGCCGGCTACCCAGCCCTCCAAATCTTTATGTAATAAAGGTCCAGGGCTAAGTGATCAAAACACAAACGTAAATTTGGAGCTAATAAATGACCCGAATTTACTCTTGAATAGAGAACCAACTATAACGGATGTATTCAGGGCTGTAGGGGTGTGTAACGGCTCGCTTAAAGATCTTTGTGAACAGATGAAAGGTGTCAAAGCAGATCTGTTATTGGTCAGACAAGATCTGCAGAAAACGGCAGAGAGAACAACGGCCCTGGAAGAAAGAGTCAGTGGGCTAGAAGATAATGTGCTCCCAATACCCAAAGAAATAAAATGGTTGAAGGAACAGCTATCTAAACAAGCCTCTAAGTTAGATGAGATGGAGAACAGGTGTAGAAGAGATAATGTGAGGCTGATAGGTTTACCCGAAAGGAGTGAGGGCGCCAATCCAATTGCATTCCTAGAAAAATGGCTGGGGGAGCTAATCGGGAAAGAATCATTCTCGGCTTCGTTCTCCATCATAAGAGCTCACAGGATCCCTTTCAGGGCACCACCAGAGGGGGGCCACTCGAGACCCCTCCTCCTGAGATTTCTTAACTACCAGGATAAAGTGACTTTATTACGGAAGATCAGGGAAGCAGGGGAGGTTTTTTTTAAAGGAGCAAAAATATCGTTTTATTCCGACTTCTCTCCGGATTTGCAGAGGCGTAGAGCAGAGTTTACCCAGGCAAAACGCAATCTACAAAAATTTAAGCTGCCCTATTCTCTTTTATATCCGGCAAGGTTGCGGGTTGCGGCTCTGGGGGAGACCCTGTTTTTTAACTCCCCTGCTGAAGTTGAGAAGTGGCTGGAAGATAATAGGGAAAAAAATCACGAATTCCACGTAGAGAATGGGGGAAGATATAATAGGCCGGGGTATCAATAGGATGGCACGACAAGGCATTGGGAGGTATAGGGGCTGTATCTTTGTTTTTGTTTTTTTTTTGTTTTTTGTTTTTTTTTTGCCCCGGTGGGGGGTGTCCCTTAAGTTTCCACCCCTTCCTGGCATCTGTTAATGCTTTTTGTTACAGGGGGACGGGAGGGGATGGGTGCACATAGCTATTTGTGTGTAGGGCGGTGTGGGGTTGTGAGTGGAAGATTTGGCGTAAAAGGCTGATGTTAGTGTAAGAGGTAACGGTCATGGTAAACCCCCAGGGGGTACACCTAGATAGGTGGGTACGGGTGGAGGGGGGGATGGGGTGGGTGGGTAGGGGAGGTTAGGTGGGGAGGGAAGGGAAGGGGTGGGAAGATGGGAGGGAGGGGAAATAGGGTGGGTAAATCATTCCTTACGAACACTTATACCACTAGAAATTATAAAGAAGGTATCCAGACCTTCACTTAAGATTATTTTTGCACATGCAGGCACTTTTTGTAGTAAATAGGCTTTTGGTTGTTCTACACGCACATGCAAGCACTGTCTATGGCAAATTTATGCCCAAAGTAAGGCTAATATAGCCAAAATGAATACGTGGTTTAGAGGCCAAGTATGCATACACATGGAACTGTCACAATAGTCACTAGGAGGAGTAAAACTAGTTTTGGGTTAGGGATATATATATTAAATTTCTCTTATATCTTTCTGTTATATATGATTGTACGTGTTGGGGTAAAGGATATTCTTCAGTCTTTAGATGTTAGCTAAGACTCTGAAAATAGGATCCTGGAATGTCAGGGGCCTAGGTACACCACTTAAAAGATTGGCAGTGTTCTCTATGATGGAGAGATGTGGGGCTGATCTGGTCTGTCTGCAGGAAACCCACCTAACCAAGGAAACTATTCATCACTTACAGATGAAAAAATTTCAAACCCAATTTCATGCGGTTCACTCCTCCTACAGTAGGAGAGTGAGTGTTTTGGTAAAGTCTGGGGTGAAGTTTTCCTGCAGCCAGGTCAGGATAGACGAGTTGGGTAGATACATCTTTTTATTATGTTCTATTGAAAACGCCAGGTATGTGGTGGCAAATATATATATCCCTCCGCCCTTTAATCTGGATGTCTTGCTTAAACTGTACGAATTTCTGCTAGATAAAAAAGAGGTGCCGATTGTAGCAATGGGGGACTTCAACGAGGTTCTAGATAAAGGACTGGATAGATTCCCACTACGAAAATGCTCAGAGGACTCAGTAAGGAGTCGGTTAAGCTTTTTTCTGGAAGAAGTGGGATTAATGGATTTGTGGAGGGCACGGAACCCAGGTGTGCTGCAATACACTTGCTGTTCTGCATCATACTCCGTGCTTTCAAGGATAGACCTAGCCCTAGGAAATGATAGGGCTCTCCAGATGGTAGAAAAAATAACATACTGGCCAAGAGGCATCTCAGACCACTCACCTATGGTAGCCATTTTAAATCTTGGGGAGCCTAGGCCCCGGAAGCACTGGAGTGTAAGCTCGTACTGGTTTGAAATTATTAAAAAGCCGGATGGGATACTTTCCTCCTTAAGGGAGTTTGTTGAGATTAATCAGGGAACGGTGTCCCCCTCTATGCTATGGGATGCCCTTAAGGCTTTTTTTAGGGGGGTCCTGATACAGCAGATAGCTACATTCAACAAAGAGGCTGGAAGGGAGGAGGAGAGTCTGTTGAGAGACGCTCTTGAAGCAGAAAATAACTATACTTGCAACCCAACCCCGGAGACGGAAAGTATCTGGCAAGAGAAACAACAAGCATATAAATCAGTGGTTATACAGAAAGCAGAAACCAGGCGGTTACTCCAAAGACAGGAATCTATGGTGGAGGGCGAGAGAATGGGAAGGACATTGGCTATGCTAGCAAAATCAAATGCAGCTCCATCCACGGTCCTCGCGATTAGATCCCAGAGCGGTGAGGTAGTATCAAGCACTTTAAAAATAGTACAAGCCTTCAGGGATTACTATAAAAAACTGTATTCCTCCCAGAAGAGGGGTAAGGAGGCCAAGATGGAGGACTTCCTAAGGGGGTTAGATATCCCCACCATATCACAAGAAGAAAGATATATTAGATGCCCCAATATCTATAGCAGAATTACACCAAGCAGTAGCAGGCATGGCAACCCATAAGTCGCCCGGGCCAGATGGTCTTCCAATTGAGACCTACAAACACTATGGTGAAGTGTTGATCCCCGAACTGCTGAAAGTTTTGGGGGGGGGCGCTTGAGGGGGGCCAACTACCTGCCTCAATGCTAGAAGCAACTATTATTGTATTACAGAAAGAAGGGAAAGACCCCTTGGATATGGCCGCATATAGACCAATTTCTCTCTTATGCACGGACGTAAAAATTATGGCCAAAGTGCTGGCAGCAAGATTGAATGGGGTTATCCATAAGCTGATCCACGAGGACCAGGCGGGCTTCATAGCTAATAGATCCACAAGCCTAAATATTAGAAGGGCGTTTTTGAATGTACAGACCCCAACGGTGAACGAGGGTTCGAGATCGTTGATGACCCTTGATGTATCCAAGGCTTTTGATAGCGTGGAGTGGGGCTATATGTGGCGCGTGTTGGAGAACTTTGGACTCGGCCCTGCCTTTATAGGGTGGATTAGAATGCTATATACTCGACCCAAGGCAAGATTAAAAATTAACAACGAATTGTCGGACTGGTTTGAGCTGGAGAGGGGGACGAGGCAGGGGTGCCCACTCTCCCCTCTGTTGTTTGCACTGGCGATGGAACCCCTGGCCATTTCCATAAGGGGAAGTCGAGCGATAACCGGCTTCCAGAGAAAAACAGGCGAGGAAAGAATCGCATTGTATGCGGATGACATTCTGTTATTTTTGGGAGACTCGAGAAAATCGCTACCGGGAGCAATGAGGATAGTGGAGGACTTTGGCAGTTTTTCTGGCTTAGAAATAAACTGGGAGAAATCTGAGTTTCTACCGATAGACCCCATAAATGAGACAATAGCATTTGGTATGCCTCAGGTGGTAATAGTGGAAGCTCTGAAGTACCTAGGGATTGTCCTGACGAAGGACCCTGTTCTATACATTAGTAAAAACCTTGTTCCTCTATTAACAAAATTTAAACGAAAAATAGGAATTTGGAGACGCCTGCCTCTATCAGTTGCAGGAAGATGTAGCTTATTACAATAAAAATGATATGGATGCCACAACTGCTATACGTCTTGCACAATTCCCCTGTCTGGATAGGCAAGAAGTGGTTTAAAAAAAATTGATAGTCTCTTTAGGGAATTGATTTGGAAGGGGAAACAAGCCAGGATTCGTCTTGGAGTGCTCCAGCTCCCTACCCAGGAGGGGAGCTTTGCCCTCCCACATCCCGAGAGTTATTTTTACTCAACTCAGTTGCAGCAATTATTGGGCTGTGGGATACCGAAAGGAGGCACCCCTAATGGCAAGTTACTGTTGTTGAGCTCCACACATAGTACAATTATTGAAGCCCTAGAGGCGGACGCGTTCCATGATAAATCTCCAACAATTAAATTGATAATCAAACTTTGGAAAACAGTTAAGAAAAAGATGGGGTATGGAGTCTTAACAGCTTACTCTCCTATTTGGAACAACCCTAATTTGCAGGAAGTTCTTAAGATAGGCATATTCAGAGAGTGGGAGAAGCTTGGTATCAGTAAGTTAAGTCAATTATATAACGACTCTGGGTTAAAGAAATTTTCAGAACTGGTTAGGGAGTTTAAGCTTCCCCCGGGGGTCTTTCTTCCTATATGTCCGGTTGGAACATGCCCTTAAAGCACAATTTAAAGCCCAGATTCCGAGATGGGAAGAGATGCCTCTATTTCAGTACATAACTCAAATAACCCCCACTAGAGGGGTAATTTCAAGAATTTATGACCAATTAAGCAAATCGGTTAATAGCAGGGAAATACTCCTTGGGGTAAAGGCTAAATGGGAAGAGGAGGTGGGAGGAATGACCCAGGAACAATGGGCGAGAATCTTGGAGTTGGGAGCGCAGGTTTCTGTGACCACTTCACAGAGACTCTCACACTTAATGCTGTTAAACAGAGCCTATTATACTCCTAAAAGACTTTTTAAATTTGGGAGAAGGCCCAATGACAACTGCCCCAGGTGTCGTAGGACGGGAGATCTTATCCACATGGTGTGGAGGTGTCCCAAGCTGTTTAGATACTGGGAGGAGGTGACTGGGAACTTGGGAAATATTTTCGGTACGACAGTGGCAAAGGAGGCCTTGGCTTGTATTCTGGGGCATAGAAGAGTGATGGGAGAAAGGTTGAGTACTACCTTAGCTGTCACGCGGGCCCTGTTCCAGGCTAGAAAGTTGATAGCACTTAGATGGCAGGTAAAGGAGCCCCCCACCGTGACAGACTGGATCTCTATAATGAATGAAACCCTGGGTAGGGAAAGAATGGAGTACATAAAAAGGGGCAATCTTCAGGAATTTGAAAGTATGTGGAAGATGTGGATAGAGAAAGTGAAGGGTCAATAATAGCAGGATCGGCATAGGCACGGAATAGACTGAGGGATGGGCTTAATATAGGTATATAGGCAACTGGTATCCTTGCAGGCAAAGGATGCTATAATAAAGTGTTTCTGGATATGAACATTTTTAGTTAAATATATAGTTTAGTAGGGCACAGGATAAATATATAAGGAGCGGGTGGGGGGGGATCGGGGTATTAGGGCATAGGTAATTCGGTGCACAATGCAGGCTGGGTCAGTAGAAGATGGGCACGGGGAGCCCACAAGTTCATTTTTACAAACCTCTCTTTTTGTATTTTTTGTTGGTGTTTTTGTCCTTTTTCTTTCTCCTTACTGGTCCCCTCTCTCTCTCTAAACTGAGTTGGAAAAGGATGGGTCCCTTTGGTTATCGAGTCCTAGTTGGTGGGGCTTACGAGATGGAAGCGACAGAGGACTTGATGGTAAAGAGGTGTAATGGAATCCTTTGGTCATTAGGACGATATAAAAAGCAATGAGAAAAAGTATAATCCACTATGATGTGAATATGAGTTAATGAACATCAAACTGATTTAGCCCTCCAAATACGTTAAGGACGTGAGCCAAACAAGGCACATGGGTCAGTTATCCCTGTCGGAGGGCGGAGAGGAGGTTGGTGCCATTGTCGCAAACCACCATTCCTGCCTTAAGCTGGCATGGCATCAACCACCTCTGAGCCTGCCCTTGCAGAGCTGATAGAATCTCTGCCCCAGTGTGGCTCCTGTCCCCCAAGCACATCAGCTCAAGCACCGCATGGCATCTTTTGGCCTGCGTACTTGCGTAGCCCCCCGCTGGTTCTGAGGACAAAGCACAAGAAGAGGCCATTGAGGAAGAAAAGAGGAGGGGGTGGAGGACAGAGGTGTGTCAGAATCACGAGTAGTAGCATTTTGGAGGCGTGGTGGCGGAACAACCTCCAACACTACTGCACCTTGTCCTGCATCCTTCCCAGCTGCCAGCAGAGTCACCCAATGCACCGTGAAAGATAGGTAACGTCCCTGTTCATGCCTGCTGGACCATGAGTCAGCAGTAATATGCACCTTACCGCTGACCGCCATGTCCAGCGAGGCCAAGACATTGCCTTCCACATGCCGGTAGAGAGCCGTGAGAAAAAGTGGCGTTTGGGAACCTGCCACTGAGGAACCGCACATTCCACAAACTCACAGAAGGGGGCAGAGTCTACCAACTGAAAAGGCAGCAGTTGAAGTGCTAGCAATTTAGCCAAGCTAGCATTCAACCGCTGGGCATGTGGATGGCTGGGAGCGAACTTCTTTCAGCGGTGCAGCAGCTGGGGCAGGGAAATTTGCCTGGTACAATCTGACGTCGGTGTACCGATAGCAGATTGGCCGCAAGCACATGGCTGTGACACACCTAATTCTACACCTTCATTCCTCTCAGTGCAGGTCTCAGAGAGGACTGAAGGTATAGTAGGGTTGGAGATCCCAGCTGATGAGGAGCAAGGAGAGGTCCTCTTTGTTCTTTGATGTGGGTCTTTTAGGTACGCTTGCCAATGAACTGCATGGCAGGTCAACATATGGCTGGTCAAGCATGTGGTGCCCAAGCGGGTGATGTTTTGGCCACGCGAGATACGCTTGAGACATATGTTGCAAATAGCAGCAGTGCGATCTGATGCACTTGTCTCAAAAAAGGCCCACACCAAAGAACTTTAGGAATAACGTGCAGAGACAGCAGCGACCTGCACATGCAGAGCTCTGCGGTGTGATGCAGTCAGTGTGCTGCCCTTAAGCTGGCCCCTGGAGGGCATCCTGCATCGTTGGTGATGTGCCTCCTCCTCGTCCTTTCTCCTATCAGGCACCCACATGGAGTCAGTGACCTCATGATCCCCTCCCTCCTCATCACTGGAGCAAACCTGGCAGTATGTTGCAGCTGCGGGAACATGACTGCCAGATTGCTGTCCTTCTTGGGCACCCCCTCTGTCTGGGCTCACGTTACTGCTTTCCTCTAGCTGAGTACCATCATTGGAGCCTTCAAAACGCTGGACATCATCCTGGAGCATGTACCCAACACTGTGGTCAAACAGTTCGGGGGACTCCTAGGGCTAGGGAAGGAGTGACTGATGCCATTTAGCCGAGGGAAGAGCCCGCGTTGGCAGCTGCTTTGCCAGGTAAAGTACCCTGAGCCTGGGTGAGAGAGGATGAGGAGGATGAGGACAGCTTGGTCATCCACTCTAGAAGAAGCAAAAAATACTCTTGCGCACAGGTGTATTGGCTAAAAAGTCCCAAGGGTTCAAGAAGGACTATGGATTTCGGCCTTGCTGCTCTCAAGGATGGGATTGTCCTAGTGTTAAATGAAAAGAAGAAAAAGAGCGCACCAGCCTAGTGCATTATCCTTGACAGATTTATTAATTAAAAACAAGATAAAAACTATTCACAAAGGTTGAAGAAAAAAACGCATAGTATATGGCACAGAGGCAATTATTCCAGGCAAGAAGACTCCTGGGTGATACCCAAATCTATGCTGTATTAAAAAGAGATCCTACTTTTGAGTACACTAAGGAGCTCAAAATACTTCTAGACAATGCTCTATCCAAAGAAATCCTCACTAAAAACGAGTACCTTTTTTTATTTAATAGACATGCCGCCACTCTGCATTTCTATCATATACCGAAGGTACATAAAAGTCTTTCAAATCCTCCAGGTAGACCCATAATATCTGGGATTGATAGCACCCTTGGGGTGCTATATTGACCACTTTCTGCAGGACATAGTGGTCGAGCTGCCATCATTTGTCAAAGATTCTGGTCATGTGCTGGAGATACTGTCAAATTACAAATGGCTACCCGGCTATAGGTGGCTCTCTTTAGATGTAGCCTCATTATATACATCAATAAATCATACATTTGGCTTAAGAGCCATTAACCATTTTTTACTCAAGGATGACAGGATGAATCCTCGGCAGGCCAAATTCTTACTGGATTGTGTGGAAGTCTCCCTCACACACAATTATTTTTCCTTTTTAGGTGATCATTATTTGCAAATAAAAGGTACAGCTATGGGAGCCAGGTTTGCCTGTAGCTATGCAAATATTTTTATGGGATTTTGGGAAGAACACTTCATATGGAAAAATAATCCCTTTGGGGCAAACCTGGTCCTATATGCGAGATACATTGACGACATCTTGATCATCTGGGATGGGTCGGATCAAAGTCTCCAGAACTTCCTAGAACATTGCAAAAACAATCCATTTGGGATAGAATTCACTCATGTTCTAGATGAGAAATGTCTGGTTTTTCTAGACTTGGAACTACAGAGTGACCAAGATGGTAACATCTTTTCCAAAACTCATTTCAAACCCAGCGGGGGTAATTCATACTTACACGCTAAAAGTAACCACCATCCCAGGTGGATACAGAATGTCCCCTTTGGCCAATTTTGCCGCCTCAGAAGGACGTGTACTAAGAAAGACGACTATCTAGAACAGAGCAAACTCCTTATGCAGAAGTTTAGTGATATCCTATCAGATCTTGCATTCCAAATACAAACGACAATGGAGATAAAAATAAAAATATAAGTAAAAATATACATTTAACCTATGACTAGATCACAGCATATATAGGTCCTCCATGTGGTATTATATATGTGTACACCCATATGCACATACACGTGTACTCATAGGTTGTATGTGTATGTGGTCTGCAGGCAGTGGCTCTATCTAATATATATTATATTCATATCCATTTTTATCGACTGACTTTTTATCCTTTTAAGTATACGCAATCTATTTTTCATTACTATTCAATACCATATTTAACACATCCTAAATACAATCTCCATTAGTACTTTTGTTTTCATTGTTATTTTTATTTTTATTTTCATTTCCATATAATAATATATTTCTTGTATTATCCCTTTCGCTGATGTCTACTAAGTAACCTCTGGGTTATCCGAAATAATGTATAAAACCACTATATGTAATTTATATATGAGGTTGCAACAAAACCCCCCCCCCCCCCCCCCTTTTTTATATCATATTGGCAAAGTACACAGATCTTTGTACTTTTATACAGATTTAATTTTAACAATATTGCTTTTTTTAAAAATTACTGTATGCACATATATGTATATGAGATGGATGTGTATAGGGTTTTCTTTTCTATATATATATATATATATATATATATATATTTTTTTTTTTTTTTACTCAATGTATATTATATGCATTTTATATTACTACTTTTTATTATCAATTCTAGTGTATCTCCTGCTGGCTTCTAAATACATATGTTCTATCGCCACCTTCTAGCTACTGTTCTAGACCTGATTTTATAATAGCCCCCCCTTTTTTTTTCACCTAGTCCCTTTTTAGACCACCATGTCATTGGGCCATCTAGTTTTTTCTCCCCTCCCCTGGTCCCTTTCAAATTCCCTTATTATTATTATTTATATATTTTTTTCATGTATTATATACATATATCTATTTTTTTCAGTCTATCCCCTTCTAGCCTAAAGTCAGAAGGCTTCTGTCTGACTTTGGCCTCTATCTATGCCTCCGGCAAAATGGAGGCCACTGTTTACCATATTGAGTCAATCTCGTGCACCGTAGGGCGCACGGGATATGACATCACGACCGCACTTCCGCCCTGTGGACCGCAACCCGGAAGTAAAGTAGCGGCGTGCGTTCCACCAGGTCCTACAGGGCACAGGAACGTGCTACTGGCCAGGACCTGTCAGCAATGGAAGCCCACACAGTCACAGCCCTCACAGCCCCCACAGAGACAACGTACTCGAGCAGAGGAGATTCCACCTGATCCATACACTATAAGGTACATCCCTGACTCTAGACTTTTAAACAATGTCCAGCGTTCTCTGTTATTTGTAATGTACTGATGAGAGGGGAGACGAGCAGATCCTCTGGGATGTCCTGGCTTGTCTATAGATAACCATTGGCATGACCCTTTCAGCTTACCTGTTGTGGGACGTTTGTACTTCAGATCATACACATGTATATATATAAAAATAGTTGAGAAGTCAAGAAATCAATAACTTAAAATACTTAAAATACTTAAAAATTTTAATTTTAATTTCAATTTTAACTTTAAATTAATACTAGAGCTAGAATTAGGGACTAGAAATTATAACTATAACCCATATTCTATTATACACAACAAAATTCATCAACAATAATAATAAAAATAAAAATCAATTAAATTAATTAATTAATTATTATACTATGGCCCTTTAATAATGACAACCAAGCCAAGACCCACCCTCCCTAGAGGACCGCCCATCAATTAAGGGAGGAGTCCTAGAACCAACCCGACCAGTCTGGTTCAGTCTGACATGTGTATAAAAAGCCAGCATGAGACCAACACTACTAAGGCTCTGATGAAGAAGGGTAACCTTCGAAACGCGTTAGCCAGCAGTAGTCCGTATGCCTCCTTCCTGGGACCTGGAAAACTGCTACCACTGGAATAATTGCCTCTGTGCCATATACTATGCGATTTTTTCTTCAACCTTTGTGAGTAGTTTTTATCTTGTTTTTAATTAATAAATCTGTCAAGGATAATGCACTAGGCTGGTGCGCTCTTTTTCTTCTTTTCATGGTAATCCACTCTACCAAGGCTTCCACATGATGCGGCTCAACACGCCAGCTGCCGAAAAAAAGGACTGTGTCCCACGCCCACGTTCTGATGAGGATGCACTGTGTCCACGACCAGCACTGTTGCCTCTAGACACAGAGCCGGCTTGCCCTCTTTTATTGGCTTATGACTGTCTGCCTCGCCTTGCTGGCCTTCCAGGTATACTCATGGCCTGCAGTGAGATGTAGCTGCACAAAACTGGGATGTATATATATACTGATTATACAGCAGCTAGCAGAATGCCTGCCGGTGGTATTAATATGATCAGAAGAAGCACACCAGCACTTGTCTTCAGGTAGCTATAGGTGCAACTGTGCAGGGGTACACAGTACACTAACTGTAAATACTTCAAAAGCCTGCCTGTGCTATTAAAAGGATCAGAAGAAGAACACAAGCACTTGTCTTCAGGTAGCTATACTGTAGGTGAAACTGTGCAGAGTACACAGTACACTAACTGTAAATACTTCAAGAGCCTGCCTGTGCTATTAATAGGATCAAAAAAGCACACGAGCACTTGTCTTCAGGTAGCTATACTGTAGGTGCAACTGTGCAGGGTACACAGTACACTAACTGTAAACACTTCAAGAGCCTGCCTGTGCTATTAATAGGATCAGAAGAAGCACACAAGCACTTGTCTTCAGGTAGCTATACTGTAGGTGCAACTGTGCAGGGGTACACAGTACACTAACTGTAAATACTTCAAGAGCCTGCCTGTGCTATTAATAAGATCAGAAGAAGCACACAAGCACTTGTCTTCAGGTAGCTATGCTGTAGGTGCAACTGTGCAGGGGTACACAGTACACTAACTATAAATACTTCAAGAGCCTGCCTGTGCTATTAATAGGATCAGAAGCACACAAGCACTTGTCTTCAGGTAGCTATACTGTAGGTGCAACTGTGCAGGGGTACACAGTACACTAACTGTAAATACTTCAAGAGCCTGCCTGTGCTATTAATAGGATCAGAAGCACACAAGCACTTGTCTTCAGTTAGCTATACTGTAGGTGCAACTGTGCAGGGGTACACAGTACACTAACTGTAAATACTTCAAGAGCCTGCCTGTGCTATTAATAGGATCAGAAGCACACAAGCACTTGTCTTCAGGTAGCTATACTGTAGGTGCAACTGTGCAGGGGACACAGTACACTAACTGTAAATACTGTAAAAACACCTGCCTGTCAGTATATTAGGAAGAGAATAACAGGAACAGATCTAGCTAAACTGAATACAGTGTATATATATATATATATATATATATATATATATATATATATATATATATACATATACACAATGCCTGGGATGCATATATATACACAATACACTGTAAGTGCAGCTGACTCGACCTGCCTACTCTGTCTAACTTAAATCAAAAACTGTCTCTCTATCTATCTCTCTCTGCCGCCGCAACACACTACACAGGGCCGACGTGCAGGCGGCCTTATATAGTGTGGGGCGTGTACTACACCCCCTGAGCCATAATTGGCCATAGCCACTTTGGCTTTGGCCAATTACGGCTCTCTGTACAGACAGCACTGTGATTGGCCAAGCATGCGGGTCATAATGCATGCTTGGCCAATCATCAGCCAGCAATGCACTGCGATGCCGCAGTGAATTATGGACCGTGTCAAGCCACGAACGGCCTATATTGTTCGCAATTCGACAAACGGTCGAACAGACGATGTTCAAGTCGAACATGGGTTCGACTCGAACTCAAAGCTCATCCCTAGTCAATATGTACTGTAAGTAGATCCATTATTTATTTGTTCTGTTATAACAGTGCATCACTGTAGTGAAATCACTGCAGCATTCTTACCCTATGGACAGGGAAGTCTTAGATTGACTTTAAATAGGTAGGAAACAAATAAAAGCCCAACTTTAGCTAGCACTTTTAAGGTCTGTGCTGTTTTTTTTTTGGGGGGGGGGGTTTGCATTAAGCATGTTTTGCATTGCCGTTCAAAACCTCCTTGAAGCAGGTCAAATGCAAGTTAGAAGGAGGTCAACTGCAGACCAAATGCAACTTTTCATGAATTCCTAATGATCTCAAAAGCATCTCAAAATGATGCCTTCAACACAAACCCAAAGCCCATCAACTCTGACCCTTAAGCAGTTACAGCCAGAGTTTTTTTGGGGGAAAAAAATTCTATGGATAAAAGCTGACTATTCTAAGCACCCTGGTAAAGTTTGTCCTGTTCAATGTAACTGTAAGATTTGGTGGGCAGCTTGGCCTGTTGAAGGAAGGAAGCTGAAAAATAACTGGTCTACTGGCAGGATCAATGTGTAATAAAACTGGTACAGAGGGGATTGCCTATCTAATATGTCATTTTGTCCATAGTTCAGCTTTAGCCACCTGCTGACCGTGCACTGTAGCTTCACTGCTGCAGTGCAGGCCAGCTGCGCAGAATCATGTATATAGACATGATTCTGCTACGTCGAGTATGGGGTGTGTGCGTGCATCGATCAGCGGGTGCTGGCCATTGGTTGACTGTAGGCACCCACTGATGGGCGAGTATATTGTATGTAAACAATACAGAGCTCTGTCCTGTCAGTGGGACGTGCTGATTTTTGTTTCCCTGCAAAGCAGGGAATAAAAAAACAGCACAGCACTAAGTAAAAGCACCTCACAGTAAACTTATAATACTGGTTAGGCACGCATTCATCCCTTTCGCCCTAGATGTTTAACCCCTTCCCAGCCAGTGTCATTAGCACATATTTTTAGCACTGGTCACTATATTAGTGTCAGTTGGTGTCAGATTGTCCGCCATACTATTGGTGTCCCACTATAAGTCACTGATCACCAGCATTACTGGTATAAAAAAAAAATTTGAAAAAAATTCCACTATATACTCTAGTTTGTCAATGCTATAACTTTACTGCAAACTGATCAATATACACTTATTGGGATTTTTTTTACCAAAAATTTGTAGCAGAATACATATTGGCCTAAATTGTTGAGAAATTAGATTTTTTTAAAAAAAATTTGGACATGTTTTATAGCAGAAAGTGAAAAATATAGTTTTCTTTTTTTCAACATTGTTGGTCTTTTTTTCATTTATAACGCAAAAAATAAAAAACCCAGTGGTGATAAAATACTACCAACAGAAAGCTCTATTTGTGAGAAAAAAATGATATCAATTTTGCTTGGGTACAGCATTGCATGATTGCGTCACGAAGAGAGGCAAATCTTCCAGAGGTCAAGTGGTTAAAGGAAAAAGAAAATTTATTGTTCAACAAAATTCAATTACAATTGCTTCCAGGGGCAATGTGAAACGAGTTTGTCACCTAACCTCTTGACACCTTGTACCCACTAATAGAAAACAGCAAAAGGATGTAGAGTTTGTTTGTTTTTCACTACTATGTGGGTCTCCATTAGTGAGTTTCACCATTCACTTACTGTCACAGTGACAACAGTTTATAGCAGACAGGAGCTGAGAAAAAAATCTCAAGCAGGCAAAAATACAAATACCTTTTTTAGTAGGGTAAGAGAAGGTTAGAACTCAAGTCAGATTTTTATTTCTGTCTATGTTATTTCCCAACACTATCCAAAGGAAAATGAAACGGCTTGCCTTGAGGCTTACCTTGTCCAAATACATACCCCCCCCCCCCCCCATGGCCTGCACCTTGTCCAAATACATACCCCCCCCCCCCATGGCCTGCTTACAATCTTCTATTAAATGTATATTGCACAGCTCAACATACAATCTCAGCAGAGTGACCTGGGAAGAATGACTCTCATGCACATGCATCAAAGTCACAACACCCCCGCTAACTAATCAAGAGGCCACAAACCCAACACTCGGAAGAAGCCCGAGGCGAAGATAGAGGATATCAGTTACCAGCAAGGGATCCAACGGTCATATCTCTGGGATAGAAGTGAGTATAATACAGGCATGCAACCCAAATAAGGGTGATGCTGTAATTCCAGGACACATCAGTTTCAGAGCAGGTCAATGGGTATGATGACGTCAGGAACAGTCCACTGCACAAGACCGCTAGAGTGCCAGGGGGCAGAAGCCACAGGGAGTGGCAGGATCTATTGACAGGATCAATGTGTAACAAAACTGGTACAAAGGAGACTCAGAAAAACTGTGGTGGTAATGCTAGTAACAGACTGGATTGTACATCATGCCCCGCTAGCCAATTAAGAGGCCACAGCCTGGCACTCGGAAGAACCACGGGGGGAAGGTAGGAGATATCAGTTGTCAAAAAGGGATCCAACAGTTACAACTCAAATAAAGCCTAGCACACACGGGCCGAATGTCGGGTGGCATCGGCTCCTATTGAACATTCCAATGGCTGAGAACGCTGACCGGATTTTTATGGTGGGGGGGCGTCCCCCTGTAAGAACACAATAGCACAGCAGAGGACATCACTGTACTAACATTGGATTGTTAGTACAATGGCTCCTTCTAGGTTGTCAGGTTTTATTCATTCAACCCTATTGGGTTGAGCGAAAAAAGAAAACAACTGTTGTGTACTAGGCTTAAGGGTGATGCCGTAATTCCAGGACACAGCAAGGGACAGAGTATTATCAGTATACAGCACCTAGATATGGGGCTGTCTTTGAAAACCTGGGTGTCATGGATATGCAGTAATGTTTGTCTGTCAGCTTACCTCTCCATGTGTTTAGCTTAAGAGGCCAGCCACTCTCACCTGGCTGCTTAAGTAATCTCTCCTCAAAGCATGGCTCCACCCCAGCCTCTATCAGGGAACTCTATATTAACCTGTGCACTGTAAGCCAGCCCTGCTGATCAATATTGTGTGTTTGGCTTCCGTGTGTTACTTCCTTTGTGTTCTATGTCTGATTCCAGTTACCGATCTTGGCTTGTTCTTGACTATCCTTACCTGCTTGTTACCCCAACCTTTGGCTATCTCCTGACTATCCTTTGTTGTTGCAGTCTGCTGTTTCCTCTCTACACCCCTGCAGTCTACCCTGAGCTGAGAGGCCCTAGGGGTCGCGACCTGGAGCCAGACTGCAGCTAAATCCATCCCCACCACTAGGGGCCTCTGGTGAACACCCACTGGCTCTTAGATTCTGCGCCCTGGGAAATCTCATGCTCTAGCTCCCAGTGTCACGCCTGTTGGTACTACAGAGTACCTGCTCTCCTGTTTTACCTAGAGCTCCATCTGCAGCAGTCAGCCGTAGGGTCCACTACCCTGCGGTACACTCCAGACCCCAATGGGGTGCATCTGTCACTTGGACTCAGGTGACCTGACACTGGGACAGTTGGTTTCATGTAATTAAAAAATCAGGCTGAGCTATCCAATATGGATTATAATAAGAATTAATATTAAGAATAAGTCACTGTGATAGGACATCCAGTTGTATGTGTAAATTGCTGCTTGAGCTATTTATCTTTATAAACAACAGTTTTTTATCAACAGGTGATGAGGAGATAACATCTTAACAAACAGTAAACTGATAACATAATGGCAAGCTGTAAGAAGATACCATCTTAACAAGCTGTAAGGAAATAGCATCTCAACGTGAAAGGGAACTGAAGTCTACACCTGCTAGTATACAAAAATGTAAAATATTAATACGTAATACAGTATATTGTATTTACCTTACTAAAAAAACATTTTTTTAGTCCTGACTATAATAAATATGTACAAAACCACTATACGTTCCCTTTAATGAAACTATAAATGGATTAAATTATGTGTTTTATATCAGTCCGGAATTTAGCATTTCATTTTTACAAAACAAAGTACACATGTCGGAAAAGTAATAAATTAATTTTACTTTTAAGGTAAGACGTTGCTTTAAAACGATGCCATAAAACACCAGCCAGCAGGGTCATCAATTTTTCATAAGTATAAGGTCATTTTCAAAACAACTTCCCTACCAGATCAGAAGGCACTAAAAAAAGAAAAGGATTATCAGAAATTCAAGTCTGCTCAGACTTTTCCTCCCTGTTGCTCTCCACATTGCATAAGTTGGACGGTATTGTGAATCACAAGATTTAAACCTGTCTATACTCACAATTTGGCTATCTCCTTTACTGCGCTCCATTGAAAAGACCATTAATTTTTCATTGGGACAGAAATTAGGAGAGCAGCTTTGAGACCGGAGTGAAAGCAAGCTATTTTTTTTAATTGCTTTTAACATTTTTGATTTACGGGGCAATTATAAAGGCATTTAACACAAAAGTTGATCTGGCCTCTGTGTGCTTCCTTAGGAAAAAAAGGCTTTATGTTTTTTTTTTTTTTTTTACGAGGAATCGCAGCGTATAAGGTATATGTGTCTCCAAGCCAAGCTGCCTTGCAAACTGAAGCGGAATAGTACACTGAACAGTCTCATTAAACAACAAGGAAGCAATTAGTTGTAATTCTAGAAACTTGACTTGTCAGTGCAATCATGGCTGGTGTTGTATTAGGCAGGAATAAGTGTTTGACTGAAATAGTGAGGGCGGTTTGGGTGCTTGCCTGAATGAGCGTCCCTCTATGTATGTTAAACATCAGCTCCTGCCAAAATCAAAAATTTTTAGTTCTGGGTGGGCAGAGGGGTGTTGAATCTCATGCCAGCATCCTCAGTTGGCCAAAGGAATGACTAGTTTCTCCTTTTCAGTCAACTTTTTACACAGGGAATGATGGATGGGATTGGTCTGAAAACCTTGTTTGATTGTTTTTCTTTCAGCAGAGATCAGTTGATGCCAAGAGCTATGTATCCTGTGTTCGCTGTGTTCATTTATTACAGGCAGTTATAACTCATATAGCACCTACAGTTTGTGTGGCACTTTACATCTTTTACATTCAAATCAGTCCTTGCCCTCAATAAGCTTACAATCTAAGGTCGCTATCTTACATGAATAAACACATGCACACACATGCCAATTTGAAAAGGAACCAATTAACCTAACAGTATCTCTTTGGAGTATGGAAGGAAACTGGAGTACCCAGGGGACACTCAATCAAGCACAGGTAGAACATGAAAACTCCATGCAGATAGTGTCCTGGTTGAGACCCTAGTTTATTTAACATTAGAGAATTTAAGGTGTTATTTTATGGTTTAGTATAAGTTTTGGGTGGGCATACATTTAGGTAATAAAAGATGATACAAAGCTATCCACAACTTTGCCCCAAGCAACATCATCAACCTCATCTCAAAGTAGCACCCAAACCATCCTCCTTCCCCCTTCCAAGACCTCCTGCTCTCAGGCTCCATCGTCACTGCCTCCTATGCTCGCCTCCAGGATTTGCTGAGCATTTCCCATCCTTTGGAACTCTCTACCTCATTCTCTCCAGCTCTCTCCTCTGTTTGCTTTTAGGTGATCCCTGAAAACGTATCTCTTCAGGAAAGCCTATCATACCTCCACCTAATAAACTGTACTTTTTCCATCAGCTTATCTCTCACAGTTATTACTTTTTTGCAACACCCTTTTAGATTGTAAGCTCTCACAAGCAGGACCCTCTGAACTGTCTTGCAATTGTATTGTAACTCTACTGTACTATCTGCCTTTAGTTTGAAAATGTTCTGCACAAATTATTAGTGCCATATAAACCCCCGTATATTTATAATAATTGTAATGCCGCGTACACACGAGCGGACTTTTCAGCATCAAAGGTCCGACGGTCTTTCCGACGGACTTTCGACGGAGTTACGACGGACTTTCGAACGACCGGACTTGCACACACACGAACAGACTAAAGTCCGTTCGAAAGTCCGTTCGTTTGACCATGATGACGTACGAAGGGACTAGGATAAGGAAGTTCATAGCCAGAAGCCAATAGCTGCCCTAGCGTCCTTTTTTGTCCATCAGACTAGCATACAGACGAACTGATTTTTCGACCGGACTCGAGTCTGTCGGAAAGATTAGAAACATGTTCTAAATCTAAAGTCTGTCTGATTTTTGACAGAAAAGGTCAGCTGAAGGTCCGCTGAAGCCCACACACGGTCGGATTGTCCGACGGGTTTGTTCCGTCGGACCAGTCCGGTCGAAAAGTCCGGTCGTGTGTACACGGCATAGTTAGTTTTTAGCTTTTTGACAGTACTGAAGTGCTGAAGACTGACTCTTAGCAAGCACTAAAACCTCAGACAGGAACTAAAGAAAAAAATTGCGCCGCACTTTTTCTCAGCTGTGGGGGGCCCAACTTATGATCCTGCACACAGGTCCACTGCTTTCAGAAAATGCCCCTGACCTGAGCTCATCATTGTGCATCCATTCCAGATGCTTGTATGTGACATCACATACAAGCATGTGGGCTGCATGCGAGAGGTGGATCAGCAGTATGAGTGTGCCAGGGCAGGTAGATGTGTCTCATCTCTGCTTCCTTTCACCACTCTGCATATCACGCGTATCATCGATGAGAAGAGGGTACAGTGGTGAAGCAGATGAGCAGGAGGGTACAGCGGTGGGAGAATGAGCAGGAGGGGTTCAGAGGTGGCAAAGAAGAGCAGGAGGGGGAGGGTACAGCGGTGGGGCAGATGTGCAGGGAGTTACAGTGGTGGAAGAGATAAGGGGTTCAACAGTGGGACAGAAGAGCAGGGGCTTCAGTGATGGGGCAGATGAGCAGGGGGGTTCATTGTTGGGCCAGATGAGAAAGATAAAAGAAAGTCTGAGAACTGCTCCCTGACATGAGACACCTCCATCCCTATATTGCACAGAGAAACAAAAATTAGCCCATGGGACTTTAAATGAAGTGTCCATGATAATCACAGGTAAATAAGATATAAGGGTGTAAAAAAGTAGTAACAAAGTTTATTGGAATAAATATCATCCAGTACAAGTCATGAACATAAGTGACAATTCCATAAGAACAGCAGCATAACAGAATAGTCCTAAAAACATAGCCATAATGACATAACATCAAAATATTGGGAGTACAGATATACATGATACATCTCTAACTAGAACGCCTTTCGCAAGCTCTCCTCGCTTCATCAGGGGCTGATGTGTATATCTGATGTCTGTAACAACAAGAGTATATTGGAGTATAGGTTATGATTGGACAAGAGCATGAAGCCAGAACTAGTGATCCCATACTTACTTGTCAAACGGTTGGCACCAGGGGCTGACCCCAAGCAAGGGTCAGCGGAAAAACATCTCCCCTGGGAGCTAAAGGGGCGAAGACCACAGCATGGAGGACCGAGGTCAGACGCAGGGCAGACATGGCAAACAGATGAAGAAAGAGCAATATGGACCCGAATGTCACCCATGATGGTTGCAAAGCGTACTCACTATAATGAAATTAATTAGTGTAATTTTATATATGTAGATCTGAGATGATTAGTATAACAATGTCCTAAGAATATAAGGTAGTATACTTGAGTACAGGGGGTGCAAAGGTGTCCTGCAGAGCATGAAAAAAGCAAAGACAAAAAAGGACAAAAGAAAAAAGAGAGAAAGTGTGAACCCAAGTGTTACCCATGAATGTTACAGGGCGTACTCACTATAGTGAAATGTATGAATGTATATATAGGACTAAGATAGTTGGTATCACAATATCCTGAGTTACCCATAAATCTTGCATGGCATGTTCACCATGATAGAATACATGAATATGTATATATAACTAGGATAGTTGGTGTCACAATATCCTGAGGGTATAAGATAGTGTGCTGGGGTACAGAAGGTACAGGGGTGTCCTGCAGAACATGAGAGAGGATAGTGTGAGGGGAATGGAAGGGATGTGAAAAGGAGTGAGAAGGTTGTGGGAAGAAAAAGAGGGGAGAAGGTAAGGAGTGTGGGCAAAAAAAGAAATGCAAAAGCAAACTAAAAATGGGGGAAAATGAAAAAATGAGTGAATGAAAGTATATACAAGTAATACTCCACGGTGTACATGTATGGATGATAAGTCTACTGGTGAAGTGGCGTGTATAGATAAAAGTATAAAGGTGATGCCTACCAGTGTGATCTCTCGCCAATGTATGGAGGGAACCAGATGAAGAGAAAGCAAGCAATGCCAAAACCCCCGCCTAAATACACGGACGTCCGCCGTAGCCTCCGCCCCTAACGTCATACAACTGGCAGTGAGGAGGAGGACCCACAGCGTGCCCGCCAGAATGCGGCGGAACGCAGCAGAGATCCCCGCCCATCGCCCAGATGACACGCTGTACTCAGTGAGTGGGGACACCGCTGGATGCGGAAGTCTCCCACTAGGGCACAAGGCATGACACCGATGCACTGGTGGCTCCGACCCTTCTATAGTAGAGAGGTGGAGACAGCAGGGGCGGAAAATCCCCATTTGTGCATCGCAGCTCCCAGGGGAAACGGACCGCCACCCCCAAATCGGGGCACAGACACAAAGGGGCCAGGTCTGCAAGCAAGAAAAGGAGTCACCTATGAAAAACCATGTCTTGATGTGGGTTGGTAGTCAAAAATGTATATTTGCCAACTGGATCTGGGAGCAGTGACAGACTCAGGGCATTTAGGTGTCTTCCACCTGAGTTAAATAGAAAAAAGAAAGTCTGAGAACTGCTCCCTGACATGAGACACCTCCATCCCTATATTGCATAGAGAAACAAAAAATTTGCCCATGGGACTTTAAATGAAGTGTCCATGATGATCACAGGTAAATAAGATATAAGGGTGTAAAAAAGTAGTAACAAAGTTTATTGGAATAAATATCATCCAGTACAAGTCATGAACATAAGTGACAATTCCATAAGAACAGTAGCATAACACAATAGTCCTAAAAACATAGCCATAATGACATAACATCAAAATATTGGGAGTACAGATATACATGATACATCTGTAATCTGACACGTTTCGCAAGCTCTCCTCGCTTCATCAGGGGCTGATGTGTATATCTGATGTCTGTAACAACAAGAGTATATTGGAGTAAGGTCAGATGAGAAGGGGTTTACAGTGGTGGGACAGATGAGCAGGGGATTCAGTGTTGGGGCAGATGAGAAGGGGGTTCAGAGGTGGGACAGAAAAGCAGGGGGGTAGAGCAGTGGGGCAGATGTGAAAGGAGGTGTATTGGTGGGACAGATGAGAGGTTGCTACAGTGGTCGGGCAGGAGAGCAGGGGGAACAGAGGTGAGACAGATGTACAGGAGGTACATTGGTGGAGCAGATGAGAAAGCAGGTTACAGTGGTGGGGCAGATGAGCAGATGGGTTCAGTGTTAGGATAGATGAGAAGGTGATTCAGTAGTGAGACAGAAGAGCATGGGGATACGGCGGTGGAGCAGATGTGCAGGGAGGTACAGTGGTGGGGCAGATGAGAAAAGGGGTAAATTGATGGGGAAGATGAGTAGGGGGATTACAGTGGTGGGACAGAAGAACAAGGGGGTACAGTGGTGGGGCAGATGTGCAGGAGGTACAGTGGTGGGAGGGATGAGAAGGGGGTTCAGTGGTGGGACAGAAAAGCAGGGGGGTACAGTGATGGGGCAGATGAGCAGGGTGTTACAGTGGTAGGATAGATGAGTAGGGGGGGTTCAGTGTTGGGCCAGATGAGAAGGGGTTACAGTGGTGGGAAAGATGAGCAGGGGGGGTTCAGTGTTGGGGCAGATTAGAAAGGGTTTCAGCGGTGGGACAGAAGAGCAGGGGGTAAAGCGGTGGGGCAGATTTGAAAGGAGGTGAATGGTGGGGCAGATGAGCAGGTAGTTACAGTGATTGGGCAGAAGAGCAGATGTACAGGGGGTACAGTGGTGGGGCAGAGGAGAAAGGAGGTACATTGGTGGAGCAAATAAACAGGGGTTATAAAAAACGGGAGCTATTCCTGCGCTACCAGAATGGAAAAAGATGTAGTGATCGTACAGAATTCAAACTGAATTTCTAAGGCTGTAAAAAACATATGCAACTGGACAGCTGCATGCACCAAAATAAGGGCCCAGACAGAAGCCCGAAACTAATGAAATAAAAAAGGGGGGGGGGTGCTGTGCTACCCAGAGGGTCTATGCTTATTAATAATTGTTAATAATTTCTAATAATCGTAACACAAGAGGCCTCAATAAAATAGAATAAATAAATATACGTATAAAAATCGCATGAGTTGGAGTGTTTAACACGCATGAATTGGTGTATTAACTAAAAATAGGGACAGGTGGTTTGTATATAAATTGATCCAAAGAAAATGATTAATATAAATATAAGCAATACATATATGTTGATCCAAAGGTGATAGATATAAGTAAACAATTGAACATATGTCTAAAATTATTCAATCCAATAAATACGATATATCAAAGTGCTAGTGCTCTCGTGCCTTAAATAAAATACAAACTGATGCGTATACTAAAGTGCATACATGAAGCAGTAATATTACAAAAAAATCAATATATCAAGTGAAAAACCAAGAGAGGCATAATCGCCTAATCCTGGTGTTGCAACCGGTGCAAAGTGAAAACTCGGTGTGGGTGATCAAGTAAATAAATAAATAAATAATTAATTGATTAATCCAGTATACTTGCTAGTGTCCACAAAAATTGATAGGAAATAAAGTGTCCAAAGAATACGTGCAACCAGAGGCAAATCTTATCAATAGTGCACAGGAGAAAGTGCTCAAACACAGCAATAAAATGACAGTGGGGTGGTGATATGCAGACAAAACACTCTGTGTCCTCTTCATGCAGCATGCGCTAGTGTAGGTAATGGCCCCTTACCTAGCGGTGCTAGGTCAACCGCATATAAGTTGTTTAATCATAAGGTCCTGGGTCTCTACTGTGTCTCTGTGTCCACGCTTGCTGACTCTGCAGGATCCTATTGAGGGCTGGATGTATCTAGTTATGGTCCTAGTTGGGGTCCTGGGACAGTGCGGCTCCTAGCTCCTCCTCCACATCTCATCTCAAATGTATGTATGTAAAATATAGGACAAAGTACCCAAATAGTGAAGTATGTTTTTCTTGGGGGTCACTTTATTCATATACACATATGTACAGAGTACTCACATTCAGCAGTTTGTTAATACAGCGTTGTATCCTACGAGCGGCGAGCTCGTAATGCATTCAGCAGAGAAAAAGAAACAAGCCTATTCACGTGATCGGTGACGTCACGCGTAGGGACGGAATAGGCTTGTTTCTTTTTCTCTGCTGAATGCATTACGAGCTCGCCGCTCGTAGGATACAACGCTGTATTAACAAACTGCTAAATGTGAGTACTCTGTACATATGTGTATATGAATAAAGTGACCCCCAAGAAAAACATACTTCACTATTTGGGTACTTTGTCCTATATTTTACATACATACATTTGAGATGAGATGTGGAGGAGGAGCTAGGAGCCGCACTGTCCCAGGACCCCAACTAGGACCATAACTAGATACATCCAGCCCTCAATAGGATCCTGCAGAGTCAGCAAGCGTGGACACAGAGACACAGTAGAGACCCAGGACCTTATGATTAAACAACTTATATGCGGTTGACCTAGCACCTACCTACACTAGCGCATGCTGCATGAAGAGGACACAGAGTGTTTTGTCTGCATATCACCACCCCACTGTCATTTTATTGCTGTGTTTGAGCACTTTCTCCTGTGCACTATTGATAAGATTTGCCTCTGGTTGCACGTATTCTTTGGACACTTTATTTCCTATCAATTTTTGTGAACACTAGCAAGTATACTGGATTAATCAATTAATTATTTATTTATTTATTTACTTGATCACCCACACCGAGTTTTCACTTTGCACCGGTTGCAACACCAGGATTAGGCGATTATGCCTCTTTTGGTTTTTCACTTGATATATTGATTTTTTTGTAATATTACTGCTTCATGTATGCACTTTAGTATACGCATCAGTTTGTATTTTATTTAAGGCACGAGAGCACTAGCACTTTGATATATCGTATTTATTGGATTGAATAATTTTAGACATATGTTCAATTGTTTACTTATATCTATCACCTTTGGATCAACATACTGTATATGTATTGCTTATATTTATATTAATCATTTTCTTTGGATCAATTTATATACAAACCACCTGTCCCTATTTTTAGTTAATACACCAATTCATGCGTGTTAAACACTCCAACTCATGCGATTTTTATACGTATATTTATTTATTCTATTTTATTGAGGCCTCTTGTCTTACGATTATTAGAAATTATTAACAATTATTAATAAGCATAGACCCTCTGGGTAGCGCAGCACCCCCCCCCCTTTTTTAAACAGGGGTTATAGCGGTGGAGGAGCAGAGGGGTGCAGAGGAGAAAGGAGGTACATCAGTGGAACACATGAACAGGGGGTTACAGTGGGGGGCAGAAGAGCAGGGGGAACAGTGGTGAGGCAGATGAGCAGATAAGTTCAGTGTTAAGACAGATAAGAAGATGGTTCAGCGGTGAGACAGAAGAGCATGGGGGTATGTCGGTGGGACAGATGAGAAAGGGGGAACATTGATGGGGCAGTTGAGCAGGGTGGTACAGCAGTACAGTGGTGGGGCAGATGTACAGGGGGTTACAGTGGTGGGACAGAAGAGCAGGGTGGTACAGTGGTGGGGCAGATGTTGTACAGGGGGTTACAATGGTGGAACAGATGAGCAGGGGATAAAGTGGTGGGGCATATGTGCAGGGTAGTACAGTGGTGAGGCAGATGTGCAGGAGGCCACAGTGGTGGGGCAGATGTGCAGGAGGTTACAGTGGTGGGACAGAAGAGCAGGGGGGTACAGTGGTGGGGCAGATGAGCAGGGGGGTACAGTGGTGGGGCAGATGAGCCAGGGGGGGTAAATTGGTGGAGCAGATGAGCAGGGGGGTACAGTGATGGGGAAGATGTGCAGGGGGTTAGTGGTGGGGCAGTTGTGCAGGGGGGTACAGTGGTGAAACAGATTTGCAAGGGGGACAGTGATCTGAGGTGTGAAGGTGCATGAATTGGGGCTGATCTGAGGAATGAGAGTTCAGGATGTTAATTTGTCACTAATACTCAAGTAGTTTACAGCATAAACATTTTTAGGCACACTGTGCTCAAAAGGTTGCCTACCCCTGCACTAGAGAAATGTACAGCAGTATTTTAAAAAGAAAACAGAGTACTAACCTCTGTGCTTTTAACTTTCTCTATCTAATTGAACCTACATTCTGACCTGCTTGAACACAGAAGGCAGGGTGAGGACCAAAAGAGGTAGGTAAGCAAAATAACTCATTCAACTGTGCTTCATTTTAGCAATTTAGCTCCATAAGCAACAGGTTTTCTTTTTCAATAGATCAGTTAAAAGTTAGGATCGGTTTTGGAAAAAAAATAAATTCACATGTTTTTGCAGGTAAAAATTATGCTTTTATATTTTTTTTTACAGGAGCCTACATAGAATTGCACCTGTGATCACTGGATTGCAGGAACAATGTCGTGCTCCTCTAGAATTTAGTGTTGGCTCACTGTAATTAGTGTGGCTGTGTTGAATGTTCTGACCTTTTCTATGTTTCAGTGGCTGCAGGATTGATTTCTTCCCCTTGGCTGGTCTGGACATTAGTGGGCAGGAAGAGTCTAACCAGCAGCTAAATATTCATACAGCCCTGGCCAATCCCTGGGGGGTAGATGCCCAGATGGTGACTAGGAGTCTGTATAAATACTCTGAACCAAAGAGCAGCCAGGTCCTTTTCTCTGATGAGATCACAGCCTAAGGGGGCTGCTAGCCCTCTAGGGCTTTCTGCTATGTGTCTGTGGGGTGTTAAGGTTTCAGGAGGGTGACCTGGGGGCCTGCTTTGCTGAAAGTTGCTGAAAGCTGTCTGAGGGACTGTTATCTGAGGATCTAGTCTGAGAAGGAAGTGTCGTGAGGATATTGGCAGGAGGCAACCAATACTTCCAAGGACATTTGTGAGTACAGACTGGTGAGAGAGATCCTAGAGACTGTGTGCTTATGCCATCCCCTGTGTGCTATAGTCAGCAGGTTTAAAGGGGACATTGTGTCCTGTGTCCTGAAGAGCTTAGTCTATATAATTCCTTGTGAAATTAATTTGCTTGGACTGTCCACAGAGGAAGATAAATCTCTTCAAGTTGCTACTCCAAAGCCCAGTCCACTCTTTACTTCTATGAGGGCTTGGCTCAGAGTTCTGCAGGAGAAAGTTCAGTGTCCTCAAATTGTTGCTAAGGGTTACTGGAGTATCCAACCATTACCCACTACCTATCCAAGTTCGAAAATAAAGCTTCCCCCTAGACTGGTTAATGAGTCTGAAGATTGACTGGAATTTCGTGTTGTGCTGCGAGGAAACTACTGGGGAAAGATTCTGGAGAAACTACATAGCATCTCCTGTGGAGGTAGCGCTACACTGTGTATATTTGTTTGTGTAATTTTTTTTTATCTTAGAGATTGTCTTAATAACATTCTGCTACAACTTTGTGACCTTGAAGAAGAGGGTAGACCTCAAAAGCTTGTCGAGCAGCATAAGGATTAAAAATAGTCAATGTTAATTGAGAGAGTGAAGTTTTGCTTTAACTTACGGTACTTGTTTAAGCTGCCCAATCATTGTATAGACCTACATTCACAATAAGACAATTAAACCAGTTTCTAATTTAGGGCCTCTCATCTAAATTTTTCATGTAAGAAGAAGCCACAGGTCACGGTTGGTTATTGCTCCATTTGATTTTCTCTAGGACAGTGGTTCTCAACTTTTTTGAGACCAGGCTCTGCTAAATACTTCCAAAACATGCCATGCCCCAACAGTAAATAGTAAAGTTTATACCCATACAATAAAATTATAGGAATACAAATATTGAAAAGCTGGAAGGCTTGTAGGTGGGGTTCAGCATGGTGCGGCGGCAATAATTCACACAGTCAAGTGCAATGAAAAACTTGTATTGAAATTGTACAACAGCAGTTCATAAAAAACCCAGTGGGGAGGCTGCCCAGCCAGTTACACGCATGCTTTCCAGTAATGTGAAGAGGGCAGGTCTTTCTTTTTTTTACAGTGTTTGCTAAGAAATCAGAATTGGGCCTGGCCGTCTCAAACGGAATGGTGCCCAGGAACCTTTCTCTACCGCTAGTGCTGTCCCTAACAGGCGAAGTATCTGTCCCTACTGTCCCTACTCTACCAACTTGCAAACAGTGCACAAGGCCTGCGAGCCAGGGCCTTAAATAGGCTCTCCCTGACCGAAGATGGCTCCCAGAGTAACATGGGGTGGCAGCATCCAACCGGATTGGTTCCCCAGTGACCGAGGAAACCATAGAGCGACTGTGTATTGACTTTCTCTCCAGCTACAAGGCTGCTGCGGATGAGAACCAGCTGCAGTGGAGAAAGTAGACTGCACCTGCCTACAAGCTCTAGATTGGGTGTATTTGTGGGGGATGGGGTCATAGAGTTGGTTGGGGGATTTTACAGCAGATTTGGTGGCCCTGTAGAGGATGAAGTTAGGTTTTTGGAAGGGGCTGGGGGGGCACTTTGGGACATTGTTGAAGGTTGGGGGCACTGTGGAGCACTGGAGGTTCCACAGAACGTTGGGGCGCACTGTGGGAGGCTGGGTGGCACTATGGGAGTTTGGGGAGCACTGTGGAGCCTAGAAATTGGGGAACATTATGGGAGCTGTGAGGCATTGTGGGACGTAAAGGGATGTGCTGCTGGCTGGAGGCCTAGGAAGAAATGCCATGGCCTGGCAGTGGGCCACAGCCCATTGGTTGAGAACCCCTGCTCTAGGAGACATCTGACCATCAATTTTTATCCCTGGTCTTGTACACCTGGGCATCTGTTCATGTCAGAACTTTATATCTATACTAGTCAATAGGAATGCAAAAGCAGCATGAAGCAGCTCAGGAGGAGATCAAAAGCAAATCTGAAAGACTCACAAAATGATCCAAAAGGCAAACTGAAGACATCTGAAAGCAAGTTGCATTTCTGATTGGTTGCGATTAATCTTTAAACTACTATAACCTTGTTTATGTACAGATATGTTTATTTTAGATTTCTGCTTGTGTCTAATGGGGAAATGGCCATATTGAAAGATCACATTCTAATGCCCCATACACACGGTCGGATTTTCCGATGGAAAATGCGTGATAGGACCTTGTTGTCGGAAATTCCGACCGTGTGTAGGCTCCATCACACATTTTCCATCGGATTTTCCAACACACAATGTTTGAAAGCAGGCTACAAAATCCGTTGTCGGAATTTCCGATCGTGTGTACACAAATCCGACGCACAAAGTGCCACGCATGCTCAGAATAAATAAAGAGATGAAAGCTATTGGCTACTGCCCCGTTTATAGTCCCGACGTACGTGTTTTACGTCACCGCGTTCAGAATGATCCTATTTTCCGACAACTTTGTGTGACCGTGTGTATGCAAGACAAGTTTGAGCCAACATCCGTCTGAAAAAATCCTAGGATTTTGTTGTCATAATGTCCGATCAATGTCCGACCGTGTGTACGGGGTATTAGTGTTCGACCTTTGTCCAGCACTCAGAAGCCCACAGTCCCTGCATCATTAATTGCTTTCTAGAGCCCAGTAATTTTGTTTATTCCAGTTATTCGCTGTGGCTGTACCGCATTACTTATGATTACCCACAATCCCATTGACACTGTGTTTAATTAAAACCAATTCAATTATTGTGAGCGCTTTCTCTCCAGCCTTAATTTTCACTTTTTTTTGTACTGAACTCAGCACGATTAGTCTCTATGGATATGAATCCATTAACTCAAAGGTAGTTAAAATGTATCAAAATGAATCCATTTAAAACAAGCCAATAATTCATGTAGTAATCATTTATATGGTAACAATATAGTAACTAGTGATGTGGTGGAATGCATATAGCTGGTCTGTAAAGAGAGCTATGTGGTACTTACAGCCATCACATCATTTAAATGATTGCTGGAATGGCTTATATCTGAAATCTAGACAGATAAAAAAAATGCAGTTGTGTATTCTGTTTAAATAATTAATAGAGTTTTTACATACAGGTAGCATAGGCTTCTGAATCTGTCTTTGTATTGGCCTCATACAGAGGCGTAACTAGAACCTTCAGAGCCCTGGTGCAGGAAAACTGTGAAGGGCTCCTCTGACACCATCCTGGGTCCCTTTATCATCTTCTGCAGCAGGTCCCCTTCCTGCCATCTTGGGGCCCCCGCATGGTGGCGGAACGTCAAGGCCCAGTCACAAGTGTAACCTTTGGGCCCCTGGTAGTTCCGCCACTGACCTTATTATTACTAGGGAGCATTTTGGAGGATGTAGAAGGCACCCTGGAGGATGTAAAGGGCACTCGGGAGGATCTAAGGGAGCACTCTGGAGGTACCACCAGGGTGCCCCCTTAGATCCTCCTCCAGAGTGCTCCCTTAATGCCTCCAGAGTGCCCCCTTACATCATCCAGAGTGCCCCCTTAGTGCCTCCAGAGTGCCCCCTTACATGATCCAGAGTGCCCCCTTAGTGCCTCCAGAGTGCCCCCTTAGTGCCTCCAGAGTGCCAGGTTGCAAGTGTGATCTGTGCAACCCTGGTAGTTCCACCACTGGCCTCATATAATCCCCTATACAGTAGGACTGGGAGAGATTAAGGGGCAGCACTAGGAGGAAATCAGGTGTCCTGCATGCACATATGGTGTCAGAGACCAAGCTGGCAGAAGGAGAGAGTAAGGTAGTGTAGCACCCTCCTTATTCCGAGTAGGCTGCTGGGAAAATGTAGTTTGGCTCCTCTGTAAACAGCGGCGGCTGATTGCTTCTAAAAGTGTAGTGGGAGGAAGAGTAGGAAAGACATCCTGAATATTTATGGTACCACAACCAATCCCTGGGGAGCTGTGTTCAGAAGGTGGAGGTAAAGCCCATAAGTAGTGTGAGGCCTGGCAGCAGAGAGCAGAGTTCCTGGGTCCAACCCTGCAGGAGGTGACCCCTGTGCAGTATGAATGCCCCTGGGGCAGATAAAGCTAGAAGAGCCAGACTGAGGACAACGAGGTCCCAGCTAGGCTTAGCAACCCAAGAACCTTGTTCAGGGACTGAACTGAGTTAGGAGTGAGTTGGAGGAAGGAAGTCTGACCGTCTTGGGGCTGAGTTAATAATTGATCCATCTTTTTCAAAGGAGTTGTGCATAACAGCCAGGAGCAGTGCAATAATGCTGGAGGTTTACCCAGTACAACCAGGAGTTGTACATGACAGTCAAGAGAGTGCAAAGCAGCCAGAGGTTATGCAATACCACCTGAATTTTGTACAGAGCAGCCAGAAGCCTAGCAGTCCTCAAGTTTTTCAGTTCTACAGTTCTGGGATATCCCATGCTTCCCATTCCTATCCAAGTTACTGTTCAAATAACCAAAAAGCCCTAGACTGATCTTTTGATCCAGAGGAAAAGTGCTGAATCTGCTGTATGTCTGGTTGTGTGTGCTTTGAGGGAAGGGAATATTACCATACTACCAGCAGCTCCTGAGGGGGTAGCACTACAGTAGATAGAGAAGATGACTTACAAGTGTGTTGCCGCCCCTTTAGTGTCCAGTCCGAAGGCTTGGTGGGAAGAGCTTACACCACCATATTCCTTACTTCTAACAAAGAACAGGTATCACCATCCTGGCTGTGCTGTTGGGTAGATATGCACGTATCACAAAAATGGCTAAGCAGAATTACTCATGATCGTTACAATAAGACAGTTTGTGTGTGTATATTTCAACTGTGTATTTAGCCATTCATCCTGGAGTTGGGCTTAAATATCATTTATAGATTTTTCCTTGAATGCCTTTTGTGTTCAGCTTCTATCACCCAGCCTTGTGTTTCAACAACTACTGAAATTAAAGTGACACTAAACGATATCCTAATTTTACAAAATATCCATACACATCCACAACGTAATGGCCCTGGATTCTGTTTTTTCATTAAATAATTTTTTACTCTGTTATTCTGCCTCCTTGTAACATCCTCCGTGAGTTTCTGAACCTTTCACTTTCCCCCTCACTTCCATTAGTTTGGAACAAGCAGCAAATGTTAGTCATGGTCATGCACACTGCTCTATGCACACTGCAAATCCCAAAGTCCCTAGTCCATCTCGGAAGGTGGCTACCTTCCTACATACGTTGAGACCATGGAGAATGAATGTAGCCACCTTCTAACAGAAAAAAAAAAAAAAAGGAATTTGGAGGAGGCTGAGAGCAAAAGAAGGGACTTGTTTGGATACATACTTGAATAGCTCAGTCCGCAAAACTAGTTGAAATGATGAAATGTTGTCCGTGACCAACTATCCCACTGTGATCTTCCCCATCAGGGGAGTATTATCTTGGTGAGTTACATGGACTGTCACCTATTTTTTTATAATATTGACATCTTTGTCATGTGTTATGTATCAATAAACTTTTGTACCATTTTATCTGATTGTTCACATATCTGAATTTATCTAGATTGTACTGTACCAGGGTAGTCCATTTGCCCCCTAGCTTCCCTGGCGGGACCTGGTTGGGGACCAGGCTCCCAACCCTTCTATTTCTTGTTACTTATGGATCCCAACATAAGGTCCGTTATGTTTTCACTTCTTTTAACAGAATGACAACTCTGCTCATATAATTAAGAACATTTTAATTAATGTAATTATTTTATAATAGATGCAGTGCAAAAAAAAAGTACAAAAGAGCTAAAATCAAACATCAAATGTACTAACACCTTCAACCATGCAACATATTTAAAGCTAGATTACAGTGAAATCAAGTGAAATTTGAACTGGGGGAGTAAGCCGGTAAGCTCACAGACTGACCCGTCCTACTGGTAACCACAACAGCGATGAGAGGTGACGCAAGAGCGTTGCTCCGCCCTACACGTTTCGTAATAGAGTTACATCATCCTGGAAAGCGTAGGGCGGATCACGTAAGCCGGAGCGACGCACTTGCGTCACCTCTCATCACTGTTGTGGTTACCAGCAGGACGGGTCAGTCTGTGAGCTTACCAGCCGGTGCTCCAGACATCTCAGGCACTTATTTTACTATTTACTATTATCATGTGAGTGCAATATTGTATCTATTTTTAAATAAAGGTTTAAGGTTTTATACTATCGGAGCCTTTTTATCTTTCATGGTGCATCCAGAACTAAACCTTGGGGTACACCACTGATAACCTTAGACCATTCAGAGTAAGAATCATTAACCACTACTCTCTGAATTTGTTTTTTTAGCCTGTTTTCTATCCATTTACAAACTGAGATTTCCAAGCCTGTAGACTTTACCTTAAACATTATTAATGTGTGGAGAACTGTGTCAAACACTTTTGCAAATTCCAGGTACACCACGTCCACAGCCACCACTCTGCCCAAGGTTTTACTTATCTCCTAAAAAGAAATCAGGTTTGTTTGACAACTTCTGTCTTTCATGAATCCAACTGTTGCTTAACCACTTCCCACCCGGCCACTGCACATAAACGGCTGGGTGGGCATTTCCTCCTTCTGAGTGGACGTACTTGAACTTCTTTTAGAAGGAAGGGGATCACGTGGCTACGTGCCCACGCAGTCACGCGATCCCAATGCGTGCGTGCCCCCCTGATCGGCAGGAGGGCTCTGTGTTTTGCCCTCCTGATCACATGATGGCTGTGTCCAATCACAGCCATCGTGTGATGTAAATAGCCCGGAGAGACGTCACAAATAGTGGGATCGCGCGGCCGCGTGCACGCGCAGAAGCACGATCTCGATGTGCCTGTGTCCCCAGAGACAGGACAACGTGCAAGGCAAGAGGGCTCTGTGATTGGCCCTCCTGATCAAATGATGGCTGTGTCCAATCACAGCCGTCGTGTAATGTAAGCAGAGAGTTGTTGCAAGCAATCGGCTTTGCTTCTCCTCACACCGAGTCCATGAGGAGAAGTAAAAGCGGATCTGCGAGCTGGAATCAGTGTGTATGAGCTGTTTTTACAGCTTTTTACACACTGATCACCCAGCTAGTGTCCCCAAACAATGTCCCCAACACAATGAAAATACCAACACCTGTCCCACATCTGTCCCAGTAAATACCTGTCCCACATCTGTAACAGTAAACACCTGTCCCACATCTGTCCCAGTAAACACCTGTCCCAGTAAACATCTGTCCCACATCTGTCCAAGTAAACATCTGTCCCACATCTTTCCCAGTAAACACCTGTCCCAGTAAACATCTGTCCCACATCTGTCCAAGTAAACATCTGTCCCACATCTTTCCCAGTAAACATATGTCCCAGTAAACATCTGTTCTACTGAACATCTGTGGTCATCTGGCGCACATCTGTCCGTGATCACCTGTGCACATCTGGCGCAAATCTGTGACCATCTGCGCACATCTGGCGCAACTCTGTCTGTGATCATCTGCGCACATCTGGCACAAATCTGTCTGTGATCATCTGCGCACATCTGGTGCAAATCTGTCTGTGAGCATCTGCACACACCTGGCGCACATCTGTCCGTGATCATCCGATGCACATCTGTCTGAAATCATCTGATGCACATCTCTCCGTGATCATCTGCACACATCTGGTGAAATCTGTCCATTATCATCTGTGCACACCTGGCACATATCTGTCCGTGATTATCTGCCACATCTAATTCCATTGTCCTGGTGCTACAGGGCCTTTAAAAATGTAATAGGGACTCAGGAAATGAAAATTGAGTAAAAAATGAGTAATTTATGCCTTTAGAATGCCTGATGGTGCTCCCTGAATGTTGGGTCTCTGTATGTGGCCAGGCTGTGGAAAAGTCTCACACATGTGGTATCGTCATACTCAGGAGGAGTAGCAGAATGTATTTTGGGGTGTCATTTTTGCTATGTACATGCCATGTGTTATAAATATCTTATAAACTGACGACTTTGTGTAAAAAAAAAAAAAAAGTTTGCACTTTCTTTCCACATTTTCCAAAAACTTGTGGAAAAAAATTACATGTTCAATAGACTCATTATGCCTTGTAGAATATACATTGGGGTGTTTAATTTCCAAAATGGGGTCATTTTGTGGGTAATTTCATTGTTTTGGTGCTGCAGGCCCCTCAAAAATGTGATAAGTAGTCAGGAAACTACATGTGTAATTTATGCTCCTAGAACGCCTGACGGTGCTCCCTGCATGTTGGGCCTCTCTATGTGGCCAGGTTGTAGAAACGTCCCACACATGTGGTATCGCCATACTCAGGAGGAGTAGCAGAATATATTTTGGGGTGTGATTGTAAGTTTATCTATGCCCTGTGTGAGAAATAACTTGTTAATTTTGTGGGAAAAACATTTTAAAAATTTAAATTCTTCATTTTCCAAACTATTGTGGGCAAAAAATTGTAACTTCAAAAAACTCACTATGCCTCTTACTAAATACCTTGGACTGTCATCTTTACAAAAAGGGGTCATTTGGGGGGTATTTGTACTGTCCTGACATTTTAGGGCCTCTAGAAATGAGATTGCATGAAATGAGGCCATCAGTGCATCAGGATTGATCAATTTTCACTGATATGTAGCCTAGCTCGTAGACTCTATAACTTTCATGCAAACCAATTATCATACACCTATTGGGATTTTTTTTGCCAGAAACATGTAGCAGAATACATTCTGGCCTAAATGTATGACAAAATTAGATTTTATTGGATTTCTTTTAAAACAGAAAGTAGAAAATATTGTTTTTCAAAATGTTTGCTCTTTTTCCGCTTATATCGCAAAAAATTATAAATCCAGCGGTGATTAAATATTAACAAAAGAAAGCTCTATTTGTGTAAACAAAATGATAAAAAATTAATTTGGGTACAGTGTAGCATGACTGAGTATTTGTCATTGAAATTGCGAGAGCATTGAAAGCTGAAAATTGGTCTGGGAAAGAAGGGGTTGAAAGTGCCCAGTATTGCCTATATTGTCTTTTATTAACCACTAGTCGACCGGCCGCCGTCATTCTACTGCAGCAGGTCGGCTCTCCTGCGCAAATCACCATAGTTGTACGTCGGCCCTTTAAACAGATATACCCGATGCACGTGGCTGGCGGGCGTGATGTCTGCCGGCCACCCATGTAAACACACACATCCCCATTCTGTCAGGAGAGACAGATCGCCTGTTCCTGCTAGCTAGGAGCAGCAATCTGGCTCCTCCTCTAGTCAGTCCTATCCCCATACAATTAGAAACACTCACGAGGGAACACATTTAACCCCTTGAGCGCCCCCTAGTGTTAACCCCTTCCCTGCCTGTGACATTTACACAGTAATCAGTGCAGTTTTTTAGCACTGATCGCTGTATATATGTCAGTGGTCCCAAAAATGTGTCAAAAGTGTCAGATCTGTCCGCCGCAATGAAACAGTCCCGCTAAAAGTCACAGATCACCGCCATTACTAGTACATGTGCTGTGGTTTCTTCCACCACCCCCTATGTCATTTTTAAGACCTGTACTGACGTAAGAGTCAGAGGAAGGAACCAAGGCAATTCTGTTGCCTTGATCATTTGCTTTTGAAGGTAAAGATATTTAGGGTCTTTTAACTACAGATCTCTTCATAAAGAGGACCTGTCATCCTTATTTCTATTACAAGGGATGTTTACATTCCTTAAAATAGGAAAAAAGTGATAAAAAAAGTAAACATAAAAATAAAACGTAAAATAAATAATAATTGAAAAAGAATTAAAGCGCCCCATCCCTCTGCGCTCGTGCGCAGAAGCGAACGTATACGTAAGTCGTGCACGCATATGTAACCAATATTCGAACCACACATGTGAGGCATCACCGGGAACATTAGAGTGAGAGCAATAATTCTAGCGCTAGACCTCCTCTGTAACTCTAAACAGGTAACCTGTTACGGCGTTTAAAAGTCGCCTATGGAGATTTTTAAGTACCGTAGTTTGTCGCCATTCCATGCACTTGCACAATTTTAAAGCGTGACATGTTAGGCATCTTTTTACTCGGAGCAACATCATCTTTCAAATTATACAAAAAAATTAGGGTAACTATTGTGTTTTTTTTTTTAAATTAATTAAAGTGTATTTTTTCCAAGCTGCGCAAATACCGTGTGACCAAAAAAAAATGTAATCGATCTCCATTTTATTTCCTAGGGTCTCTGCTAAAAAAAAAAAAAAATATATAATGTTTGGGAGTTATAAGTCATTTTCTAGCAAAAAGTACTGATTTAAACTTGTAAACAAAAAGTGCCAGAAAAAGAATGGCTTTAGAAGTGCAACATGTGCTACTATAGTGTGAATGCAACCTGAAGATTAAGGGGGGCCTAGGCAAGAATGGCAACAAGGGAATATAGGCAAACCAAGGGAAGATGTCAGCCAGGGAAGAGATGAAGACATCAATGTGACCAAGGGGAGAGATCAGAAGCGGAGGGGGATATCAGCAGCCGGCGAGGACTGGGATTTATTTTGCAGGGAGATGTTTGCAATAGAAGATGGCAAAGAGGGGAGATGAAGGCAAGACGTATTAAGCACATTTCCCAGGAGCGTCCAAATCACAGGAAACGCCAGCTCATGAATGAAAGAAAAAGCTTCATTTTGAAGTATGTATGTATGAATAGGAATTCTAGAAATGGAATTTACTATTGATGTCTTAGGGCTAGATAGAACATAAAAGGTGTAAGCCTCGGGAAATATTTTTCTCATCGAGTAGACTGCAGCAAGAGGAATATAGTAAATAAAAAGCTATATTTAGAACCGCTGCAATTATGTCACAGTTTCCTTTGGCGGTGACAGATGGTGGATCTATTTAAAGAAACCGTCTTTCATAGGCGCAGAGAAAAAAAAAAAAATCACTTACCTCAAATTAACTACGATGCAAATGGTCTTTGCTATTATTTAAAGTGCAGCTATTAGATAATGTCTACAAACTGAAAACATCAAATTATATTGTATTCTGCAGACAGGTATAAGCCTGACATTCCCCTGCTTTATTGAGAAAAAAGGTACATTACTGAAATATTTGGATCACTTATATGGAGACCTAATATTTAAAGTAGGTACATTTTTGTATCAAAGACAGCAGTGGGCAATTATACTAATGCCTGGTACACAGGACGAGATTATCAGACAAATGATTGTCCCTTTTTTTTTTGCATGCTAGCCTCATATAAAAAAAAAAAGAGTTTGCTAAAGTTACAAAAATTCTCGTAGGATAGAATAAAAATTCAGAAGTGATGTCATGTGTTGTAGTGTATTTGTATTGTAATTTCGAACGACAACTGTACTGATTAAAAAAAAATCGTAGGATCTGGTATTATAGGAGAACAATTTTCGTGTTTGCCCCATCGGATAATATCAGATGAACTGTCGTGATCGGCTCTCGAAAGCTGCGTAGCAACGATCAGATTATCGCACGATCGCTTCGAAAGCATTATTTTGCGTACAATTTTCTGATTGTGTATATGCGCCATTAGGGCTCATTTACACATGCGGAAAGGACTTTAAAGCTGAAATTAAATCTGCTTTTTATTTGACTTTTCTGGTTCTTCCTCCGCCATGCATCAACATGCTGATGGAATGTAAATAAAAAAAAAAAATTTCCATTACATAGCCTTTTTAACCACTTGATTTACCCTCCCCCCCCCCCCTTCATGACCAGGCCATTTTCTTGCGATACTGCACTGCAATTTAACTTTATTTTAACTTTAATTTAACTGACAATTGCATCACTGTACTCAAGTAGACGTTTTGTCCTTCTTTTCCCACGAATGGAGTTTTCTTTTGGTGGTATTTGATCACCTCCACAGTTTTTATTTTTTGCGCTATAAACAAAAAAGACAGACAATTTTGAAAAAAACAAACAAACACTATTTTTTACTTTCTGCTATAAAACATACCCAATAAAAAAATATAGAAAATCACATTTTTTCATCAATTTAGGCCAATATGTATTCTGCTACATATTTTTGGTAAAAACAAAATCCCAATAAGCGTATATTGATTGGTTTGTGCAAACATTTTACCATCTACAAACTATGGGATATTTTTATGGAATTTTTGTTGAATTTTTTTTTTTTTTACTAGTAATCGCGACGATCAGCGACTTATAGCGGGACTTCGACATTGCGGCGGACAAATCGAACACCAAGTGACACTTTTTTGGGGGCCAGTGACACTAATACAGTGATCAGTGCTAAAAAATATGCACTGTCACTGTACTATATGCACTGGCAGGGAAGGGGTTAACAGCAGGGGCGATCAAAGGGTTAAATGTGTTTCTAGGGAGTGCTTTCTAACTGTGTGGGGGGGTGCTTGTACTGTAAGAAGAAAGAGATCCGTGTTCCTGCTTAGCAGAAACAAAGGATATCAGTCTTCTCCTGTCACAGAACGGTTATCTGCCTTGTTTACATAGGCAGACCGCCGTTCTATCTGGAACTCAGGAATGCTCGGCGGGTCCCTGCGGACACTGAACCCTCTGATTGGCTCCCGCTGTGACCAATAACAGCAGGAGAGCGGGTTGCCTGGGCTTGCGCATGTGCGCCCCAGACCCGGAGGAAAAAAATCACATACAGGTAAGTGATTTTGCGTTAAAAGGCCACCCTGCCGCAGTATATGTATGTTAGGTGGTCCTTAAGCAGTTAAACAAAATTGGTACGAACTGGTATTGTACAAGAAAAAAAATTGTGTTTGTCCCATCGGATAATATCGGATGAACTGTTGTGACTTGCTCTCGAAAGCTGTTTACCAACGATCAGATTATCATACGATCGCTTCAAAAGCAGTATTTTTTCTGAGCGTGTGTATGCGTCATTAGGGCTCATTTACACACGCAGAAAGGACTTTAAAGCTGAAATTAAATCTGCTTTATATTTGACTTTTCTGGTTTTTCCTCTGTCATGCATCAACATGCTAATAAAATTTAAAAAAAAATAATTAATTTCAATTACATACCTTTTTAAATTGATGTCAATACTGAGTCTCTGTGCTTCTCTGAGCAATGTTGGCAGAGCTTGGCTGATGGGAGGAGCCAGCACAGTGCTGTACGATCTCTTAAAACATCATAGCACCCTGGCCCAGTATTCTCCCAATGAGCCCTTAGTCCTTGTGCAAGTATTGGGCTGGCTCTTGCGAGGAGTTATGCAAATATCAAAATGCTTGCATATGGGTAGGTGTCAGTCCGGAGGAGTGGGCGTTCCTGTCCAGACTATATTTGCATGCAGACATCCCTAGATAACACCCACGTGTGATGTTAAAGCGGAGGTTCACACAAAAATTGAACCTCCACTTTTCGGAACCCTCCCCCCCTCCAGTGTCACATTTGGCACCTTTTAGGGGGGAGGGGGGTGCAGATACCTGTATAAGCACCCACTTCCGGGCCTAGACTCCCGCAGGAGGCCTCTTAGATGAGAAGAAGTAGTATGCTCACCTCTCGCCGATGTTTCCTACCTCCACTACATTTCAGTTCTCCAGCCTCCACCAATCTCTTAAGCATTTGACACTTTCAGAAGTGTTGGATTCTTGTGACTTCACCACCACCCCCCCCTTGTGCTGTGGTTTCTTCCACCATCCCTACATCATTTTTTAAGACCTGTACTGATGTAAGGGAAGGAAGGAGCTATGGTGTGCGGTGGGGCGGACACAGGCATTTCACACTCCCAGATGTGTTGGATGCCTGTGCTCCCCCACACACTGTGGTTTCCTCCTCCATCACCTACATCAATGCTAATCCCCGTACTGATGTAAGGGTCAGAGGAAGGCTTTGAGGCATGCAGTGAGGGGGAACAGGCATTTCACTCCCAGAAGTGCTGGATTCCTGTGCTCCCAGAACACTCTGTGGTTTCGCCCTCTACCTCCTACAACAATTATAAGACCCATAATGATGTAGGGGTCAGAGGAAGGAGCCATGGAATGCGGTGGGGAGAACTTCGTAGTTCTGAAAGATTTGGATGCCCCAGTGTGCTGTGGTTTTATCCTCTACCTCCTAAGTCAATGCTGGGTCCTGTACTGATGTAGCGGTCAGAGGAAGGAACCGTGGCGTGCAGTGGGGGGATATGGGCATTTTACACTCCCAGAAGTGTTGGGTTCCTGTGCTCCCAGCTCCCATGCTGTGGTTTCACCCTTTACATCAATGCTAAGCCCTCTACTGATGTAAGGGGCAGAGGAAGGAGCCATGGCATGCAGTGAAGGGGACAGAGGCATTTCCCACTCCTGGAATTATTGGTTGCCTCAACCCCTATGTTCTGTGGTTTCACCCTCCACCTCCTAAGTCAATGCTGGGTCCTGTAGCAATGTAGGGGTCAGAGGAAGGAACCATGGCATGCAGTGGGTGGATACAGGTATTGCACACTACCAGAAGTGTTCGATTCCTGTGCTCTCAGTACATGCTGTGGTTTCACCCCCTACATCAATGCTAAGCCCTCTTCTGATGTAGGGGTCAGAGGAAGGAGCCATGGCATGCAGTGGAGGGGACAGAGGCATTTCAAACCCCTGGAAGTATTGGACGCCTGAACCCCCAGTGTGCTGTGGTTTTATCCTCCACCTCCTAAGTCAATGCTGGGTCCCGCACTGATGTAGGGGTCAGAGGCAGGAACCATGGCATGCAGTGGGGGGATGTAAGCATTTCACAATCCCAGAAGTGTTGAATTCCTGTGCTCCTAGTACATGCTGTGGTTTCACCCTCTACATGATGCTAAGCCCTCAGATGTAGGGGTCAGAGGAAGAAGCCATGGCATGCGGTTGAGGTGACAGAGGCTTTTCACGCTCCTGAAAGTATTGGACGCCTGAACCCCCAGTTTAACGCGGTTTCATCCTCCACCTCCTAAGTCAATGCTGAGTCCTGTAATGATGTAGGGGTCAGAGGAAGGAACCATGGCGTGCAGTTTTGGGATACGGGCATTTCACATTACCAGAAGTGTTGGGTTCCTGTGCTCCCCACACATGCTGCGGTTTTACCTTCCACCACCTATGTCAATGCTAAATCCTGTACTGATGTAAGGGTCAGAAGAAAGAGCCACGGCTCGCGGTGTGGGAATAATTCCCATTCCTGGAAGTATTGGATGCCTGAACCCCTTGTGTGTTGTGGTTTCATCCTCTACCTCCTGTGTCAATACTGAGACCTGCACTGATGTAGGGGTCAGAAGAAGAAACTATGGCGTGTACTATGGGGATACAGCATTTCCCGCTCCCAGAAGTATTGGATTCCTGTGTTCACCTAGCATGCTGTGGCTTCATCCTCCACCACCTAAGTCACTGCTGAGTCTTGCACTAACGTAGGGTCAGAGGAAGGAACCGTGGTGTGGGATGGGGGGACACAGGCATTACGTATTCCCTGAAGGGTCTCATAGATTGGAGAAACGGATATAAAATCTCTTCGCTTACAGGACACTTTTGGCTGCATTTTTTTTCTGAAACATGACAGGGGTGCTTTAAAAGCCAAAAAATCTGTGTCTGTAATTAGGATCCATCAGCAAGTTATTGATATTAGATGAAGCATATGATCTCTATATTGTAAAATGTGCTGCAGAGTATATGAGGAATGTAGTTACTAGGCAACAAATGCCGCTCTGGAAACTTTAAACTTGGTATCAATGACTGTCAGCGCATTTTATTAAAGCAGCTCTGGAAGTGCTCAGAAGCACGCATGATGGCTAGCTTGTTAACCTCTTCACCAACCAATCCTTGGAGGCGATGGCGGTTTTGCTTCAGGGTCTACAACCGTCATGCTGTGAACCTCCCTGAGGGTTCGGGGGGTTGCGGCACGAACGATTAGAAACCTTCTGTTTTGGCCTAGCTTTAATTTTTCACCACAGTGTCATTCTCCGTGTAATTACACACCGGTATCTGGTGGAATTTTGAATTCAAGCATTAGGTGGAACATAAAAAGATAAGGCAATTTGTTACGGGAATGAAGAGGGTTTTTCACAATGATTTAATCACTGTCAAAAGAACAATTACATTGCAAAGTGTTTACATTTTCTGCAGCTTAATATGTCAGGCTGACCCTTTAGAGGCGATTAAACAACATAATGAAATCATTTGGAAAACCGGCAGCCGATGTTCTGTTGGGTACGCAGAGAGAAAGCTACAATAAAACTGTATTGTACCAATAGATACAGAATTTTAATAAACATTCAGTAAAGCTTAAATAAACCCAAACATAAAAATGTAATATATTGCAGCTTTAATATTCCTTAGATGTGGTGGCCGCATTCGTTTTCTGCTTCCTGTCTTAGGGCCTTTTCACATGGGCGTTCAGTCTGGTTCCGTCTGTCACTTTTTTAGGCGGATACAGACTGAACCACAATGGGGTTGATTTACTGGAGAGTGCAAAGTCTGGTGCAGCTCTGCATGGAAAGCAATCAGCTTCCAGGTTTAATTGAACAAGCTAAAATTAGAAGCTGATTGGCTGCTATGCAGAGCTGCACCAGACTTTGCACGCTCCACTTTTAGTAAATCATCCCCAATGCATCTCTATGGGGGGTGGATATAAACAGACGATCATCCGTTTACATCAGTCTACAGCAATCTACATCTGTGACCATTCAGGTCCATTTTTTTTAAACTAAACAAGGCTGCGTCCTTTTCCATCTGAATCTGGATCTGAACAGATGTAAACTAATGTAAACAGATATTGTCCATTTGTGTCCGTTTTTAGGTATCATTCATACCGGAATGCGGTGCTGGAAACTTGCTTTCCACATGCGTTTCCTGCACTGTGTTCAAAACGCACTGGATGTGCAATCTGCTGCGAGTGTCAATATTGTCCTAACAACATCCCATACACAAATCGCAAACACACTGTGTTTGTCTGCACCAGATCACATGGTACCACAATGCATTTATGAAAAGTAGTGCATGCTCTCTTTTTTCCGTGATCCAGTGTGACTTTAGCCTATTCAAATGAATGGGTTGAAAATGGCATTTCACTGATTCGCACAGGAATCGCACAGGAACTCAGTCTGCATTCAGGGTTGAACTGGCCTCTAGGCAGCAAACATTTTTTGCTTATACATTTGTCACCTATGCTTGGTTTCTGCAGCAATTAAAAAACAAACTGATGCAAACACGGGTGTAGATTGATGTAATGAACTGACATGAACTGAACTGAAGACGGATGTGCAAAGTGATGTAAACTGATGTAAACTGAATCATTTTTTTCTTAGCACAAATGTGACTGAACAGATGATACTCCTGTGAAAGGACTCATGGATTCATCCTCATACTCCTATTTATTACATATTATGATAATTATTATTATAGCAGTGGCTAGCGATAATTGAAATAATACGGAAGGCTGGTTGTACCCAAGTTGATCGGTCGATCAACTTGGTACATTCAGCCTGCCCATTAACGGTTGCTGCTGAACTGGCTAAGAATCAATCCGTGTATGGCTGGCCTTAAAGTTAAAGGGGTTGAAGGGGCTTCTCCAACGTGGACACTCGATGTGGGGAGGAGCCAGGAGCACCGCTGAGGGACCCCAGGAGAGGAGGTCCGGGGCCACTCTATGCAAAACGAACTGCACAGTGGAGGTAAGTTTGACATGTTTATTTTTTTTGTTTTTTGTACAACCCCTTTAAGCTTGGTTATAAAGTTGTCAGGCAATTATATTTGTTTAAAACTTTAAAAACCTGTTTTCAGCACCAAGTGTAGTCTAATTTGCAGTATAGGTCCATTTTAGGAAGTCTCAGGACTCTACAGACCAGCTATTCTCAATCATGGTTCCATGAAACCCTAGGGTTCACCCAAATGCTGCTAAGGATTCATTGAGCTGTGGCTGATTGACCTCTCATCTGATGACACCTTCAAAGATCTAAAACCAACGCTATTTGGCAAAACCAGCAGTATGACCCAATGATTTTTTTTAACTGTCTGGAAGGGTGGCATTCTGATCACCACCATATGTAAGGGGCATTGAAACAGAAAGAATTGGTTTTAGTAAGGGTTCCGCGGGACCTGAAATTGTTTTAGAGATTCCTCAGGAGTAAAAAGGTTGAGAAAGGCTGCTTTAGACCATTATCTTGACACCTGACTGGGTGATTTTTCATTGAGTTTCTATTTTTCTATTTCTATAAGTGCATTTTTATATAAGAGCAACAAATTGAGAACTGCAATAATTGTCTGATGCCAAATATATTTGGTTCTTTAAAGGTCATGCCCTAAAAAATGTTAGAAGAGGTCAGATAATGTTTTACCATGAAGAAGAGGTGTGGTTTACACTCCCTGAATAAGCTTATTCAGGAAGGCTATTCAGTAGCGCTTAGGCTTATGAATTTTCCATGAGAACAAGGATGTTTGGTCTTATCACTACTGCTAGAGCTAATTGAAAAAAAAGAGGCGGCACTAAGACGTGTCGATAAACTACACGTGGAATGGTTACCAACTTACCTAGCATGGATTTTCTTCCAAAATCTTCTACAACAATTTGCAGCATTTTTGTAAAACATGAAATATTTTATATGGCAGTGATGAAATAAAAAGCAGATATATGATTCCAAGCAGATGTAACTTAAATGCTGGCAAGTTAAAGTGTATTTCCAATTTTGCAGCCAAAATTAGATAACTTTATATGTGTTACATGTTCCCATTAACATAGCATAACAAAAAAACTGCTGATTTGTGTTTTAATTGCTTTTTGCTTTTCAATGTTCTAGAGGGGGCTGTGGAGTAATGTTTAGCACAATTAACCCTGTCTGTGCTGTGTTCACAGTTCTTCATTATCAACTGTAAACTACATGTAAACACTCCTAAGAAGCTAAGAAAAGGTTAAACTTTTAGAAACTGCCCTCCTACACCATATGTTAATGAGGTATAGCTCATTCTGTGCAGAGACAAAGCCACTGTGAGACTGCCCAGAAATTCTTAAAATCAGCCACAACACCTTCTCTTTATGCAGCGTACACACGGGCGGACTTTTCGACCGGACTGGTCCGACGGTCTATCCAACGGACTTTTGGCGGACTTCCAACGGACTTTCCCAACGAACGGACTTGCCTACACACGATCACACTAAAGTCCGACGGATTTGTACGTGATGACGTACGACTGGACTAAAATAAGTAAGTTCATAGCCAGTAGCCAATAGCTGCCCTAGCGTCGGTTTTTGTCCGTCGGACTAGCATACAAATGAGTGGACTTTTCGACCGAACTCGAGTCCGTCGGAAAGATTTGAAACATGTTCCAAATCTAAAGTCCGTCAGATTTTCGCCCGAAAAAGTCCGCTGCAGGTCCGATGAAGCCCACACACGGTCGAATTGTCCGCCGGACTTGGTCCGTCGGATCAGTTCGGTCGAAAAATGTCCGCTTGTGTGTACGCGGCATTAGAAACAGAGAGAGATGCTAAAAAAAAAACACATAGCAAACAAGTAGAGGGTTTTTTCTCAAATTTGACTGCAAAAGTGGAAATACTCTTTAACCACTTCCCGCCTAGCCTATTGTCAAATGATGGCTGGGAGAGACCTTTGTCATACTGGGTGGACCATCATATGATGTCCTCCAGGAGCGCACATCTCACATGCCCCATGGGCTGAGCTGCAGCGTGATCTGTCACCCGCTGTGTCCATCTGAAACAGCCAATGACTGATCAGTGTACCGGCCCACTGCTGTTACCATGTGATCGATGTGACCAATCACATCATCAGCAGATTACATGACATTTGTAAACAACGGGTGGCTTCATTTCAATGCCATTCATTGTGTACAATTGTGTTGCTAGCTGAGATTGTTCACAGTGATCACATGGTACAGAGAGGGCCAATCACAGCCCATCTGTTCCATGTATTTAGCTGTGGCCAATTACAGCTAATCACAACAATACGCACTGAATGAATCAGTTTCATTCAGTAAAAATGGTTGCTTATACCAGTGAAACAGTGGCGGCCCATCCGTTAGGGGCGCCCCGGCGCCGCCCCCTCTCTCTCCATGCCACCCCCTATATGACTAATAGATAGATTCATGCATAGCATGAATCTATCCACAGCCACCGCTGCTACCCCCTATTCAGAAGTCTGGACCCTTTTAGGACGCTGGGTGCCTGAACTACAGTGGGGGGTGTATTTTTGAAGCACCTGATTAGGCTCTAATAGGCTTCAAAATATGTGGGCTCCTGATGCAAAGCATTGTGCTACGAGCCCACCCAGGTGTTACAACAGGGAATGAATAATCGCTGTTGTAACACTGATGTTCAATCCGGCCAATAAGAAGCAGGTCCTAGACCCATTTTCTGATTGACCGAAAAAAGAAGACCGAAAAAAGAAGACTTCTGATTGGCCGCCGAGAAGGAGGAAACGGAAGCCAAAGCCATCGCCTGTGGAGACTGGAGAGCATGGGAAGGGAGAGCCGCGCCGCGAGAGCCCAGGAGAAGCGCTGATGGGGTAAGAGCACCAGACCCACCCGCTGGCCGACCGACCGACTGGGGGGATACTGTTTGCCGCTCCCCCCAAAGAAAATTACCACCGTCCGCCACTGCAGTGAAATTCACTGATATAAGCAATCATAATGTGTAAAAGAAAAAAAAAATCCTGATCTCTTCCACAGAGTAGTACAGAAAAAATTGCTCTGGTCAAACTGTGTTAAAAAAAAAATCGTAAAAATAGAAAAAAAGTAATAAAAAAGAAAAAAAAATTGAAAGAAAAATATATATATTTTTACTTTATTACATACTGTCACCAGTCAGTGTCCCTGCTCATTGCCACATGAGTTATATGATAATGCTGTACTGCACTGGTGACAGGATATTAAAAAAAAAAAATTGTGAAAAAAATGTTTTCAAAACATTGTGACAAAAAAAATTACTACTTCAAAAAACTCTTACTAAACACCTTTTACTGTCTCCTTTCCAAAAAGTGGTCAATTGGGTGGTATTTGTACTGCCCTGGTGTTTTCAGGCCGCAAGAAATTAGATAGGCCATCAGTACATCACGACTGATCAATTTTCAGATATATATATATAGTTTGTGGACTCTATAACTTTCCTACAGACTAAATAATATACACCAATTTGGGTTATTTTCACTAAAGAAATGTAGTAGAATATATTTTGGTCTAAATTTATGAAGAAAGATAATTTATTTGCAAAACTGAAGAAAAAGGTATTTTTTTCAAAATGTTTGGTGTTTTTTCATTTATTTAGCAAAAAGATAAAAAACACAGTTGTGAATAAATTCCACCAAAAGAAAGCTCTATTTGTGTGAAAAAAAATTGTAAAAACTTCATATGGGTACAGTGTTGCATGACAGCCCGCACAATTGTCATTCAAAGTGTGACAGCACTAAAAGCTGAGAATTGGCCTGGGCAGGAAGGGGGTGTAAGTGCCCGGTATTGAAGTGGGTACGTGGAGCTCTGGGTTTTTGGTGAAAAAATATACTTTCAGTGTGGGAGAGTCTCCCTCTCCCCGCACTACAAGGTGTAAATGCTCATGAAAGTGTATGTTAACCCTAACAATGAACTTCTCATATTGACTGCCTTTTGGACTGCTAAACATAACATTGTTTTGTATTATCTGTATAATAAGTGCAAAAAAATACCTGCTGTTTTTGCCTGAAATCTTGTCAGCTGATATCTTTAAGAGGGGTTATGGAGATGAGGGGTGAGGAGATAAGAAGAAGTCTGTGTTCTTTGTAATCCATCAGAAATTAAGTAGGTAGGGCTGACACCACATGCTTCAGAATTCAGAACAGTTTTCTCATGTCAAAGATGAAGGTAGGAGCACACTATATTTCTGGAACATCAACAGTTATTTTTATGTACTTATAGTGGGTTTAAAGGCACAAAAAATTGGAAGTGTTGAGATGTACTTTTTTTTTTGCTTTGACATACGCTTTAAATGAAACTTTTTGTTCAGGTAGTTCAGCTTTAAAGCCAAACTCTGGAATATTTGAAAAAAAAAAATATCTTTCAAGTAGGATCCCCTTGAAATTCAAGGGTTAAATGCAGGGGTAGAAGATTTACCTGTAATACCACTCTGGCAGGCTTTGCACTCTGTGCACACAGGCCCCTGAAGCCTCTTCTCTGGATAGTGGTTGCAATCCAAGATCAAGTACAATGCAAGACCAATAGTCCTGCATTGTATGTGAGGACATCAGGCGTTCCCCCACAACCCAGAATGCCATAGAGAAGTAGAAAGCACCTGAACTTGCCCTAATGAGGAATATAGATAGTTTACATCTTTCTCCTCTACCCATAAATCTTAAATCTTGTCCGGTGGTAATCTTTACAGAGCTGGCCATGCTTGCACATTTCCTTGGCTCGAATGGTCTTCTTTTCTTTAAAAGCTTATTTTTTTTGTCTGTGAGCTGATGTCACTTGCCAAAAAGCTCTAGCTTTGTCTCATCTGTTCAAAGGACATTCTCCTAGAGGGTTAGTGGTTTGTCAATATGCATTTTGTCAAGTTTCAGTCTGGCTTTTTTAAGCTTTTCTTTCAACAGTGGCATCCTCCTGGGTTTTCTTCCTTTGAGCCCACTATCTCCTAAAAAGCAATACTGATATACGTTGACCTTGAAGTTCAGCTTCTATCTCTTTGTAAGTTTTCCTTGACTTTGTCTACCATGCCTACTATCCTTCTGTTTAATCAGGGGCTGATTTTCTTCTTGTGGCCAAGTCCAGAGAGGTTGGCTACACTCCTATGGACCTTAAGCTTTATAATATTTGCAACTGTAATCACAAGAACATCAAGCCACTTGTGGACAGTCCTTTTAAAGGTTGTCTACAATTTTCTGATTTATTATTTTACACCTCTTATCTTTGCTTTTTCTTAGTTGTATTCAGTGTGGTGAACAGAATCCAGATAGCAAGGATAACTTGCCACAAATTTGTGGCAGTGTTGAATTGTAAGTCTTGTTAATTTGCTGCACATTTTCACTTGCAAGTTGTACACTTGCAGAGCACTTGAAGCACATGTTCTAGTTGACACTTTTCCAATTTGTAGCTAATTTCTAGTAATTCTCCATCAAGAGCAACGTTGCAATTGTGAGTCTACAGCAAGAGCTCTCCAAGTTACAATGACCTCTGCAGTGAGATGACTATTGCACAACATAACTGAACTTGCAGCAGACTGTTTGCAAAGAAAGTTGACCTGGGGTCATGCAATGCGGACTTGCTGCAATTGTGCAACAAACTTGTGAAACCTGGCAACTACAGAAAGTAGTTGGCCTGAAATATCACTATGATCCAAGTATTTATAATCTTTTCTGTGGAATTGTCTTGGGCCACACATAAAATACACTAATGCCCTGTACACACGGTTTGACTTTCCGACGGAATCGGAGCTTGTTGTCAGAAATTTCGACTGTGTGTGGGCTCCATCGGACTTTTTCTATCGGAATTTGCGACACACAGGGTTTGAGAGCATGCTATAGAATTTTACGACAACAAAATCCAATCCTTTAAATTCCGATCGTCTGTAGACAAATCTGACGGACAAAGTGCCACGCATGCTCAGAATAAATTAAAAGACGAAAGCTATTGGTTATTGCCCCGTTTATAGTCCCGACGTACGTGTTTTACGTCACCACGTTCAGAACAATTAGCTTTTCCGACAACTTTGTGCGACCCTGTGTATGCAAGACAAGTTTGAGCCAACATCCGTCGGAAAAAAACGATGGATTTTGTTGTCAGAATGTTCGATCAATGTCCGATCGTGTGTACAGGGCATTATAATAAGGTTAGCTGATGAGCAGAAAAAGTCAGATAACGAGTTAATGATCACTGATATAGATAATTTACCTATATGAGTAATAAAACTTCATTTTATTGCAATTTTTTTATTATAAAAAGTAAAAGAGGGTAACATAAAACTGGAGCGATATTTGGTGCTGTTTTTGATAATCTAGCGCATCGATATCTGGTTTGATAGATGTAGTAGCAATTCTAAATGAATTCTCAAGGTGCTCATCAGATATTTTTGTTCTAACGTTGCCCTTCGTGTGCTTCATCCTTGAAAATAGTTGCTCACAATTATAGGTGCTACCAAAAACTGATGACATTAATAGGGCGCGATTTTGAAGAGTGGGAGATTTTTCTTTGGTATGATAAAACTTATTAAAGTCCACAAAGGAGACACTGTCAAATTTTTCTTTGGCTGCATGTGTCCACTAAGTGTACACTAATTTTTACAGAAAATTCACAAAAAATCAACATTTTTAAGTAAGTTTATGATTTTGTGTTGGCCATCTTGCACTGTAGGTTGGACATCCCTCTTCTATGTTTTCGTTATGACATACCAAAGCCATGCAGGTATACATGAGGCAATTTCTCCTCATTTCAGGAGGAATGAAGCATTGTTTTAATGAGTTGTAAGGGTACCAACAATTTTGTTCATGGTTGTATACCATGTCTCGTTATATGGGCTCTGTTTAGGTCTATAGGGACACAGGGCAGCACTGAACAAAGTTTTGCAGGATGTGTTATAAAAAATGATGAAGAACTGTAGTGTTGGATCATAGTTTAACATGGGGGATCAGACTTAGCAAAGTCTCATCCCCCAAGCGGCTGTTAAAGTATAACTAAAGGCAAAACTTTTTTTTAGTTTTGGATGGAGTGGAGAAGGGAGATTCACTCTCGCTATTTGTCCTGTTTATCATTATCCATGAAAGTGAAAGTAAAAGAAAATCCCAAATTTTAGATTATCCCCAGAAAGGTAAAAGAGGGGAAATCTTCCAATGGGGACACTAGTTCTGGTGACCAGGGGGTCCCTCAGGAATTTCCTTAATTTGCAGGCATTTCCTCTCACTTCCTGTTTGGCTGTGGGACAGGAAGTGAAGAGAAATCTCCGCAATGGGACACAGATGGCGAAGAAAAATCTGACAGGGGTTATAATCTTCCTTGCTCTATCCAGAATGAAAAAAATATTTTTGCCCATAGTTCTATTTTCAAGGACAGCCGTCCTTTAACAGCCGCTGAGATAAGTTATTAGCCACATTAGTACAGACATTGTTTTCAGCTAGTCAGCCTATTATAAATTTTCATTGTGAGAAGGCTTAAGCCTCGTACACACGATAAGAATATCTGACAAATAATTATGCGTTTTTTGTTTTTTTTTCATGCTATTCTTCATATCAAAAAATTAAGAGGTTACTCAACTTAAGAAAATTCTCGTACAACAGAATACAACTTCGGAGTGATGTATTTTATTGTATTTGTATTATATTTGCAGAAAAAACTGTACTGATTAAATGAAAATTATACGATGTGGTATAATAATAGAAAAAATTTCTTGCTTGTGCCTTCAGATAATTTTGGATGAACTGTCGTGATCGGCTCTCAAAAGCTGTGTACTAACGATCAGATCGTACAATTGCTTTGAAAGTGGTATTTTTCAAATTTTTGATCGTGTGTACTAGACTTTAGTAAAGTGTAGCGTTTGAGTAGAATTGTAAAGCAGGAAGCGGTGACTGCATATGGCTGCCCCTTGTACATATACAATTACAAATTATACATAATCTATAAACAAGATTTAAAAAATGCTAACACATAAAATAATTTAATTCAAGCAAATTCCTTTTTACATTTAAATAGAAAAAATATATTTATGGTAATAGTTTGCTTGCAGCTTTCCCACAGCCCTGTTCACACTGATAAAAATGATTCTGTTGGTTTGTAATTTTAACATAAAAATGTTATCATTTTCATCATATAAATAAATGTTAATTAATTTACTTTGATATTTTAAGTATCTTACTTATTTTCATTAGTTCTATAAAAACACCTTTTACATTTTACAAAATTAATATATAATATTGGGTAATCTAGACAAAACTTTTAGGCCTCATGCACACTGGACGTTAAAATAACGTTATAAAAACGTCAGTAGCTTTGCAGTGAGTTTTTCAACTTTTTTATATAAAAAAATATAAAAAATATAATACACGTTAATTTGTTTTGAAAGCCTGTTTCATGAGACTATTCCTTTTTTTAAAAAAAAAACATATTATTGTATTGTTTTTATAAAAAAACCTTCAAACATATGAAATACATATAGAAAATAAGTTTTACCAACTTAAAAAAATTGAGTAAGTTACAAGTTAATATCACTTAAAACTAAGTAACTAAGTAACAGGGCAGCACAGTGGTGTAGTGGTTAGCACTTTCACTTAGTAGCAAAAGGGTCGCTGGTTCAAATCCTGACCGATAACACTACCTATCTAGAGTTTTCATGTTCTACCCTGCACCTGCATAGGTTTCCTCCCACACTGCAAAGACATGCTGGTAGGAGAACTGGCCCTAGTAAGTGTATGTATGAATGTGAGTTAGGGATCTTAGATTGTAAGCTCCTTGAGAGTAGGGACTGATGTGAATGTACAATGTATATGTAAAGCGCTGGGTAAATTAATGGTGCTATATAAGTACTTGAAAAAAATAAGTTAATGTAAGTGTTCCTTCCCATCTCAAACTTTTCTACAAACTGGAAAAATTTAGTTGGTTTTACTTGAACCTATGGTCTATAAAGTGGAAAAATTGAGTTGGCTTCACTTAAACCTATGGTCTATAAACTGGAAAATTGAGTTGGCTTTACTTAAAACTATAGTTCCAGACAAGTTAAGGTATATAAACACTATGGTCTATAAACTGAAAAAATTGAGTTGGCGTTACTTAAAACAACATGGTTGAAAACATGAAATGTCTAATGAGTCAGACAAAAATAAGTTTAGTTGACAGTACTTAAAACGTTGATCCAAATAGTTGCCACAATTTTTTGAGTAGACCCAGCACAATATTTTTTTACAGTACACAATCCACAAGTGTGAATGCAGGGCTTAGTGAGCTCACTGGTTCTTACACATGAGTTATTTTTGCATTTGTTTTCACACAGATCCCAATGTGCATATAATTTTCAGTTTTCATACACGTTTTGAATTAGCCTCATTCTTTATTCTCTCACAAAGACAGCTTCAATATATTGGCTTTCTATCACATATTTTTTCCTTCCTGTGCATGTAATTCAAAGTGTTCAGTGCTTTTGACAAAGCAGTGCAAAGAAAGGTGCAATAATGCATAGCAACCAATCAGAATATAAGACTGCAGGACACTGACATCTGTTTAACCACTTGCCGACCAGCCACAGTATATATACTGTGGCAGGTCGGCTCTATTGCGTGAAACTACTTACCTGTACGTAAATTTGGGTAATAGATACTGTGGGTGCGCGCACCCCGCCGGAGGCGTGCGCCCTATGCGGTATGTAAACAAGGCAGATCCCCGTTTCTGACAGGGGACAACATGGAGATCTACTGTTCCTAGTAATCAGGAACAGCAATCTCAGTGTTGTTCCAATGAGCCCATCCCCACACAATTAGAACACAGTTAACCCCTTGATCGCCCCTTATTGTTAATCCCTTCCCTGCCAGTGTCATTTATACATTGATCAGTGCTTTTTTTTTTAGCACTGATCACTGTAATAATGTCACTGATCCCCAAAAAGTGTCACTTGGGGTCAGATTTGTCCGTCGCATAAGTCCATAAATCTATCCCCTATTTTGTAGACACTATAACTTTTGCGCAAATGAAACAATATATGCTTATTGCAATTTTTTTTACCAAAAATATGTGGATATGTATTATAGCAGAAAGTAAAAAATATTGGTTTTTTTTCAAAATTGACGGTCTTTTTTTGTTTATAGCACAAAAGCTAAAAACCGCAGAGGTGATCAAATACCACCAAAAGAAAGCTCTATTTATGAGGAAAAAGGGATAACAATTTTGTTTGGGTACAATGTCGCATGGCTGCGCAATTGTCAGGTCAGTTAAAGCGACGCAGTGCCGTGTTGCAAAAAATGGCCGGGTCATTAAGGGGGTAAATCCTTCTGGGCTGAAGTGGTTAAATTCCTGCGTACACATAATAGTTATTTGCAATACCCTAATGACTAAAGGAGCGCATAGACAGGCTAGTTATTGGAAGAAATATATTATATAAGAAAGGTTGTTTGATATCTAAGTGCACTAGTTGGCACAGTTGGAATTGTCTAACTTTAAAGCCCAGTTGAATCCAATTCATTTATCACTGTACTATATTAATGGGGAAGTAAAATTCCTTTGGCTATATTAAGGCTTACATGCATGGGAGTGACGTCATCATGGCTCCTCCATTCAAAGGACCAGAGCCCAGTGCTGACAGTGTGCCGCTGGAGCGCTTCATTTTAAGGTAGGTTTCACATTATGTGCTAGTATGTGATGCAACATTGCCTTGCAGGAGGATTTTTTTTTTCTTAACCACTTTCCACCCGGCCTATAACAGAATGACGGCCGGGAAATGGTTCTGTTATCCTGACTGGGCGTCATATGACGTCCAGCAGGATAACATGCCGGTGCGCACCCGCGGGGGGCGCGCAGCGTGGCGATCGCGAGTGCGGCGTGTCAGTCTGACACGCTGCATCTCCGATCGTGATAAGAAGCCTCTAACAGAGGCTTCTTACCACATGATCAGCTGTGACCAATCACTGCTGATTATTGCGAGAACCAGGAAGTGCCGGTAAACAGCATTCCTCAGTTCGCGCTGACAGATGGCTCTCCCTGTCCGAGGGGGTTCTGTGGTCATAATCAGCACACTGATTATCAGCACAGCCCCCATCAAATGTACCCATAAGCTGCCAATCGGTGCTCAGTCAGTGCCCCATCATAACCCCCTGCCAGTGCCCAATAAAGTGCCAATAAGTGCCCACCACAGTGCAAATCAGTGCCCACCATAGTGCCAATCAGTGTCCACCACAGTGCCAATCAGTGCCCAGCATTAACACCTGTCAGTACCTGCCCAATCAGTGCTGCCCATCAGTGCCATCTATTAGTGTCCATCAATGCCACCTGTCAGTGCCAATCAGTGCCGCCTACCAGTGCCAATCAGTGCTGCCGGTCAGTGCCAATCAATGCTGCCTGTCAGTGCCTATCAGTGCCACCTGTCAGTGCCCATCAGTGCCGCCTGTCAGTGCCCATCAGTGCTGCATATCAGTGCCACCTATCGGTGCCCATCAGTGCTGCATATCAGTGCCCATCAATTCTACATATCAGTGCCTCCTCATCAGTGCCGTCAGTGCCAACATATCAGTGCCAACTCATCAGTGTCTATCGGTGCCGCCTCATCCGTGCCCATCAGTGCCGACTCATCAGTGCCCGTCAGTGAAGGAGAAAACAAAATTTTTAACAGAAACGAAGAGAAACTTTTTTTTTTCAAAAATGTCGGTCATTTTTAGTTTGTTTAGCAAAAAATAAACACCGCAGAGGTGATCAAATGCCACCAAAAGAAAGCTCTATTTGTGGGAAGAAAATGATAAAAATTTAGTTTGAGTACAGTGTAGCACAATTGTCATGCAAAGTGCGACAGCACTAAAAGCTCAAATGTGTCCTGGGCAGGAAGGGGCCAAAGTGCCTGGTATTGAAGTGGTTGAACAAGATTACTACCGCTTTAACAAAGTTTCTGGATTTTTTTCTAGCAATTTCTACAGCAGGGGTTAAACACATTGTGCTGGCAGCAAGTAGGTGAGTGTCACACTGAAGAAGCAGCCCAGCTCTCCAACATGCTTCCCTGAACACTACCTATTTATCAGTGCTGGACCAGGAACAAGAACAATGTTGAGTTACATAGTTAGTCTGGGTGAAAAAAGATACAAGTTCATCTAGTTCAACCAATAAAAAGGGGGAAACATTCTGATATATACAATCCCATACCCACAGTTGATCCAGAAAAAGGCAAAAAAAAAAAAAAAAAAACAGCAAAGCATGATCCAATTTGCTTCAGCAGGGGAAAAAAATCCTTCCTGATCCCCTGAGAGGCAATCGGATATTCGCTGGATCAACTTTACCTATAAATCTGAGTATCCAGTTATATTATGTACATTTAGGAAAGAATCCAGACCTTTTTTAAAGCAATCTACTGAGCTTGCCAGAACCAGCTCTTGAGAAAGGCTATTCCACATTTTTACAGCTCCTACTGTGAAGAAGCCTTTCCGTATTTGGAGATGAAATCTCTTTTCTAGATGTAAAGAGTGCCCCTTATCCTCTGTGATGACCTTAAAGTAAATAACTCAACACCAAATTCACGATATGGACCACTTATATATTTGTACATGTTGATCATATCCCATCCTAATCTCCTCTTCTCAAGAGAGAATAAATTCAGTTCCTCTAATCTTTCCTCATAGCTGATCTCCTCCATGCCTCTTATCAGTTTGGTTGCCCTTCTCTGCACTTTCTCCAGTTCTCTGATATCTTTTTGTGAACTGGTGCCCAAAACTGAACTGCATATTCCAGATGAGGTCTTACTAATGGTTTGAACAGGGGCAAAATTATATCTCTCTCTCTGGAGTCCACACCTCTCTTAATACAAGAAAGGACTTTGCTCGCTTTGGAAACCGCAGCTTGGCATTGCCTGTTATTATTAAGCTTATGATTTACCAGAACCCCCAGATCCTTCTCCACCATTGATTCCCCCTGTTGTACTCCCCCTAGTATGTATGATGCATGCATATTTTTAGCTCCCAAGTGCATAACTTTTACATTTATCAACATTAAACCTTATTTGCCACTTAGTTTCCCAATTAAATAGTCCATTAAAGTTGGCTTGTACGTTGGAGACATCCTATAAGGACGTTATTCCACTGCATAGCTTGGTGTCATCTGCAAACAATGAAATGGTACTTTTAATCCCAGACTGAGTTCTCAATGGTGCATGTTGGACTACAGGAGAGCCGGATGTATGAGAGTCCTGGTCCAATGTTTCTATGTGCTGTCAGTACAGGATTTCCAATCAGAAAAGCTAATGTTCCCTACTAAATGGAAAGCCCTAGCTCTGATTCAGAAGGGGGTGTTTCCAATGTCTGCAGAGAGGCTACTGCTTCCACACAGAGAACAGAAGTCCTTCTCTGTAGCATTCTGACAGGGTATGTGATTTTCTACTCAGAGTTCCCCTGCTTTCTATAGATAAAAAACTGTAAATCTTCCTATACCTTTTACTTTGATGCATCTTAATCAAGATTAAGATAAGCTTTAAAGCAGTATTAAACCAAAAATGTAATATATTGCAGCTTACTGATCATTGGATGTGGTGGTTGCATTAGTTTTTTTTTTTCTTTGGCTTTTTCCCTCTATTTTTACCTGGGGATCTGGCCAGTAATACACTTCCTGTATTAGTGAGACATGACTCTGGAGGAATAAGCAGAGAAGGCACAGTAAACAGCAGCATTGTCAGACTGGGGGGAGGGGAGTGTTAAATGTGTTAGCAGACATAGAACCACTAAAAAAGTTTAAGCCAAATTCCAGCTCACAATTTATAAATGGTTACAGCAAATAGTTTATTTTTCCCTTTTGGGATAAAGGTTTTACATGAATAAATAAAAGCTGATCATTTTAATCACCCCTGCTAGTGATAAGTGGTATTTCTCATCAATGTAAACTAATACATTCTTCTGGAGAATTTGTGCTTTGAAAAACAATAGACTTGCTGGCTGGCTTACCAGATGAACATAAAGCCTAAAAAGGAAAATGAATACAGCCATCACATCTAAAAATTGGTAAGCTGCAAAATAATAAACTTTTGGGTTTAATACTGCTTTAAAGTGTATGTGTAGCCACAACTTTTGCCTTTAGTTTTGGAAAAAGGAAGGAAGGGTTTGAACCCCTGTCAATTTTTTTTCCCTTTTATTAGGCAGATTTATGCTCATTATTTGCCCTGGTGACCCACATTTTTATAGTGACCACTTGACCAAGAAACGAGGGTACATTTTCCGAAAGGGACACCTATACCATGACAACTGTCTAAGAGGGAAAGATTTTCCTAACACGTCTCTGGGACAAGAAGTAAAAGTTTGTCAAGAGGACAAAAAAAAAAAAAACTGATGGAGTTTTTACCCTTTTTTACTCTATTCAAAACTAAAAAAAGGTTTGGATATGCATATATTTATCTACAGTAGGTCAGATTTAGCGGCATAATCTACACTAGGTCAACTGATGGCCAAATCTACTAAAGTCTTACAAATCACTATAGTAATATTTGCTACTTATAACATAAGGGGCCAAAACACATTTGTTGAACTATCCAGGTGATGCAAGGAAGTAAAGTTTTAATAAATTGGGGAACAGGTGGGGCTTCATTCAATGTAAATCATCAAACTGGCTGAGAGGCAACATAGAACTAGAAGGAGTTGCATGAGGCCAAAAAAACACCAGCTAGATCTGCCTTATATAGTATTCCCATTCTCCTTTAGATGTCCAAATGAGGATTGATGGTGGGTAGGTTACACAGATCTATTTTCAGACCACAATGTAGCCAAGGCTCAGCCTACCTGTAATTATATCTACAAACCAGGGGGCTTACGCTTGGTACAGAGTTCTTCATGAGCACATCATTAAAATGGCTGAAGGGCCTTGATTCAGGGAGATTTTACAGCAGTGTGAAGGAGAAGAACTGAGGACTGGAGTGAAATGAGAGTTGAGCTTTTGTTTACTGTTCTTAGTCTTGGGTTACAATAATGAATAATGATACCTATTCATCCAGACAAAAGTCCCAAATAAGCCACCCCGGCGCCCGCTAATTCAGTGTGCCACACGCTACTGTTACACAAGTGATAAAGGACAGACTTTGTGGATACATCTATGATTTACCCACATTCCGGCACTATTTACTTAATTGATATTCGGCACAAGTTTTAATGTTCTTTGATAATAGTATCAAGCTTCAGTCAAACATAAAAAAATTGCCTTTAAAATACACAGAGGATCACCAACTACTAGGAAGGATCTGAGAAAGCACTACATGAGTGGGGTATAGAATTTGGGCTCTAAGAAACGTTTGGGGGAACTTCAGCAGTTTGTTTCAGGAAGTTGACCTTTTTACAAGCGAGTCTGGCCCACCAGGTCCTTCTTTGGCGTTGGTTATTTTGCAGGTTTGCTGTCATGTTACAAAAAAAGCAAGGTGTTTCTTGGTAAAGGGGGCAAAGCTGATGGAATGAAGTCCTCTTTTGTTGGTGGTTGTCATGAAAACTTTGGACCTTCATTCTTAGTTAACTTCAAGGGGTTGATTTACTAAAACTAGAGAATGCAAAATCTGGTGCAGCTCTTGTCAATGCTTAACTGAACAAGCTGAAGTTAGAAGCTGATTGGCTACTATGCACAGCTGCACCAGACTTTGCACTCTCCTTTTTTAGTAAATCAATCCCCAAATATTTTAGTAGGAAGTTCTCGAGCAGGTGACGTGTATTTGAAGGGGTTTGGTGCATAATGGGACCAAAGGCCTTCCTGGTTAATTTTAGACATGTGGGATTCTTTCCTTGCAAATTGAATTTTTTTTTTTAAACATTTTTTATTTTTCTTAACAAACACACAACAGCTCCGCCAACATCTGGCTATTACCAGGGAAGAGACCCACGCAGGGGTCACAGGGTATCGTTACAATATCAAGGACCATTAGAATATTTATGACTATATTAGTATAGCAACAATTCTAGGTTATCATGGCTCCTGCTCCATGGGTGGACCGACAGTGAGCTAGCTTACCTAGAATATCCCGTTAACCCGGGTTGGTCTATTAAGATGTTAAGGAGGGCTAACATATATCAGAGAGGTCACCTAATTTGTTGCAGCAGTGGAGGGTTCTGCTAACCACCTACTCCAGACTCTGTCATGTTTTTTCGGACAGCCTCTATGTGTGTAGGTGTCCCTGTAAAGGGGTATCACATTGTTAACAAGTGTTTTCCATAAGCCTATAGAGGGGGGAGCCTTTTGCTTCCAGCATAAGACAATGGATTTCCTGGCATAGAACAGCAGTAGACCCAACAAGGTTCTCTCTGCCACCCTGGGCACCAAGTCCTCCACCGGCTCCAGCAGGCATATTCTTGGGGATGGATCAATAGAAATATTTAGCAGATCATTCACCTCTGAAAGAATTTGTGACCTGAACCTGTAATTACCGGGAAGGACCAAAAGATGTGGATAAAGTCCCCAGGGGCATGGTCACATCGCCAGCATTCCGGGGAGAGAGAAGACCTCATCCTGTGCACCTGAGCGGGAGTAAGATATGCCCTGTGGACAATCTTGTATTGAATGAGACGGTCTCTCAGGGAAACCAGTATTTTAAATGGGAAGGCACACACATCCTCCCAGTCCTCAGAGTCCATCCCTGCAAAATCCCAGCCCCACTGCTGATGGAGCCTGGACAGTTCAGGAGAAGAGACCCGGAGGAGATGTAGCATATAGCACTGAGGTGGGTTTTTCGGTGCAGTCAAACCGCAAAATCCGCTCTAGGTCGGATTGCACTATCTGTCTTTCACCTGGAGGGAACTGAGCCTTGAAAGCATGGGACAACTGTAGATATCTGAATTTGTGCGAGAGGCGGGGCATTGTGTTGAGACATCAAGTGATCAAAGGAGAATATCGTTAGGTCTGAGGTGATATCTGAGAGAGCCTTGATATGGTACCTGGCCCACATCACAGGGTTTGGTATTTCGAGAAAGTGTTGTAGGTTGGGATTGTTCCAGAGTGGGGTGTTTGGGGATACAGCAGTCAGAGGATACTTTTCACAGGTTAGGCCTTCCCTCCAGGCCCTAAGGGTGGTACGCATGGAAGGGGTTAGGTCGTATGGAGCCTTTGGACCCCGCAAAAGAAGATTCAACAACGCTTCCGCAGATCGCAACACTGCAGCCTCAATGGCCCAAGCCAAGTTGGATCTATCTGGAACAAGCCACCAGAATGCAGTGATCAATTCGGCCGCAATGAAGTACCGTATTTATCGGCGTATAACACGCGCCGGCGTATAACACGCACCCCAAGTTTAGGAGGGCATTTTAAGGAAAAAAACTTTTAGGAGGGAAGGTTAAGGAAAAAAAACTTACATTTAAATGTCCATCAATGCAGCCTCATCAGTGTTCACCTGTAGCCTTGTCCATCATTGCAGAATGATCAGTGTCCATTTGCAGCTTGCCCAGTGCCGTTTGCAGCCTTGCTAAGTGCCATTTTCAGCCTTGCCCATTGTCATATGCAGCCCTGCCTAGTGCAGCCTTGCCCATTGTCATAAACAGCCTTGCCCAGTGCAGCCTTGCCCAGTGCAGTCTTGCCTAATGCAGCCTTGCCCAGTGCAGTCTTGCCCAATGCAGCCTTGCCCAGTGCAGTCTTGCCCAGTGCAGCCTTGCCCAGTGCAGCCTTGCCCAGTGCAACCTTGCCCAGTGCAGTCTTGCCCAATGCAGCCTTGCCCAGTGCAGCCTTGCCCAGTGCAGCCTTGCCCAGTGCAGTCTTGCCAGTGCAGCCTTGCCCAATGCAGCCTTGCCCAATGCCGTGTGCCGTTTGCGCCATTTAAATCTGCCGCTGAGATAGACAGAGCCTGTGTACTCGGCTCGTCACGCCGCCCCGCCTCCCTGCTGAGGATGAGATGCGAGCGCTTCCGAAAAAGACCAGTCCTGCCATTAGACGGAGTGTTATGTACATCAAAGGAGCTGGGCGGGACTGCGAGCGGAGCCGAGCCCTCGGCTCGGTCCTTTTCGGCAGCACTCGCTCCTCATCCTCTCAGAGACAGCAGGGAGGCGGGACGGCGTGACTGCGAGTGGAGCCGAGCACTAGGCTTGGTCTTTTTCGGCAGCGCTCGTTTTTTTCCTGCGGCGCACGGTTTTTCTTCGCGGCGCTCGCTCTTTTTTGCCACACAGACAGTGGGGATCGGCGTATAACACGCACCCACGATTTTCCCCTGATTTTAAGGGGAAAAAAGTGCATGTTATACGCCGATAAATACGGTATTTGTGTCAGTCCAGGAACGCTAAGCCACCCTGCGAACAAGGGCGCATTAGGGTGGTTAATTTAAAGCGGGGGGGGGCGTGGACCCCAAAGAAAGGAGGAGAAAATTTTGTTTAGGTCAGAAAAGAATGATTTGGGGATTAATTGAGGGGATTTACGAAATAAGTATGTAAACTTGGGAAGGATTTTCATCTTGACACGACCCAGTAGGGACAGAGGGAGGTTCTCCCATGCTTTCAGTTTGGCTTTGACTGAGTTGATTACTGGTGACAAGTTCATTGGAATGAAGTCAGTCACGTTCCCTGAAATACACACCCCCAAGTAGGTAAACTCGTTCACCCATTGTAGCTGAAGCGAAGCCGAGGCCCCTTTTTTAGCATCGACATCAATAGTCAGCAGCTACAACTTTGCCCAATTAACCCTGAGCCCCGTCACTACAGAGAATTCTTCCAGGACTGACAATGTCCCCTGCAAGGAGGAGCCTGCATCATTCAGGAAGAGGAGGAGGTCGTCTGCATACAAGGCCACCCTCTCCTCCAGCCAGCCTAGCCGTAGACCTTTAATGTGTGGTGAGACACGTAGTGCCTCCGCCACTGGTTCCATGGCAATGGCAAAAAGTGCCGGAGAGAGAGGGCAGCCCTGTCATGTACCCCTAGAGAGTTCAAAGACAGGAGACAAATGACCCCCTAAATGAATGGCAGCTGTAGGCGAACGATATATAGTCTGTAACCAGTGAATGAATACCAGGGGAAATCCCAACCTCCGCAGAATCTCCCACAGGAAAGGCCACTCAATTGAGTCGAATGCCTTCTCAATATCGAGAGAGGCAACCACTCTAGTACCCTGATTGTGGTGTCTTGCATGGAGGTAGTAAACAATCTACAAAGATTGATGTCAGTAGTCTTATGGGACATGAATCCGATCTGATCCGAGTCAATGAGAGAGGGGAGTAATGAGTTAAGTCTGGTGGTGAGAAGTTTAGTTAGGATTTGGAGGTCAGTATTAAGGAGTGCTATAGGTCTATAAGAGGCACATAATTTGGGGTCTTTCCCTGTCTTGGGGATGAGGATAACATGTGCGTGTGCCATGGAGGGTGGGAGAGAGCCGCCGTTCCAGGCATTTAAATAGGTTTAAATAGGACGGCGAGCCAGGGGACCAGCGTGTTACCATGTGCAACATAGAAATCAGTCGGCAAACCATCTGGACCAGGAGCTTTGCCAGTGGATAGGGAGTTAATTACATCATGGACCTCTTCCGCGGTAATTGGAGCAACTAGTTGAGATCTTTCGGAATCTGAGAGCCAGCCATGGGCTATCGGGTCCAGGAGAGATGCCAACCTCTCTGGGTCAAAACCCGAGGGTAGTGTGGTGGTATATAAAGATTGATAAAAATCATGGAAGGCTTGTAGAATAGCCTCTGGGGAGGAGATGGCTTCACCCATGGGAGAGGTAAGCTCCGGGATCACGGTATTAGGGGTGTCATGGTGAGACATCATCATCAACAGCCTGCCATTCCTATCCCCCTGCTCGAAGAACTTTTGCTTTGTATTATACATTTTAAGTCTAGTGACCTCTGTTAAGTGAAGATGAAGACTGCGTTTAGAGGCCTGAAACGCATCAAAGTTCGAGGCTGGGATCCAATCCATATTGGTCAGAAGCCTTGATGGCCAAGATGTAATGGCCTCTTGTAAAAGCCTTGAAGGCATCCCATACCAGCTCAGGAGAGGATGAACCTTCATTAGAGTCCCAGTAATTGCGTAGGGCCAGTGGGGTTTGCTCGGCTATATTGGGATGGGAAATCCATTGAGCACCCAAACGCCACATAGAGCCACTACGAGAGGCAGAAGTGCGCAGGGTGATCTCAAGGGGGCTGTGGTCAGACATGCCGCTGGGCAGATGGGAAGCTTTTAGAACGTCTGTTAGCATCGAGGGGTTGGCAAATGCATAGTCAATTCTGGAGGCGGTTTTGTAGGAGGTAGAAAAACATGAAAATGTCTTGGTGTTTGGGAATTTCCACCTCCAGATTTCCGTGACCCCTGCAGATAACGCCCAGTTTGCCAACTCCCCGGTGAAAGACTTAGGTGGTAAAGGTCTATCTAGGTCTGGGGAGAGGATGGCATTAAAATCGCCCAGTAGTAAAATTTTTGCAGTGCAATAGGGGGCAATCCTCTCCAGTATAGTATATAGAATTTCAGCTTTAAAGGGGGGCGGCACATATATGCCAGCAAAGACATACCTGTGCTGCCACAGCGTGAGTACCAATATCACATACCTACCCAGCGGATCTGTGTGGACCGCCTCCATGACACACGGGAGGGATCTATGCACCAGGATGGGAACCCCCCTCACGTACGTCGAGTAAGAGGCATGAAAGGCCTTTTGTACCCAGGGCCTGTTCAGAGCCCTTAGCTTACTGCCCACCAGGTGTGTCTCCTACAGGACTAGAACAGCTGGATTATATTGTTTGATATACTGAAAAAGAAGAGCTCTCTTAAATTTAGAGTTGAGGCCATGCACATTCCAGGACACCACAGAAAAGGTATCCTGATCACGTGATGCCATGTTCAATCCTGCCATAATAATGAAGGAAAATTGATAGTAGTCATAGTTGATAGCAGTGGAGCAAGAGCCATTGTACACAAAATAATCATATATAAAAACAATTCAACCATACTAACATTTCCCAGGCACTTGGTGCCTATCCGACCTTTTCCCAACGCCCTCCAGAACATCATGGGGTGAGTCGGGAAGTGGTCTATACCCCAAAAACAAAGGAAAAAAAAACACAATGCCCTTGATGGCAGTTTCAACTTTTGTAAATAACACCCTACTACTGAGCCAATACCCCAACTTATCCAGGCTTGTAGTTTGATCCCTAAACTTATATGTCAACAAAAAATCGCCTACGTGGGGCTCAAATTTCCAGGGAGGATCCCTGTTAGTGTCTGGCCTTTAACAGTAGGCGAGTAGGAGGGGACTTGGATCCATCACATCCGGTGGGGGACCGGATAATCCACCGATACCCTACACGGTCATCTTGTCTTCAAGAAGGTGTGTTGAAATGTCTTGCCGTAGCTCCGATCGACAAGGATCAACTAAGATCAGGAGAAAGCATTGCCACACACCCACCGCCTGCCATGTAGAGGGGCTTGCAGTGAGACTCTGGGAACAACATGAGCCAGCTGCAGGGAATTTAGGCAGCTCCATTAGTTGGTTGTAGGAATGGGGAAAATGACAGATGACTGGTTAAGGAGTACTCCTGTGTGTCCCATCCACGGGAAAACCCGACCAAGCGAACTTAAGGAAGAGAAAAAAAAATTAAAAATAAAAAAAAGTAAAAATAAATTTGGTCAGGAATGTAGATTAGAAAATAAGCACACGGATTACTACAAATATAATAGCCAGGTATCTGCCTAGTCGGGGGATTCAAAAAACTTCACCGACCCGCCATGCGGAACTCACAGGCGACTTGGGTAGAGTATGGAGTACTTGATATCATGTTCCCGGAGTCGTCTTCTGACATCAGTGAAAGTTTTGCGCCGTCTTTGCAAGTCCACGGAGGAGTCAAGGTAAAGATGCACCACAGTATGCTCAAAGGGAAGGGTGGGATGTTTGTTAGGCCAGTTGGGACTCTATGGGCCCTTTCCACCACATAGGTCGGGGGGACCTCAGTCAGGTTAAGAAGTGATTTAAAGAATGTTTCTGCAAACTCAGCTGAATGGTCCCCCTCCGCCCCCTCCGGGAGACCCAGGACCCTTACATTTTTCCTCTGAAGGCGGTTTTCCACATCATCAGATTTGGCAACCAGTGATTGGACGGTGCCCTGAAATGTGTGGAGGGCTTCATCATGGCGGGCAGTAAAGTCCTCTGTGGTAGAGATTCGTGACTCAGTCTCAGAAAGCCGGCCACTGAATTTGTCCAAATCTGCTCTGATGAGGTTACATTCCTCAGCCAGATGGTCGATGCGGACCAGTAAGGAGGTTCTGCTCTGCTCTATGGCCGCAAGGATAACAGTGGTGTCATTCATTTGAGATGGCGCCTGCAGAGGTGGGGATGCCGTGGGGTTCGCTGCTTGTTCCACGTCCACCAGCAGCACTTTAAATTGATCCAAAATGGCACTTGATCCAAATTGATCCAAAAGGGGACACTGGGCAGGCTGGGCTGGCACCTTTTTGGTCGCTGTTTTGCTCTTTGAGGGCATGAGCAGATGATCTGGGGATATACAGATAAGTAGACAGGATGGTGGGTTTGTCCCCTTTAAGAGACTGTGATTGCAGAGGAGACTTGCATGCAGGGGCAGCAGATGCCTGTGGCTGGTTTTGGTGCTGAGATCTCCCACTGAGGCCTAGTGGTGTTGGGTGTCAGTCCCCAGATGCTGCATTCACTCCCTGTCCCCTTCAGGGGAAGAAGTGTGGGATGGCCGTTCTGCCACAGATCACGGCACCCGGCCGATATATATGACCTCTCAGGCCTAAGATGGCGGCGGCCACGGATGTGCGGTGCCAGCCGTGCGGGCCCCCCCGGGAACCCCTGATGCTTTCTTCCTGGTTGGACTCCTCTGGGGATGTAGCCACTGACCTGTGGGTGTGGGGCAACTGCTCATCCCACGGATTGCAGCACCCGAGCGAGGAGGATTCAGGAGGCCCTGCAGGCCTCAAAATGGCGGCGGCCCTGGCTGCATGGGGATGGCCGCGGGCTGTGTATCAACACAATCAGCCGGCCAAGATCCAAAATTTCGGATGGGACAGAGGCAGGTAATGTCCTGGGGCAGGCAGAGCACTTATTTTGGCTCACCGGGGTGTTCTGTGGAGAGGATGGCTAAGGATTGTTTCAGGATACACTGAGCTGTTCAGTGGCACGTCCTCCTCGGCTTACATCCAGACACGCCCCCCCGCAAATTCAAATTTAAAGAAAATGTGCATGATTCGGATGTATTCAAATCTCCAAATAACAATAGTATCAAATTTCAACTAATCCGAAAGATAAATTATAATTAAAACAAATTCATTTGTATTCATTTGTTTTTATTTGGATGACATGATGTGATAGTTTGGGCCTTTTGTTAATGTTTGAAGCATCTGAAATAACGTAACGACATAACGAATGACCTGAATTGATTCAGATCCATTTATTTTTATTCTAGTGAGCGTAGTTTGAATTTTTTATTAAGATTCTTTTTGTATTGGGGTAGAGAGATAATTAATTTAATTTGCATGTGCATGGCCCAACAAACAAAGTCAGTTGGGAATGGGGAAATAAATTCAACGTAATAACATAATGAATAAACACATATTAATTTGGATTAATTTGTTTTTTATGATGGTAGAGTCATTTTGGAATTTAGGGTAGATTTGTAATCAATTCCACAGTCTAATGCAATTCTTTGGTTTGAAAAATTTGGGGCCTAACTGCAATTTGATTGCATCTGAAATAAATGATTGACTAATCTCCCAAAATAAGGAATTAACACATTAAAACAAATATAGCCAATCTTCCAAAATAACAAAAGAATAACAGGGAGGGAGCTGAAGCAGACACCCCTAGTTCCTTTTTAGTGTTCTGCCAGCCTTTTTATCCAGCAGCAGGCTCCCACTATAGAGAGAGCAAGAGAGAAAGCCATGAGCATCAGTCAGCTCCCCTATATGAAGACTAGGGATGAGCTTCGAGTTCGAGTCGAACCCATGTTCGACTCGAACATTGCATGTTCGACCGGTCGTCAAATTACAAACGAAATATGGGCCGTTCACGCCGAATTCGAGTGGCGCGTCGCGGCCCATAATTTACTGCAGCATCGCAGTGCATTGCTGGCTGATGATTGGCCAAGCATGCACTATGACCCGCATGCTTGGCCAATCACAGCACCGTCTGTATAGAGAGCCATAATTTGCTAAAGCCAGGGTGGCTTTGGCCAATTATGGCTCAGGGGGTTTAGTACACGCCCCACACTATATAAGGCCGTCTGCACATTGGCCCCGTGTAATGTGTTCCAACGTTGAGAGAGAGATAGAGAGAGAGAGACAGTGTCATTTGATTAAAGTTAGATAGAGTAGGCAGGCGAGGCAGTTAGCTGCACTTACAGTGTATTGTGCATATATATGCATCCTAGGTGTTGTATATATATATATATATATATATATATATATATATATATATATATATATATACACTGTATTCAGTTTAGCTAGATCCGTTCCTGTTATTCTCTTCCTACTGACAGGCAGGCAGGTGTTTTTACAGTATTGTTGGTGTTCTTCTGATCCTATTAGTCCTATTAGCTACAGTATTTACAGTTAGTGTAGTGCGTCCTCTGCACAGTGTGCACCTAAAGCTACCTGAAGAAAATTGCTGGTGTTCTTCTGATCCTATTAGTACCGCAGGCAGCTGCAGTATTTACAAGTTAGTGTAGTGCATCCTCTGCACAGTGTGCACCTATAGCTACCTGGAGAAAATGGGTGGTGTTCTTCTGATCCTATTAGTACCGCAGATAGCTGCAGTATTTACAAGTTAGTGTAGTGCATCCTCTGCACAGTGTGCACCTAAAGCTACATGAAGAAAATTGGTGGTGTTCTTCTAATCCTATTAGTCCTATTAGCTACAGAATTTACAGTTAGTGTAGTGCATCCTCTGCACAGTGTGCACCTAAAGCTACCTGAAGAAAATTGATGGTGTTCTTCTGATCCTATTAGTCCTATTAGCTACAGTATTTACAGTTAGTGTAGTACGTCCTCTGAACAGTGTGCACCTAAAGCTACCTGAAGAAAATTCGTGGTGTTCTTCTGATCCTATTATCACCGCAGGCAGATGCAGTATTTAGAAGTTAGTGTAGTGCGTCCTCTGCACAGTGTGCACCTAAAGCTACCTGAAGAAAATTGGTGGTGTTCTTCTGATCCTATTAGTCCTATTAGCTACAGTATTTACAGTTAGTGTAGTACGTCCTTTGAACAGTGTGCACCTAAAGCTACCTGAATAAAATTGGTGGTGTTCTTCTGATCCTATTATCACCGCAGGCAGCTGCAGTATTTACAAGTTCGTGTAGTGCGTCCTCTGCACAGTGTGCACCTAAAGCTACCTGAAGAAAATGGGTGGTGTTCTTCTGATCCTATTAGTATCGCAGGCAGCTGCAGTATTTACAAGTTAGTGTAGTGCGTTCTCTGCACAGTGTGCTCCTAAAGCTACCTGAAGAAAATTGCTGGTGTTCTTCTATAACTATTAGTACCGCAGGCAGCTGCAGTTTTTACAAGTTAGTGTAGTGCGTCCTCTGCACAGTGTGCACTTAAAGCTACCTGAAGAAAATTGCTGGTGTTCTTCTGATCCTATTAGCCCTATTAGCTACAGTATTTACAGTTAGTGTAGTGCGTCCTCTGCCCAGTGTGCACCTAAAGCTACCTGAAGAAAATTGGTGGTGTTCTTCTGATCCTATTAGTACTGCAGGCAGCTGCAGTATTTACAAGTTAGTGTAGTGCGTCCACTGCACAGTGTGCACCTAAAGCTACCTGAAGAAAATTGGTGGTGTTCTTCTGATCCTATTAGTCCTATTAGCTACAGAATTTACAGTTAGTGTAGTGCGTCCTCTACATTGTGTGCACCTAAAGCTACCTGAAGAAAATTGGTGGTGTTCTTCTGATCCTATTAGTACCGCAGGCAGCTGCAGTATTTACAAGTTAGTGTAGTGCATCCTCTGCACAGTGTGCACCTAAAGCTACCTGAAGAAAATTGGTGGTGGTGTTCTTCTGATCCTATTAGTCCTATTAGCTACAGTATTTACAGTTAGTGTAGTACGTCCTCTGCACAGTGTGCACCTAAAGCTACCTGAATAAAATTGGTGGTGTTCTTCTGATCCTATTAGTACCGCAGGCAGCTGCAGTATTTATAAGTTCGTGTAGTGCGTCCTCTGTACAGTGTGCACCTAAAGCTACCTGAAGAAAATTGGTGGTGTTCTTCTGATCCTATTAGTCCTATTAGCTACAGTATTTACAGTTAGTGGAGTGCGTCCTCTGCACAGTGTGCACCTAAAGCTACCTGAAGAAAATTGGTGGTGTTCTTCTGATCCTATTAGTACCGCAGGCAGCTGCAGTAATTACAAGTTAATGTAGTGCGTCCTCTGTACAGTGTGCACCTAAAGCTACCTGAAGAAAATTGGTGGTGTTCTTCTGATCCTATTAGTCCTATTAGCTACAGTATTTACAGTTAGTGTAGTACGTCCTCTGCACAGTGTGCACCTAAAGCTACATGAAGTAAATTGGTGGTGTTCTTCTGATCCTATTAGTACCGCAGGCAGCTGCAGTATTTATAAGTTCGTGTAGTGCGTCCTCTGTACAGTGTGCACCTAAAGCTACCTGAAGAAAATTGGTGGTGTTCTTCTGATCCTATTAGTCCTATTAGCTACAGTATTTACAGTTAGTGTAGTGCGTCCTCTGCACAGTGTGCACCTAAAGCTACCTGAAGAAAATTGGTGGTGTTCTTCTGATCCTATTAGTACCGCAGGCAGCTGCAGTAATTACAAGTTAATGTAGTGCGTCCTCTGTACAGTGTGCACCTAAAGCTACTTGAAGAAAATTGGTGGTGTTCTTCTGATCCTATTAGTCCTATTAGCTACAGTATTTACAGTTAGTGTAGTGCGTCCTTGGCACAGTGTGCACCTAAAGCTACCTGAAGAAAATTGGTGGTGTTCTTCTGATCCTATTAGTACCGCAGGCAGCTGCAGTATTTACAAGTTTGTGTAGTGCGTCCTCTGTACAGTGTGCACCTAAAGCTACCTGAAGAAAATTGGTGGTGTTCTTCTAATCCTATTAGTCCCAATAGCTACAGTATTTACAGTTAGTGTAGTGTGTCCTCTGCACAGTGTGCACCTAAAGCTACCTGAAGACAATTGCTGTTGTTCTTCTGATCCTATTAGTATCGCAAGCAGCTGCAGTATTTACAATTTAGTGTAGTGCGTCCTCTGCACAGTGTGCACCTAAAGCTACCTGAATAAAATTGGTGGTGTTCTTCTGATCCTATTAGTACCGCAGGCAGCTGCAGTATTTACAAGTTAGTGTAGTGCGTCCTCTGCACAGTGTGCACATAAAGCTACCTGAAGAAAATTGATGGTGTTCTTCTGATCCTATTAGCACCGCAGGCAGCTGCAGTATTTACAAGTTAGTGTAGTGCGTCCTCTGCACAGTGTGCACCTAAAGCTACCTGAAGAAAATTGGTGGTGTTCTTCTGATCCTATTAGTCCTATTAGCTACAGTATTTACAGTTAGTGTAGTGCGTCCTCTACACAGTGTGCACCTAAAGCTACCTGAAGACAATTGCTGTTGTTCTTATGATCCTATAAGTATCGCAGGCAGCTGCACTATTTACAAGTTAGTGCAGTGCGTCCTCTGCACAGTGTGCACCTAAAGCTACCTGAAGACAATTGGTGGTGTTCTTCTGATCCTATTAGTACTGCAGGCACCTGCAGTATTTACAAGTTAGTGTACTGCATCCTCTGCACAGTGTGCACCTAAAGCTACCTGAAGAAAATTGGTGGTGTTCTTCTGATCCTATTAGTACCGCAGGCAGCTGCAGTATTTACAAGTTAGTGTAGTGTGTCCTCTGCACAGTGCGCACCTAAAGCTACCTGAACAAAATTGGTGGTGTTCTTCTGATCCTATTCATACCACAGGCGGGCAGCTACAGTATTTTCAGTTAGTGTACTGTGTCCTCTGCACAGTGTGCACCTAAAGCTACCTGAAGACAATTGCTGTTGTTCTGCTCCTATTAATACCACAGGCAGGCAGCTACAGTATTTACAGTTAGTGTACTGCATCCTCTGCACAGTGTGCACCTAAAGCTACCTGAACACAATTGCTGTTGTTCTGCTCTTATTAATACCACAGGCAGGCAGCTACAGTATTTACACTTAGTGCACTGTGTCCTCTGCACAGTGTGCACCTAAAGCTACCTGAAGACAATTGCTTTTGTTCTGCTCCTATTAATACCACAGACAGGCAGCTACAGTATTTACAGTTAGTGTACTGTGTCCTCTGCACAGTGTGCACCTAAAGCTACCTGAAGAAAAGTGGTGGTGTTCTTCTGATCCTATTAATACCACAAGCAGGCAGCTAAAGTATTTACAGTTAGTGTACTGCTTTCTCTGCACAGTGTGCACCTAAAGCTACCTGAACACAATTGCTGTTGTTCTGCTCCTATTAATACCACAGGCAGGCAGCTACAGTATTTACACTTAGTGCACTGTGTCCTCTGCACAGTGTGCACCTAAAGCTACCTGAAGACAATTGCTGTTGTTCTGCTCCTATTAATACCACAGACAGGCAGCTACAGTATTTACAGTTAGTGTACTATGTCCTCTGCACAGTGTGCACCTAAAGCTACCTGAAGAAAAGTGGTGGTGTTCTTCTGATCCTATTAATACCACAGGCAGGCAGCTAAAGTATTTACAGTTAGTGTACTGCTTTCTCTGCACAGTGTGCACCTAAAGCTACCTGAACACAATTGCTGTTGTTCTGCTCCTATTAATACCACAGACAGGCAGCTACAGTATTTACAGTTAGTTTACTGTGTCCTCTGCACAGTGTGCACCTAAAGCTACCTGAATAAAATTGGTGGTGTTCTTCTGATCCTCTTAATACCACAGGCAGGCAGCTACAGTATTTACAGTTAGTGTACTGTGTCCTCTGTAGAGTGTGCACCTAAAGATATCTGAATAAAATTGGTGGTGTTCTTCTGATCCTGTTAATACCACAGACAGGCAGCTACAGTATTTACAGTTAGTGTACTGTGTCCTCTGCACAGTGTGCACCTAAAGCTACCTGAAGAAAAGTGGTGGTGTTCTTCTGATCCTATTAATACCACAGGCAGGCAGCTAAAGTATTTACAGTTAGTGTACTGCTTTCTCTGCACAGTGTGCACCTAAAGCTACCTGAACACAATTGCTGTTGTTCTGCTCCTATTAATACCACAGACAGGCAGCTACAGTATTTACAGCTAGTGTACTGTGTCCTCTGCACAGTGTGCACCTAAAGCTACCTGAAGAAAATTGGTGGTGTTCTTCTGATCCTATTCATACCACAGGCAGGCAGCTACAGTATTTACAGTTAGTGTACTGTGTCCTCTGCACACCTAAAGCTACCTGAATAAAATTGGTGGTGTTCTTCTGATCCTATTAGTACCGCAGGCAGCTGCAGTATTTACAAGTTAGTGTAGTGCGTCCTCTGCACAGTGTGCACCTAAAGCTACCTGAAGAAAATTGATGGTGTTCTTCTGATCCTATTAGCACCGCAGGCAGCTGCATTATTTACAAGTTAGTGTAGTGCGTCCTCTGCACAGTGTGCACCTAAAGCTACCTGAAGACAATTGGTGGTGTTCTTCTGATCCTATTCATACCACAGGCAGGCAGCTACAGTATTTACAGTTAGTGTACTGTGTCCTCTGCACAGTGTGCACCTAAAGCTACCTGAAGACAATTGCTGTTGTTCTGCTCCTATTAATACCACAGGCAGGCAGCTACAGTATTTACAGTTAGTGTACTGCTTTCTCTGCACAGTGTGCACCTAAAGCTACCTGAACACAATTGCTATTGTTCTGCTCCTATTAATACCACAGACAGGCAGCTACAGTATTTACAGTTAGTGTACTGTGTCCTCTGCACAGTGTGCACCTAAAGCTACCTGAAGAAAAGTGGTGGTGTTCTTCTGATCCTCTTAATACCACAGGCAGGCAGCTACAGTTTTTACAGTTAGTGTACTGTGTCCTCTGTAGAGTGTGCACCTAAAGATATCTGAATAAAATTGGTGGTGTTCTTCTGATCCTATTATTACCACAGGCAGGCAGCTACAGTATTTACAGTTAGTGTACTGCGTCCTCTGCACAGTGTGCACCTAAAGCTACCTTAAGAAAATTGGTGGTGTTCTTCTGATCCTATTAATACCACAGGCAGACAGCTACAGTATTTACAGTTATTGTTCTGCATCCTCTGCACAGTGTGCACCTAAAGCTACCTGAAGACAATTGCTGTTGTTCTGCTCCTATTAATACCACAGGCAGACAGCTACAGTATTTACAGTTAGTGTACTGTGTCCTTTGCACAGTGTACACCTAAAGCTACCTGAAGGCAATTGGTGGTGTCCTTCTGCTCCTATTAATACCACAGGCAGGCAGCTACAGTATTTATAGTTAGTGTACTGTGTCCTCTGCACAGTGTGCACCTAAAGCTGCCTGAAGACAATTGCTGGTGTTCTCATACTAATAATACTACAGGCAGGCAGTTGATTCTGCTAGCTGCAGTATCAGTATATATATACATCCCAGCTTTGTGCAGCTACATCTCACTGCAGGTCATTAGTATGTCTGGAAGGCCAACAAGTGTTGAATAAAGGTTTGGGACTTTGAGTGAGGTCAACAAGGAGAGGCAGACAGTCACAAGCCAATAAAAGAGGGCAAGCAGGCTCTGTGTTTAGAGGCAACAGTGCAGGTCGTGGAGTTGGTGCATTCTCATCAGCACGTGGCCGTGGGACACGCTTGTCCTTTTTTTCGTCAGCTGGCCGCGTTGAGCCGCAACATGCGGAAGACTTGGCAGGATGTGGATGACCAAGCCGTCCTCATTCTCCTCATCCTCTCTCACCCAGGCTCAGGGTACTTTGTCTGGCAAAGCAGCTGCCAACGCTGCCTCTTCTCTCGGCTCAATGGCATCAGTCACTCCTTCCCTAGCCCCACCATGTCCTCCTGAGGAGTCCCCCGAACTGTTTGACCACAGTGTTGGGTACATGCTCTAGGAGGATGCCCAGCATTTTGAAGGCTCCGATGATGGTTCCCAGCTGGGGGAAGGCAGTAACGTGAGCCCAGAGATAGGGGCCCAAGAGCCCAAGAAGCACAGCAATCTGGCAGTCATGTTCCCCCAGCTGAAGCATACTGCCAGGTTTGCTCCAGTGATGAGGAGGGAGGGGATGATGAGGTCACTGACTCCACGTGGGTGCCTGATAGGGGAGAGGAGGAGGAGGCCCATCACCAACGAGGCAGGATGCCCTCCAGGGGCCAGCTTGAGGGCAGCACACTGACTGCATCACACTGCAGAGCTCCGCATGTGCAGGGTGCTGCTGTCTCTGCACATTATTCCAAAAGTTCTTTGGTGTGGGCCTTTTTTGAGACGAGTGCAACAGATCCCACCGCTGCTATTTGCAACATTTGTCTCAAGCATATCTCGCATGGCCAAAACATCACCCACTTGGGCACCACATGCTTGACTAGACATATGTCGACCTGCCATGCAGTTTGTTAGCAAGCGCACCTAAAAGACCCACACCAAAGAACAAAGAGGACCTCTCCTTGCTCCTCATCAGCTGGGATCTCCAACCCCACTATACCTTCAGTCCTCTTTGAGACCTGCACTGAGAGGAATGAAGGTGTAGAATTAGGTATGTCACAGCCAAGTACTTGGGGGCAATCTGCTATCGGTACACCGACGTCAGATTGTACCAGGTAAATTTCCCTGCCCTAGCTGCTGCACCGCCGAAAGAAGTTCGCTCCCAGCCATCCACATGCCCAGCGGTTGAATGCTAGCTTGGCTAAATTGCTAGCACTTCAACTGCTACCTTTTCAGTTGGTAGACTCTGCCCCCTTCCGTGAGTTTGTGGAATGTGCTGTCCCTCAGTGGCAGGTTCCCAAATGCCACTTTTTCTCATGGAAGGCAATTCCGGCTCTCTACCGTCATGTGGAAGGCAATGTCTTGGCCTCGCTGGAGAGGGCGGTCAGTGGTAAGGTGCATATTACTGCTGACTCATGGTCCAGCAGGCATGGACAAGGACGTTACCTATCTTTCACCGTGCACTGAGTGATTCTTCTGGCAGCTGGGAAGGATGCAGGACAGGGTGCAGTAGTGTTGGAGGTTGTTCCGCCACCACGCCTCCAAAACTCTACTAGTGGTGATTCTGCCACACCTCTCTCCTCCACCGCCTCCTCTTCTCCTTCCTCCATGGCCTCTTCCTGTGCTGATTTGTCCTTGGAACCAGCGGTGCTCCGTAGGCGTTCAAGGGGCTACGGTGCTTGAGCTGGTGTGCTTGGGGGACAGGAGCCACACTAGGGCAGAGATTCTGCCAGCTCTGCAGGGGCAGGTTCAGAGGATGTTGACGCCACGCCAGCTTAAGGCAGATATGGTGGTTTGCGACAGTGGCACCAACCTCCTCTCCGCCCTCCGACGGGGACAACTGACCCATGTGCCCTGTTTGGCTCACGTTCTTAACTTGGTGGTGTAGCGGTTATTGGGCAGGTACCCGGGCTTACAGGATGTCCTGAGGCAGGCCAGGAAAGTCTGTGCATTTCCGCAGGTCATATAATGCCAGTGCTCGGCTGGCTGACCTCCAAAAGGAATTTAACCTGCCCAAGAACCGCCTAATCTGTGACATGCCCACCAGGTGGAACTCAATGTTGGCCATGCTGCAGAGGCTGGTTTTTATTCCATACGCCAGTGGGCTATGATCAGGGATGCATGCACTGTCCTGTCAACATTGAGGAGGCCACACGGATGGTGAGCAGTGACAGTGCATGCATCAGTGACACTGTACCTCTTGTCCACCTGTTGGAGCACATGCTGTGTGGAATATTGGACAGGGCACTTGAGGCAGAAAAGAGGGAGGAAGAGGAGGACTTCCTTACCTCTCAAGGTCCCCTTTATCCAGACAGTGTTCCTGCCTGCCCGCCGATTACACAGGAGGAGGATGAGGAGGAGGATTGTGACAACATGGAGGTGGAGCCTGGCACTCAGCATCATCAGCAGTCTTCAAGGGATCATTTACAGTCCCAAGAAACCCATGGACTTGTACGTGGCTGGGTGGAGGTGGCTGCAGATCATGTCGTCCTTAGTGACTCAGAGGACTCCGGACCGAATGCCTCAGCAAACCTACGCTGCATGGCCTCCCTGATCCTGCAAAGCCTGTGGAAGGATCCTCGTATTCGTGGTATCGAGGAGAGGGATCAATACTGGCTGCTTTATCTTGCCGTTACAGAGGGAGCAGAAGATGAAACATCTTTGGGAGGCCTTGCAGAAAGGTCTGTGCAATGCGTTCCCAGAGACTAGGAGGTTACAAACTCCTGTTCCTGGACAACGTGTTGCTGAGGCTTCGGTCAGTCAAAGAAGGAGCGGTGGTGAAGGTGGCTGTCTGACCGATGCGTTCAGACAATTTTTTAGTCCGCAGCCCCAAGGTATGATTGGTCCCAGCAACCATCGCCAGCGTCTGTTTTACATGGTGCAGGAATACCTAGGGGCAAGATCTGACTTGGACACCTTTCCCACCAAAAATCCTCTGGGTTACTGGGTCTTGAGGATGGATCACTTGCCAGAGCTTGCACAGTATGCAATTGAGCTACTGGCCTGTCCTGCATCCAGCGTTCTTTCAGAACGCACATTCAGTGCTGCTAAAGGCTTTGTAACCGATCACAGGGTGCACCTGTCCACTGACTTGGTCGATCGACTGACCTTCATTAAAATGAATCAGTCTTGGATCACCACCAGCTACCAGGCACCTGATGCTGATGTAACCAAATATTTTTTTTTAAATGTTAGATCCCTTCAAGACTGCCTATGCTGATGCTGAGTGACTATCTTGTTATGCTGAGTGATTATCCTCTTCCTCCTCAATGATCATGCTGATAGCTTGTAAGAACATTTTAGGTTCTGGGCGCCGCCACCAGTGGCTAAGGCCCAATTTTTCAGCCCGTTTAACAGGGGCATGTAATTATAATTTTTGATGCAATATTTTGCAGGAGGGTTCATTGCTGCGCTCAACTAGAGTATCTGTGAGGGGTTGTAGTGTTGTGCCACCAGCCCCAGTGCATAAGGCCCAATTTTTCAGCCCCTGTGTAATAGGGGCATGTAATTACAATTTTTGATGTGATACTTTGCAGTAGGGCTTGTTTCTCCACTCAACAATAGAATCTGTGAGGGGTTGCAGTGTTGTGGCACCAGCACCAGTGCCCAAGGCCCAATTTTTCTGCCCCTGTTCAACAGGAACATGTAATTACAATTCTTGATCTAATATTTCACAGCAGGGCCCATTCCTGCGCCCACCAAGAGTAACTGTGAGGGCTTACAGTGTTGTGGCAACACCACCACCAAAGGCCCAATTTTTCTGCCCCTGATTAACAGGTGCATGTAATTACAATTGTTGATATAATATTTCACAGCAGGGCCCGTTCCAGCACCCACCAAGAGTAACTGTGAGGACTTACAGTGTTGTGGCACCATCACCACCAAATGCCCAATTTTTATGCCCCTGTTCAACAATGGCATGTAATTACAATTCTTGATCTAATATTTCACAACAGGGCCCATTCCTGCACCCACCAAGAGTAACTGTAAGGGCTTACAGTGTTGTGGCAACACCACAACCACCACCAAAGGCCCAATGTTTCTGCCCCTGTTCAACAGGTGCATGTAATTACAATTGTTGATATAATATTTCACAGCAGGGCCCGTTCCAGCACCCACCAAGAGTAACTGTGAGGACTTACAGTGTTGTGGCACCATCACCACCACCACCAAAGGCCCAATTTTTCTGCCCCTGTTCAACAATAGCATGTAATTACAATTCTTGATCTAATATTTCACAGCAGGGCCCGTTCCAGCACCCACCAAGAGTAACTGTGAGGACTTACAGTGTTGTGGCACCATCACCACCACCACCAAAGGCCCAATTTTTCTGCCCCTGTTCAACAATAGCATGTAATTACAATTCTTGATCTAATATTTCACAGCAGGGCCCGTTCCTGAGCCCACCAAGAGTAACTGTGAGGACTTACAGTGTTGTGGCAATATCACCACCACCACCAAAGGCCCAAATTTTCTGCCCCTATTCAACAATGGCATGTAATTACAATTCTTGATCTAATATTTCACAGCAGGGCCCGTTTCTGCGCCCACCAAGAGTAACTGTGAGGGCTTACAGTGTTGTGGCAACACCAACACCTAAGGCCCCAATTTCTGCAGAGTTTATAGGGCAGGCCCCTACTTTCAAACATCCAACTTACAAACGACTCCTACTTGCAAACGGAAGGAGACAACAGGAAGTGAGATGAAATCTACCCCTAGGAAGGGAAATTCGCTCCTGTAAGAGTTAATATGGGGAAGACATGTCTCCTCTCCACTGATGCTTTATCGCCAATCCTTGTTTCACTAAAAACACCAAATTTTCAAAAAACATTTGTCATTGGGACAGAAAGTGAGGTGAAATCTTCTGAAGAGGTGCACAGACAGCAAAACAAATGTTACATGGGTGATAACCCTTCCCTATGTTTTCCAAAAAGTTTAAAAATAGATTTTTTGGCTTACAAACAGATTCTACTTAACAACAAATCTACAGTCCCTGTCTTGTTTGCACTGCCTGTATACTGCTGAGTATATAGGGCCTGGGGGCCCCACGCCTTTCCTTTTATTAATTTGGGTGCGGGGTTCCCCTTAATATCCATACAAGACCCAAAGGGCCTGGTAATAGACTGGGGGGGGTACCCATGCCGTTTGTCTCACTGATTTTCATCCATATTGCCGGGACCCGACATTACATTAAAGCCGCAAGTAGTTTTAAATGACTTTTATTCCTTTAAAAATTTCATTTTTTTGCATGGACTCTTCTAAGCATGGGAAACACGCGCCACTTTACAGGCATACTATAGACAACCCCCAGGTATGATATTTAAAGGAATGTTTCACTTTTTTTTTTTTTCCCACTTTAAGCATCATTCCCTAATGAAGACCTATGGACAGCTGAGACTAATTAATGAGGTCTGACTATCAAGCAAAGATGTTGATACAGGAATGGAGGCTTTATCCCACAAAATCTCTACAAAGCCTCTTGGCTCCAGGACCCAAAACAGAACTGTGTAAAAACAAGAGGTTTGTTTTCTCCACATCAGTCATAAACCTTGGAGACCCTCACCATGTGAGGCTGATTTACTAAATACGCTGAGAATCTTCACAAAGATAACCTCAGTTATCCAATAATGTGTAAAGCATTTTGTTTACTCAATGTTTTCTTTCTTCATCTGCACATGACTAGGTATTAAAAGCGAACAGGAATTTGCTGTTCATGTGATTGGATCATTTAGTAAATCAATTATGTATATTACAAGTGACCTCAAGGGATAGGCTCAAAGAAGTTTGCTCAAGTGTATAAATATAGTGAATGGCTTGGGTCATGAGTATGTTTGACACTTTGACATGGTGATTTTAGGAAGTCAATTGGACTTTTGTTCACATAAATGCTTGTTTTAATTTATAGAGAAAGGGAGAATAGGAGAACATTTGTTTATGTAGCAAGACATAGCACAGATGACTAACCCTTTAACCGTAAGTAAAATATACCTACGTTTGAGGCGGACATATATTGAGCTGAGAAATGCTAATTTTTCATTTCACCACCACTACACAGAGTACTGGTCCATTTCTATACACACAGGGCAGTTCTGAAGATACCGGAGCCAAGTATGGGAAAGTATGCAAAGTAGCTTGAAATCAACAGCAATAGCTCTAGAAATAATAGAGTATGGAAGAGGTATGAAAGAGGTACAGTAAAAGTAGATGCAATCTGTAACTAAATGACATTTAGTTTGCTAAAGGACTTTGAATATCTCCCAACTGTCTGAGATGAGCAAAGAGGGACAGCTTTTCGCACAAAGTATGCAAATGACAATGGCAAATGACACATCTCTATCAAGCCCCCAGTTATGTAGACCAAAGAATAAATATACAAAAATAGGCAAAAACATTTTGGTTCAACTCACAATTGCTCTTTTCACAACTACCTTTCCTTTGTTCTGTTTTTTCAAAATAACAAATGCCTAAATCTAGAGTAAAGTACTGTATTTATTGGCGTATAACACTCACTTTTTTACCATGAAAATCGGGTGCAAATAGCGTGTGCGTGTTATACGCCAATACTTCAATTTTAGCTGCCTCGGAGGGGACAAGGAGGGGGGTGGGACGAGCGCTGTCAGATTACAGCGAGAATCTCCTGTTTACTTGGCAGCCTCTGTAATAGGATGTCCTGTCTCCTGGGCCGCCATTGGACCACTGTTCTGTCTATCATAGGAGATTCTCTTTCTATGTAATCTGTCGGCGCTCATCCCGCCCCCTCCCTGTCCCCTCTAGGCTGCAGGTGGACGTCAATCAGGCTGCACTGATGGCAATGGTGAGGCTGCTGCATTGAAGGCAATCGTGAGGCTGTATTGATGTGGATTGATGAGGCTGCAGATGGGAACTGACCCTTATTTTGCTCCAAAGTTCCTTATTTAAAATTTTAGTTTTTTTCCTGAAACTTCCCTCTTAAAATGAATGTGCGTGTTATACGCCTGTGCGTGTTATATGCCGATAAATACGGTATATAAAAGATTTAGGGAAGTATAATGTTCCGTAAACACGGTCGGATTTTCCAATGGAAAATTTCCGATCGGAGCGTGTTGTCGGAAATTCCGACCGTGTGTGCGCTCCATCGGACATTTTCCATCGGATTTTCCGACACACAAAGTTGGAGAGCAGGAGATAAAATTTTCCAACAACGAAATCCGTTGTCGGAAATTCCGATCGTATGTACACTAATCCGACGGACAAAGTGCCACGCATGCTCAGAATAAATAAAGAGATGAAAGCTATTGGCTACTGCCCCGTTTAGAGTCCCGACGTACATGTTTTACGTCACCGCGTTCAGAATGATCGGATTTTCCGACAACTTTGTGTGACCGTGTGTATGCAAGACAAGTTTGAGCCAACATCCGTCGGAAAAAATCCTAGGATTTTGTTGTCGGAATGTCCGAACAAAGTCCGACCGTGTGTACGCCCTATAACACTTTTGGTAAATTAATAGTACATTTTTTAGTGGTCTATACCCCAGACCATAAAGAGGGACATTAGAGGTGGAATGAGAGACAGAGGGATTTGGTACCAAAAGAGGGACTATCTTTTCAAATAAAAGGGACATTGGGGGTTATTTAAGAAAACTAGAGAGTGCAAAATCTGGTGCGACTCCACTCAGAAACCAATTGGCCTTGAGGATTTATTGCCAAAGCTTAACTGAACAAGCCGAAGTTAGAAGCTGATTGGCTACCATGAACAGCTGCACCAAATTATGAGCGGTCCAGTTTTAGTTAATCTACTCCAGTGTATCATAAATGTTGTCTTTTTTTAATGAATTACTTTTTTTTCAAGTATTGTTAGATGTCAGTGCTGGTGATCTCCCACATCCTTATTCTTTCTACATGTAGTCCATGACAGTTGCAAGGCATTTCTCAGGGTTGGTTTCCAGATGGTGGCAACAGTGGATCATGGCTGCTACAAATGGCCAACGACCACTTGTAGACTTCAATGGAAGCCATGGTGACAGTGTGCCTTCCCACATAGCAGTATTTAGCATATATGATAAGGAAGAAATGTGGGTGCATGCAGTGCCTTTCTGCATGCTGGTTCAGCTGCAACGGTGCAGTTTCCTGGAGCGGCCGACCTGACACACCAAGTGCCCTCTCCTAGATGTTAGTGACAGGTGAGGAGGCATGGGGTACCGGCAGGAGAGGACAGGCAGTCAACTGGAGTGGGACAGGGGCACGGAACAGGATGCAAGGCATGCCTGGCAGGGATATTCAGCTTCTAAAACACGTGTATGCAACATAAAATACATTCACAGCTGCTAATGCCTTTATCCACTTGCTGTTTGGCTCAGATGTCCCCAGCGGAGCCCCCCCTTACATCAGATGTCCCCAGCGGAGCCCCCCTTACATCAGGTGTCCCCAGCGGAGCCCCCCCTTACATCAGGTGTCACCAGCGGAGCCCCCCTTACATCAGGTGTCACCAGCGGAGCCCCCCTTACATCAGATGTCCCCAGCGGAGCCCCTCCTTACATCAGATGTCCCCAGCGGTGCCCTCTTTACATCAGATGTCCCCAGCGGAGCCCCCCTTACATCAGGTGTCACCAGCGGAGCCCCCCTTACATCAGATGTCCCCAGCAGAGCCCCCCTTACATCAGGTGTCACCAGCGGAGCCCCCCTTACATCAGATGTCCCCAGCGGTGCCCCCCCTTACATCAGGTGTCACCAGTGGAGCCCCCCTTTACATCAGGTGTTCCGAGCGGAGCCCCCCTTACATCGGAAGTTCCCAGCGGAGCCCCCCTTACATCAGATGTCCCCAGCGGAGCCCCCCTTACGTCAGATGCCTCCAGCGGAGCCCCCCTTACATCAGGTGTCCCCAGCGGAGCCCCCCTTACATCAGGTGTCCCCAGCGGAGCCCCCCTTAAATCAGGTGTCCCCAGCGGAGCCCCCCTTACATCAGGTGTCACCAGTGGAGCCCCCTTACATCAGATGTACCCAGCGGTGCCCCCCCTTACGTCAGGTGTCACCAGCGGAGCCCCCCTTACATCAGGTGTCACCAGCGGAGCCCCCCCTTACATCAGGTGTCACCAGCGGAGCCCCCCTTACATCAGATGTTCCTAGCGGAGCCCTCCTTACATCAGATGTCTTCAACGAAACCCCCCTTACATCAGGTGTCCCCAGCGGAGACCCCCTTACATCAGGTGTCCCCAGCAGAGCCCCCTTACATCAGGTGTCCCCAGCGGTGCCCCCCCTTACATCGGGTGTCCCCAGCAGTGCCCCCCCAACTTTAGGTGTCCCCAGCGGTGCCCCCCCTACCTCAGGTGTCCTAGTAGAAAGGGGGTATACAAAATTATGTCTCCCGCCGCCGGTCGCGTGGTTACAACAGAACCCCCGCCCCTTTCCATAACAGACCGGCAGCGGGGTGGGGGGTATTCGTGTCGGAGTGGGTGGAGGGCGACGCTGGAGCTTCATCTATCCACCCAGCCATTCCTGGTCTCCTTAAAAATGGCGGCCGACAATGTCTCCGCCGGCCGCTGACCTCTAGCGGTGGCAAGCGGCGGCGGCGAAAATTCGTAAAAAAACTGATTTCTCGGGACATTTCCCGGGAACCAATAAACTCGGGAAAAGAGTCCAAATCTCGGGAATGTCCCGGGAAATCTGGGACAGTTGGTAAGTATGCCATATTTTGAAGACCCCTGCTCTAGAGCCCTGGACCAGCTGAGTGACGTCAGCAGACTTCTGCCTGCTGTTGGGAGAATACAGGTCACAGGAGTGCAGAACTAAGTGCACGCCTGTGACCCCACAGGAGAAGTAGGGTCAAAAGAGCTTTGGCTCTACTTCTCCTTTAGAGCTGAGTTCTTCCATTTTCTATGAGCACAGAGGAAATCAGATTTACCTCTGCTCACCATCCTGACACCTTTACAATTGTCCTATACTCCCTGAAGTAGTGAAAGAGCTCAGGAACCACAGCAGGGTGGTGTGAGAGTGTGACATCTTCACAATACTGTAAATGTGATCTGGCAGCTCTACAACTGCCCATTTTTCCTGGATAGCTGGGAGCCAGCTGAACAAGACCGTTCCAAGCTCATAACTGCAGCCTGTTTAACCACTTGAGTTCTAGAACATTTATAAATGGCCCGTGGAAAGGCAAGTAGTTAAACAAAGAAATGGCAGATCTGAACATAAAGGCCAATGTCCAAACCTTTGCAAAGCAGATTGCATAAGCAGATCGAGCCAACTGCCAATAGGATTTTATAAAGAATCGCTCATCGCTGCTAAAAACTCCACAGCATTAATAATATTGGCATCAATGTTTCCCAGAAATAAACTGTAAATATTGCAAGACTCACATTATAAATTTAGACCACAAAAGTCAAAGACCAGCATTTATTGTATGTGTATGAAATGCGAGGCCAAGTCCAATAACCTCAATCGCTAACAAATCCTCTGGCAGAAACCGCTATTCCTGGCAGAAGATCACCATACAGGCCTGCCAGAGTAAACATACCAGACGCACAGGAGGATGGCGCAGTGTGTGTTCCTTGGCTTCCTACCTGTACGCTCGCCTAGTCTTCTTCTGAATTACAGACAAAAAAAATTAAAATCAAGCAGGCTGTGAAGTTGTAATACAAACCCATCCTCTGTTCAAATCCATAATGCTGCACAAAGATATTGTTATTATTATTGATATTGATAATATTGTGCATATTGCAGTTGCATCCAGGTACTGATGAGCGCCTAAAATACTAATGAGAGATTGGTAAATGCCAATTAGTCTAATTAGCCCTCCTAGTACTTATATTGGACTACAGAATAACTAGTGTGTATGTTGTAGAGGGGAGGATATTGGGAACATTTCAGTAGTATAGCATAAGAAAAGTGGCCAGGGCTTACACCACTCTGTCAACAAAAATGCTGAGTGTTGCCAACCACAGACTTTTGTCCGAAGGGCGTTGGCCCCAAACTTGTCTTGCATACAAACAGCACACAATTGTCGGCCAGCAAACACGAATGTAGTGCTGTACTACGTGGTTTTTCAGCTCTTTAGCGCCACCCTTTGGGCTCCTTCTGCTAATTTCGTGCTAGTAGAAGTTTGGTGAGTGTTGATTCATGCTTTTCATTTCGCGCTTTTCAGTTCACGCTTTTCATTTCGTGCTTTTCAGTTAATTTCTGAACGGCCGTTCGTCAACCAGACATGTTGCGGAATTGGAGGAGATAACCTGTTATTTATTATTGGCCTTGGAGTTATTGCTTTGACCCAAGTCCAGTCCAGGAACAGGAGGAGGAGGATTTCTTGGACCAAAAATTGGTTGCTTTATTAATCGTGACCAATTATGTCATATGCCTTTGCTGCAGGAGCTCCAGGAGAATAATCCGGATGATTTTCGGAATTATCTCCGGATGACGGACTCCGGCTTTCACCAACTCTTGGCATTGTTGACCCCTATATTAAGAAGTAGGACACATGCATGAGGCTTTTATTTTATTTTTTGGTTGAATAATAATGATTTGATTTGGTATATTTTCTATATTTTTGGATTAAGTTCTATTGGCAGATAGCATGTCTAATTTTATTTGTTTTCTTTTTTTAATGCACAATAAAAAAAAGGTGGATAATAATAGTTGGCTATGTGTTTTACTTCAAATGACAGTTTGGGAGTAGGCAGTTACATTTTAAAAAATACAATGTAACATTAACAAGAGACACCAACAGAGTTGTATCTTTGATCTTAAAAAACTACGGGATAATGGTGTTGTGGCACCGAAAAAAAAAAAATAACAAGCATAGTAATATTATTCTTGATATCACTAGAAAAAAAAGACCTTTGAAAATTTGTTTCCAATAACTCCATCAGTATCACCAGCAAAGCAGCTTCATTATTATCCCATTAAAGAAGAAGAGAATTGTGCACTGTATTTGGAAATTTCATAATTTGCCACGTCACAAATGTTAATTCTCCATTACGAACGCTAGTTTACAAGATCGACCGCTTCTGGCTCGTCCTTGCTTCCGAGCATGCGTGTTTGTACTTTGGACTTTTGTCCGACGGACTTGTGTACACACGATCGGAAAATCCGACAACAGACATTTGTCCGCGGAAAATTTTAACGCCTACCATCCAACATTTGTCCGCGGAAAATCCGACAACAATTGTCCAATGGAGCATACAAACAGTCAGATTTTCTGCCAACAGCCTGTCATCACACAATTCCTGTCGGAAAATCTGATTGTGTGTATGAGGCTTAAATCTCAATTTAAGGTCCCACTTCGGGATATATTCAGCGGGGTCATCACAGGAGAACATTAGGGGATCAGCGATCTTGGGCTCCATTTCCACCATTGGATTTGCAGTCCTCAACCCCCAGAACCAGTGGTGGTGTGGGACCTGGAGGGAGGAATTAGATAGGTATACATGGCCTCATAAGCAGAGGCGTATCTAGTGAAAATGGCGCCTATGTCTAGCACTGAAACTGGGCCCTGTCAAAACATTTGAAACCCATCTTTCAGATAACCTTAACAAAAAAACAGCTAACAAAACTACAAATCAAAATTTCAAAATATAAAATTGTCGTATATTAGTGATGGTGACACCCCCTATTGTAAGTGGAGTTATTTTATTTCTTGAGGGGGTGTTACCATATATTGCAACTTGTTATCAAAAATCTTTTGAGGGGGGGTCACTATCACTAATATGCTGCAATTTTATATTTTAAAATTGTTATTTGTTTGAAAGATATAAAGTTTTATATTTGGTTTACAAGACACCACATATACAGTATATGGTATTCAGAGGGAGGCCTCCACCATCACTTAAAGTGGAAGTAAACTTAATTTACTGCCTTTTACCTATAGGTAAGCCTATAATAAGGCTTACCTATAGGTACAGTAAATATCTCCTAAACGTGTACAGTTTAGGAGATATTTACATTACGTGGAGCCAGTGACATCACTGGCACATGCGCTCTGAAGGAACGACCACCGGTGTTATTCCTTTAGAACCCTGTGCCATGAATGGCGACTCCTGCGCTGAACATGGCATCAGTTTGATAGCAAATTTCAGCCAATGATTTCGGCTGAAACCTGCTAATCAGCTGTGTCCAGTAACAGCACAGAGTTCTTTGTTTACAAACATACAGAACTCTATGTACAGAGAACATCTGGTTGTTTCTTCTCCATGAAAAGCAGGGAGGAAAAACAGCCAGATTAGTAAATAAAAGCAGCACATATTACACTTGTTAGGCACACAGTTAACCCCTTGATTGCCCCTTAATGTTAACTCCTTCCCAGCAAGTGTCAATTGTACAGTGTACAGTATTATTACTGATCACTGTACTGGTGTTAGTGTCAGTTAGTGACCCTCCCAGTCAGTGTTTGTTAACGCCAGATTGGCCACCACCCTATCACAGCCACACTATAATTTGCTGATCACCGCCATTACAGTATAACATCTATAGTGTCTATAATGTAAATTTCAGTATATATAACATAGTTTGTAGATGCTATAACTTTCATCAAGCCAATTAAAACTCCAATACACTTATGCCCCGTACACACGGTCGGACTTTGTTCGGACATTCCGACAACAAAATCCTAGGATTTTTTCCGTCGGATGTTGGCTCAAACTTGTCTTGCATACACACGGTCACACAAAGTTGTCGGAAAATCCGATCGTTCTAAACGCGGTGACGTAAAACACGTACGTCGGGACTATAAACAGGGCAGTGGCCAATAGCTTTCATCTCTTTATTTATTCTGAGCATGCGTGGCACTTTGTCCGTCGGATTTGTGTACACACGATCGGAATTTCCGACAACGGATTTTGTTGTCGGAAAATTTTATCTCCTGCTCTCCAACTTTGTGTGTCGGAAAATCCGATGGAAAATGTCCGATGGAGCCCACACACGGTCGGAATTTCCGATAACACGCTCCGATCGGACATTTTCCATCGGAAAATCCGACCGTGTGTACGGGGCATTATTGGGATTTTTTTTACCAAAGACATGTAGCAGAATACATTTTGGCCTAAAGTTATGAAGAAATTAAATGTTATTATTGGATATGTTTTATAACAAAAAGTAGAAAAAATCAGAGGTTTTTTTTTCAAAATTTCCAGTCTTTCTCATTTATATAATATAAAAAAAAGACCCAGTGATGATCAAATACCACCAAAAGAAGGCTCTATTTGTGTGAAAAAAATTATACAAATGAATTTGTGTACATTGTTGCATGACCGTGCAATTGTTAAAGTTAAAGTAGCACAGTGCTGAATAACAAAAAATGTTCTGGTCATGAAGAGGGTAAAACCTTTCAGAGGTCAAGTGGTTAAAGTGTTAGCAAAGCCAGAGTTAGGCTTTAAAATTTTGTAGAATCATGGGTTGGGTATATCTCAGGTATTGGTGTCCCTTTCCAACAATAGGTTACATTGATAACATTTGGGTGGTTTTTAGACTGTATCTGGGAATACATTGGTGGTTAATTGTCCCCGAGGTAGTGTAGTGGTGGCTGGGGGCCTTTCACTGGGTTGCAGATACAGTCGGGTGTTGTGGTCAAAAACATTATATCATTGAAGGCCCATACACTATATTGTCAAAAGTATTGGGACGCCTGCCTTAACACACACATGAACGTTAATAGCATCCCAGTCTTAGTCCGTAGGGTTCAATATTGGGTTGGCCCACCGTTTGCAGCTATACCAGCTTCATCTCTTCTGGGAAGGCTGTTCACAAGGTTTAGGAGTGTGTCTATGGGAATGTTTGACCATTCTTCCATTTGTGAGGTCAGGCACTGATAGAAGGCCTGGCTCGCAGTCTCCGCTCTAATTCATCCCAAAGGTGTTCTATCAGACTTAGGTCAGTACTCTGTGCAGGCCAGTTCCTCCACCCCAAACTCACTCATCCTTGTTTTTTGGACCTTGCTTTGTGTACTGGTCCAAATAATTTGGTGGAGGGGGGGATTATGATGTGGGGTTGTTTTTCAGGGGTTGGGCTTGGTCCCTTAGTTCCCGTGACAGGAACTCTTAAGGCGTCAGCATACCAAGACATTTTGGCCAATTTCATGCTCCCAACTTTGTGGGAAGAGTTTGGGGATGGTCTCTTCCTGTTCCAACATGACTGCACACCAGTGCACAAAGCAAGATCCATAAAGACATGGATGAGTGAGTTTGGGGTGGAGGAAATTGACTGGCCTACACAGAGTCCTGACCTCAACCCGATAGAACATCTTTGGGATGAATTAGAATTAGAGCAGAGGGGCCTTCTCGTTCACATCAGTGCCTTACCTCACAAATGCACTTCTGGAAGAATGGTCAAACATTCCCCGTGGGCCGCTCATGGGGGGGGTGGTTGTTTGCCGGAGAGCAGACACTGTGAGCCAGGCCTTCTCGTCCAACATCAGTGTCTGACCTCACAAATGCGCTTCTGGAAGAATGGTCAAACATTCCCATAGACACACTCCTAAACCTTGTGGACAGCCTTCCCAGAAGAGTTGAAGCTGTTATAGCTGCAAAGGGCGGGCCAACTCAATATTGAACCCTACGGACTAAGACGGGCATGTCATTAAAGTTCATGTGTGTGTAAACGCAGTTGTCCCAATACATTTGACAATTTAGTGTATGTGCCTTCAATGATAATAAACCTGGTAGGATTAATTACACAGACGATTTGTTGTCCTGTTATACAAAATAAATAAATTATTTAATTTGTTTTGTATTTGATGCGGTTTTCTCTGTTAAAATAAAGAGCCGCTATGGCCATTCGACCCAAAAATGGATAGTGATCATCTGGTCATTTGTGATGGGGAGAAAGGGAATAGTTTTTGTGTTTTGGGTTGGAGGCAGTGGTGGCCACTTCATTAGGGGCGCAGGGGCGCTGCCCCCCCCAATCCATGCGCTGGCACCTAATCTACATGCAGGGCGCTGGATGCATGGATTTCAATGTGGGTTTTATTCTAAAGCACATGATTAGAGCCTGAGGCTCTAATTGGCTCCAAAAAGGGTGGGCTTGAGGAGCAGAGCACTGCACCCTGAGCCCACCCAGTTGTGTGAGATTAGCTAATCTAATCAGGGCCGTTTTTAAGGCAGGGCAAAAGGGGCAGCTGCCCTGGGCCCTGTCATTGTTGTGGGGCCCAAAGCAGCTGCCTCATACTTGCCAACTATGCTGGTTTAAATTCCCTCATCCCTTGAGGTTTTAGTCCTATGCTGTGTCCCAATATCTCAGTGTGAAGTGCTGCTACTAACGCTGCCCAGCTCTGCCCTATTGTTGTGTAAAGATGACTCACCTTCAGACCCTGTGTTTACATGTAAATTACTGGCATTCATATGTAAATAGGGGCGGCCAGTGGCATTGATATGTATATCATGCCCCCCTGAGGTCATATCCACAGTAATCTCCAGCAACCAATCAACAAGCAGAAATCATGTGCTGTAACCTCTAGCAACTAATCAGTGAGCCGTAATGTGTGCTGTAACCTCTAGCAACCACTCAGTGAGCAGTAATGATACACTGTAACCTCTGGCAACCAATCGCAATAGCTGCCTGATCTGATTCAGTAAACTGATTCTGAGTCTAGCTGCTATTTATTTTATGTCTCAGAGCAGGTGGAGAGCAAAACTGCATGGGGGGCCCCAAGAAAAGTTTTGCCCAGGGTCCAATCAATATTAAAGACGGCCCTGAATCTAATAGCAAATTATTATTCGCTAATGCATAGCTCCCAACTGTACCTGATTTGGAGGGAATGTCCCTGATTTGGAGCAATGTCCCTCTGTCCCTCATTCCTCCTCATTTGTCCCTCATTTTGTTCTGATCTCTATAGTTGTACATAAAATGCACTTTTTATCTTTAAAAAAGTGTTTCCCAGTGCTAAACCTTTTATCCAATTTCTAAATTGCTGCATTTGTACATTGTAAAAGCCAATATAAAGGAATAGTAGTGGTAAAAAAAAGTCCTTGTGGATTTAATTAAACTTTTTTTTTTTTTTGGTTAATTCTCCTTTAAGGGGGTGTGGCAGGGGGCGTGTCCTATGCCTACATACATTTGCTAATAGGTGTCCCTCATTCCCATCTCAAAATTTTGGGAGGTATGGTAATGTCTTCCTGCTTCTCCTCCTGGCCAATAAGGAAGCGGGTCATGAGACCCAATCGTGTCTCAGGACCCACTTCCTGTTCGGCCGGGAGGAGAAGCAATGGCCCCGGCTCTTCCCTTGCCAAGCTGTGGGCCATGTGCAGCGAGGAGGAGCAGGTGGAGGGGCGGAGTGGCAGCAACAGCCTCCTCCAGCTTCCAGGAGCCCTACCCTGGATCCCCCACCACTTCGTCATTGGTCTCCTAAGGTAAGGCCACGGATCGCCGCCTTCCTGTCTGGCCCGCCTGGGAGTAGTGCGAGTGAGGGTGCCAGGTTTGTTTGTCCCCCCACCCCAAAAAAAAATATTGAGCACCAGCCGTCACTGATTGAAGGTAATTGTAAGCCTCAGCATTCTGCAGTCCCTCAGTCATGACCAGAATGGAGAGGGTCTATTAGTTCATAGCCTGCACAAATCAATACTATAAATCCACTGCAATGACGAGTCCTGTGCAACTGATGAAATTAGGCCTTGTGATTACAATTCCTAAAAATTACAAAATGCAGACAAGTTATTTATTTCTGTGTGTGACTTTCAACTGAATTTTGACTTTGGCGTACAAGTTTTGGAGAAGAGACCTTCAGAAGTCCCCCAAAATAAATATCTGTGGGAATGAAAGCGATACGCGGAGCTGGCCTGTTTATGACTCAAATTAGCATGCAGCAGATGCTGTGGGAAAACTGCTCTTCGGATTGACCACCTGAGCCAGTTCCAACCTAGAAAAGCTCAGGATGATTAGATAAATGGCACTTTTCGGTAAAATAGAGAATAACATATATATTAATGAAGGCGATATAGGTACACAGAAGCCAAAAACAAAACTTGTTATAATGATGTTTTTGTTGGGCCTCATTCACACTGGCACACTTGTGATTAGCTTTTTTAAATGCAGGAGAAGAGGAGAAGTCATTACAAACAGCTTTTTTTGCTTCCCATATCACTTTTTTCTTGCGTGTAGATGTTCCTGTGTTAAAGCGAGTTTAGCCGTGTTTAGCGTTCGTAATCGGATTCTGGACGCACGGCTTTCTATTTTCTCTAAACACAGCTGACCATACCTAAATGCTAATAAATGCTAAATATGAATGGCACCATGAAAAAATCATTATGTTCATTTTTAGAATAAACATAGAAAATAGCTAGGTCTAGTACAGAGGCATAAATACTGAACCTCCATCCCAAATACTTACTAAAAAATCAAAACAAATTGCCCATGGGATTTTTTTGGAGGTCATAAAACAGCAAAATATAAAATACAAATAACATCATCTTTATTAGAGCATATAAAAATAAAATAGATTAAAAACAGAGAAAACGCACCAGGAACATTTTTTTTTTCAATTTTCCACGATTTAGTACATAGCTGGAGAAATTCCTCATAGGGAAGTCCATCAATTATTATTAAACCCAAGATAATATTTGTACACTTGCAAAAAAAACTGTAAACCTAAGTGACAAAAAAACAAAGTAAGATAAAAACTGAATTAAATCAAACGGACAGCAGCATTGAAAACACCAGTCGGAGTAGGATGTGTAACAAGCTCCAACCAAACAATAATTAAAAGTGTGCTATCCTTGTGCTAGGTATAAATTAATAAATCACATAAGAGACACAATAAAGGTGCATTAAACATATGATGAACTCATCCTAAATCGACATATCTGTTCAAATAAAGTCCATATAAAATGTGCAAACACTGTGCAAAAATTTTTTATATGGACTTTATTTGAACAGATATTTCAATTTAGGATGAGTTCATCATATGTTTAATGAACTTTTATTGTGTCTCTTATGTGATTGATTAATTTATACCCAGCACAAGGATAAGACACTTTTAATTATTGTTTGGTTGGTATCATCAATTCTTATGCCAGTAAGGGAAGAAAATTAAAATACATCATAAATCTCAACGCGTTTCGTGAACCACTGTTCGCTTCATCAGGAGTTTGATGTTACTGACTGAGCTGTACGTTGTTATATTATCTCCCCCTTTTTTCCCCCCTTATCTCCCCCTTTTTTCCATAGGGGTGTTTTAATATTGATAAAAACAGTTTGTTTGAATTGTTATTTTGATATTTCATTTACAGACACCCTGTCAGTAGCATCAAACTCCTGATGAAGCGAACCGTGGAAAATTGAAATAATTGTTCTTGGTGTGTTTTCTCTGTTCTTAATCTATTTTATATTTATATGCTCTAATAAAGTTTATGTTTTTTATATTTTATATTTTGGTATTTTATGCCCCCCAAAAGTCCCATGGGCAATTTGTTTTAACTTCTTTAAGTTTATAGAATAAGTTCTCAGTTTTCTGGGTTAAATGATGGTCAGCATATAATGGTACAGAGAGTGGTGTCATAAGATACGACAAAGAACCCTGCAGCATCATACAAATGGCTTAAAGATATCTGAAAAGGGTAAGCATTAAAAAAAGATACTATGCCCCTCCTGGTCAGTTTATTGCCTAGGCATTTGGTAAGATAACCACTAGTTGAAGGATGTAATGCTCTATTCACACCTAGGCAATTTGAATTGCAGGCAGAATTGCCGATTCCAAACAGCGGCAAAACGGGGACGCATTTGCGATGCCATTACTTCCTAATGGCACCCCAATTGCGGTTTGATTTTGCCGCGATTGTCACACGATACATTGTGCTGCAGTCACGGCAAAATGGCAATGCATGAAGCTTGTCACTCAAAAAGGAGCAGGACCTTCTTTTGGGAGATAGCGTCACCCATTGTGATTGCAGCGCAATTTATTGCAGCAAAATCACACAGTGATTGGGGTGCCATTAGGAAGTAATGGCATTGCAAACACGTTCTACGTTTTGCTGCAATTTGCTTCCGAATCTGCCTGGGATTCAAATTGCCTAGGTGTGAATGGAGGCTAAGGGCTTGCTTAGGTCTTAGTTGCCCTGTTGGCCCCTTCCTATTCAAAATCAAAGGAGGTGGGTAGAAAATTGCATTGAATCAAATGCAGTGGCTGTTTGCGTATCTTGACAGCAGTCAGAATCCAATAGTCGCAGCGGGAGATTCTTTCATCTTCAGGCTCAACAAAAGAAAATAAATCTATAAATGTATGGCCAGTTTAACAGCACTGTGCAATACAGTAGAGCCTATTTTTAATTTTTTTTCATAGATAAAAAAATCATCCACAGCTATATAACTAAACCCTTTTAAAATATGTAAAAAAAAAAAAGAAAATGGAAAAAAAAAACATTGACCAATCTATGGATCTGATCGAGCTGACTGCCTGCAAAATCATTTTTGTAGATTTACTCACTTGGATTGCGTATTCTAGTGAAATCAGGTAAACATGATCTATTTTCTAATCAGAGTGGCCATCTTATCCCTTGAATTAAAGATTTGTATAAATTATTAATGTTTCGTGATGAACTAAAAATAATCAGTAAACAAGAATGCACTGGGGAGGTTGGTTCCAATCTAGCTGGGTTTTAGAGGTGTCTGTAGAGTGCCCTTTGGATAAACTTGACCAAATTACTTCCCATTTCAAGATTAAAGATATCTGTTGTCATGGAGAACAAGAAATGTTCTTGTTAGCGTACATTTTATACATACAACCCTTAGGGGTGTTTATTTAAAAACTTTGCATAGCTGTTCATCCATTGAAACTGCAAGTAAATTTGTTCTGCGCAGATGGGGCAATGTCTAATGTTCTCAGGCTGTATTCCCTGCAGATAGAATGTTATTTATTGGAAAAAGAACAGCGTTGCCCTTCTATGTGTAGCTGGTTGAATTGGACACGGGGATGCATTAGATGCCTTCAGCTGCCATTGTGCTTTTGCTGGGCACCTCATGCATCCCTGTGGCTTTAAGGAGGGGCGGGCTCACTCTAGGCACACCGCCCCTTAAAGCGATATTAACCGCTTGCCGACCGCCCTATAGCACATTTACTGCTACAAGGCGGCCACACTGCGCAGGATCTAGGGTTGCCACCTTTCCTTCAAGTCAAACCCAAACACTTTAATGGCACACAACACTTTTTTTTTTGTAAACTATACATATATTTTGCAATTAAAGCGGATGTGCACTCCCGATTTTTTTTTTTACAGTTAAAAATTCCCATCTTTCTAATGTCACATTCACTTTTAGTGTTCTTTTCCCCCATCCATGTCTATTTTTCCGTTTTTCTTTAAAATCGTAACTCATATAAATAATACTCTGCAGTTTTCATCTTGCTTGTGGGCATTTGAAGCCCACAAGCAATCACTTCCTGGTTCCAGTACAGTAGATGTACCAGCATTCCTTGCTGGTTCCTGCACATGCTCAGGGAAACTGCGCCAAGCGGCGTAAACATCTTTGTTGCCATCACAACGGGTGGCGACTTAGGAAGTTCCCGCCCCTGCTGTGATGCGAAGCTCTCTCAGAACGAAATCCCGAGAGATTTTGCGGCGGCTCTCCGCACTGACTCCTGGGATGAATGACACGAGATCCCAGGAGACAGTGCGGCGAGGACAGGAAATGATGAGAATCCCCGCAAAATCCCCGCCCACAGACGCAGGGACAACACACATGCAACATAGACCGGGCCACATATCGTAAGGTACAAGCAAAAAAAAAAAAAGGTCCATTGAGCACTCTGTGCTATATTTATAAACCAGTGAGCTTAACTTGCAAAATTGTGTGAAGATCCGCTTTAAATAAAATTTCCAATCATATGAGTCCCCTTTTACATCTGAGTTCGCAGAGTTCCCTTTCACTGTAAGGGGGGACTCTGCAGACGCTGATGTAAGGGAGAGTTCTGGGAACCCTGATTTAAGGGGGAGCACTGAGAACTCTGATGTACAGAGAGAACTCTGATGTACAGAGAGAACTCTGATGTAAGGGGGAACACTGTGGCCTCTGCTTTAAAGGGAAACTCTGATGTAAGGGGTGCTCTGAGAACCCTAATTTATCTTAGTGTACTCACTCAGAGGCAGGAGAGAGAAGGGGGGAAACTACACTAACAGACAGGGATGGATGGTGAGCTCACTCACTGGCAGTCAGCACCTCTCATCCAGATATATCTGAGGCTGCTGGACTTCAAATTTCCAGCCCGCACTTTTTTTTCTGAGGAGTGTGAGCAGACGCAGAGGGGTTGGGGCGGGAGGAAAAGGAGCAGATCAAGCCCTCTCTCCTGTCTGTGTGTGTGTGTGTGTGGGGGGGGGGATTGTTAGTGCTGGCTTTGGGCAGCGTGAAAGAGTGTAACTCTCGGTTTAGACACCTGCAACCAGCAACCCTGCTGGGAAGCCATAGTCTGGTCTGAATAATGTGTCCGGCAGTCTGAAACCTGGACGCATGAGTCCAAACCCGAACTGTCCAGGTGAATCCCAGACAGGTGGCAACCATAGCAGGATCACGTGTATATATACGCAATCCTGCACTGCCGGGTATCGAGCGTGAGTGTGCAGGTGTGTGGCAGGTCCTATGGACTCAATGTCCACCAGCAGCCGTTGATTATACACAGGCAGAACAGCGATATAGCTATGTGAACAAGGCAGATTGCCGTTCTGTTAGTAAAGAAGGCATGGATTCTGTGTTCCTGTAAAGCAGGAACACCGATCCATGTCTTCTCCTAGTAAACACACCTCCTACAGTACAGTACAACACCAGTTAGGCACACAGTTAACCCTTTGATTGCCCCTGATGTTAACCGCTTCGCACCCAGTGTCATTAGTACAGTACAGTGCATATTTTTTGTTACTGGTTCCCAAAAAAGTGTCAGTTAGTGTCCAATTTGTCCTCCGCAATATTGCAGTCCTATAAGTTGCTGATCGCGATTCTATAAATCTATCCCATAGATGCTATAACTTTTGCACAAACCATTCGATATACACTTATTGCAATTTTTTTACCAAAAATATGTAGCAGAATACATATTGGCCTAAATTAATAAAGAATTTAGATCTTTTACATTTTTATTGGATATGATTTAGAGCAGAAGGTAAAAAATATATATATTTTTTTTCAAAATTGTAATTTTTTGGTTTACAGCGCAAAAATTAAAAACCGCAGAGGTGATCAAATACCACCAAAAGAAAGCTCTATTTGTGTGAAAAAAAGACATACATTTTATTTGGGTACAGTGTTGCACGACCGCACAATTGTCAGTTAAAGTAACGCAGTGCCCTATCGCAAAAAATGGCCTGGTCAGGAAGGGGTGTAAATCTTTCGGAAGTGAAGTGGTTAAAGCCTTGTTTTTTTTTAAATAACAAACATGTTATACTTACCTGCTCTGTGTAATGGTTTTACACAGAGCAGCCCCGATTCTTCTCTTCTGGGGTCCCATGCCGGTGCTCCTGACTCCTCCCTTCTGCCAGGTGCCCCCACAGCAAGCAGCTTGCTGTGGGGGCACCCAAGCAGGGGAACTCCCGACCCACGACTGTATGTGTCCATTCACTCACAGAGCCACGGCTTGGCCCTGCCCCCCACTATCTCTTGATTGGCTCACCGGCTGTACCTTGGAGTCCTCTGAGAGGCAAGGCTCTTGTGGACATTGTTGGATCGAGATGGGGCTTAGGTAAGTATTGGGGGGGGGGGGCTGAGGGAGGAGCTGCACACAGAAGGTTTTTACCTTCATGCATAGAACGCATAAAGGTAAAAAAAACCTTGTGCCTTCACAACCACTTTAATCTATCCACCGCTATATATGATACTATTTAGGAGACTATGACCAGGGCCAATCCTAGAGTCACAGACGCCCCCATGTAGGCATGGTCATCTTGACATGATACAGGAGATGCTCAGAGACTGCAAACATACTACAGGAGATGCTCAGAGACTGCAAACATACTACAGGAGATGGTCAGAGACTGCAGACATGATACAAGAGATGGTCAGAGACTGCAGACATACTACAGGAGATGCTCAGAGACTGCAAACATACTACAGGAGATGGTCAGAGACTGCAGACATGATAAAGAGATGGTCAGAGACTGCAGACATGATACAAGAGTGGTCATAGACTGCAGACATACTACAGGAGATGGTCAGAGACTGCAGACATGATACAAGAGATGGTCAGAGACTGCAGACATGATACAAGAGATGGTCATAGACTGCAGACAAACTACAGGAGATGGTCAGAGACTGCGGACATGATACAAGAGATGGTCAGAGACTGCGGAAATTATACAAGTATTAATGCATCATAGGCAGCCTACTGGTGCCCACCAAACGCAACCTCCTCAGTGCCCACAAATTGCAGCCTACCAGTGCCACCAACATGCAACCTACCAGTGCCCACCAAACGCAACCTTATCAGTGCCTACCAAATGCAACCTTATCAGTGCCCATCAAATGCAGCCTGCCAGTGCTCACCAAATGCAGCCTACCAGTGCCCACCAAAAGCAGCCTACCAGTGCCCACCAAATGCAGCTCATCAGTGCCCATCAAATGCAGTTTATCAGTGCCCACCAATTGCAGGCCGCCAGTGCCCACCAATTGCAGCTCATCAGTGCCCATCAAATGCAGCCTACCAGTGCCCACCAAATGCAGTCTATCAGTGCCCACCAAATGCAGTTTACCAGTTCCCACCAATTGCAGTCTACCAGTGCCCACCAATTGCAGCCTTATCAGTGACAACCAAATGCAGCTTATCAGTGCCCATCAAATGCAGCCTACCAGTGCCCACCAATTGCAGGCCGCCAGTGCCCACTAATTGCCCACCAATTGCAGCCTATCAGTACCCACCAATTGCAGGCTGCCAGTGCCCACTAATTGCCCACTAATTGCAGCCTGCCAGTGCCCACAATTTGCAGCCTGTCAGTGCCCCTGGATCACACAGAGCGGCGACGATCTCCAGAGCTTGGATTTGAATTGCCCAGGTGGCCACTGTAACAAAGTCCCACCAGTCCTAGTCCGGCTCGTGGCTCCTATGATACACGTCGCACTGATTCAATTTCACTGCATTGGATCAGTGTTCTGTCTATCTGACAGGAACCGGTCTAGGAGGTGGGACTTTGTTACAGTGCTGCCAGTCATTTCAGACCAAAGCTTGTGTGGTGTGTGCAGCCCCAGACTGGGACAAAAATTAGGCCTGGGCCTTTTTTGATTGGGCAGCCAATTTTCACAGGGACCAAGGGGTGTTGGTCGGACGTTTGCAGGGATGGCTGGTGACGGGATAGAGGGGAGTCGGTCCTCTGTCTGACACTGTAATGTAAAGGGGCACTGTGATATAAAGGGGACTGCACTGTAACGATTACATGTCTCTTTACAGTGCAGTGCTCTTTATATCACAGTACCCCTAGCCATCACAACCCCCCCCCCCCAATCACAGTGCTTTTTGCTGTCATGCCCCCCTCCCCTATTCTCTCTACTCACAGTGCCCCCTTTTATTCTCTGCCTCCCCTGCACAATCCTATCTTCTGCAGAGCAGAGTGAGTAGTCAGCCTGTGTGTCCTTTTCCACCCCCTGGCGTTGTCATCAGCAGGGCAGGGGCAAGAGGAGACTACAGGTGACTACATGCTTGCTAATATGAAAAGACTCTATGTGTAGATCTCCAGCTCCTAGCACTGCATTTAGAGCTATAAAAAAATAAATAAAACAATTCCTGATCAGTATTTTCCATGCATTCTCCTGAATACTCATACACATGTGTACACACAAACCACAAACCCCTTGAAAACAAAATGCAAGAAAAGTCATCAAGATTATCAATTAGAATATTAACTGAAGATTTTCATACAAAAGAGCCACATGGGAGGTGGAGAAATTGGACACATTAATACTCACATGGATGTCTACACATCTATACGGAGTAAACGCATGCACTATATGGATCATACTCTTTTTTCTTCCAGGAAGATGAGTTGCTGTAAAAACACCTGCCATGTGTGCAGGGAGCCTTAGGTCTTGCTCACAGGGGGCATACTAAAGTCTATGCCCATGGAGGACTGTGGTTACCTGCATGCCCCAGTTGAAGTCCTTTTGAGACGAACCACGTCGGGCTCGCTACGCTTGCTCCCCATATTGTTCTTCTCTTAATTTTTATACCTGTGATCAGCGGTTTTTATGTACTCATTTGTTTTGATGTACCGTAATTTTAAATAAAACCTCTCTAGTTTTTGACCTGCACCATACGGAGACTTTTCCTCTTTTTTACTTTTACCCCAGTGGATTGAGCTTTGCTGAAATTATTATGACCTTCTGAAGGTTCTCCCACTGAGTGGAGTTTTTCGTTATACGTTGGAGAACCACAGAGATTCTGAAACCCTGTCTGGATCACCACCGTTGACGAGTGCTTGCATCCTGTTTGAAGTCATCCCTTTCCTGCCTAACCTAAACTGTGAGGCAATCGCCCTACACAAGCCCGATCGACCCACTACCGCTGGTAAGTGGGTTCACCGTATCTGGTAAGAGTACCCATCTACACTACTATGACAGAGGATTTCTTCACATTTATAAGCTTCGCTGCCAGTTTCATTTTGTCTGCACTATTTTCACTTGATTGAAGACTCACCATTATGTATTAGATGGACAACAGTTGACATTGGATTTTTTGTTCACTTTATTGGTTATATGTTATGCATATATACTATTCAGTTTATCATTTTTTCTAGCGCTACACTATAATTTTTATTTTATCATGCATCCACTCAAGACTGACCCCCCTACCTCCATCTACGCCAGAGTGACCCTCCACCCCCATCTACCTCAGACTGACCCCCCCGCCTCCATCCACTCAAGACTGACCCCCCCCCCGACTCCATCTACGGCAGACTGATCCTCCACTCCCATCTACCTCAGACTGACCCCACCGCCTCCATCTACGCCAGACTGACCCTCCACCCCCCCATCCACTCAAGACTGACCCCCCCCCTCCATCTACGTCAGACTGATCCTCCACTCCCATCTACCCCAGACTGACCCCCCGCCTCCATCTACTCAAGACTGACCCTCCACCCCCATCTACTCCAGAGTCCCCCCCCGCCTCCATCTATGCCAGACTGATCCTCCACTCCCATCTACCCCAGACTGATCCCCCCACCTCCATCTACTCAAGACTGACCCTCCACCCCCATCTACTCCAGAGTGCCCCCCCGCCTCCATCTATGCCAGACTGATCCTCCACTCCCATCTACCCCAGACTGATCCCCCCACCTCCATCTACGCCAGACTGACCCTCCACCCCTGACAATTATAGCGTTAGGACTGCAGTATACAGAGGAACATTAAAATGGGCACTGCAGCTTACACATATATTTGCAAATGTGTGCAAACATAACCCCCTGTTTTTACCATAAACTGTTAGATGGGCCAATTTGGTTGTTTTGCAGGCTGGCTGGTAAGTGTGCTGGGAAATCTTGTTTGTGATGTGCACTGCCCTTCCATGTGCACCTTACTGCAAATACTAGTACCGTATATACTCGAGTATAAGTCGAATTTTTCAGCACATTTTTTTGTGCTAAAAGTGCCCCCCTCGACTTATACTCGAGTCAAGCACTTTTTCGAACCGACTTTGGGGCCCCGTATCTCAGGGCCACTTGGTGCTAGGAACCCCAACTTTGGTGTACAAACCCAGTGGAACTGGTACCATAACATATCCAAAGCTGGGGTTCCTAGCACCAAGTGGCACTGAGATACGGGGCCCCAAAACCGGTTCGGAAAATGTCATTCTCTGCTGCAGAAAAGTGCTTGACATTTTCTGAACTGAATTTTGGGGCCCTGTATCTCGGGGCCACTTGGTGCTAGAAACACCAGCTTTGGAAATTTTATGGTGCTAGTTCCACTGGGTCTGCACACCAAATTTGGGGTTCCTAGCACTAAGTGGCCCCGAGATACAGGGCCACAAATTCGGTCAACTGTGTCCATCTGCAGCAATGTCATTTCGGGACCCTTTGGATTCAGAGACCCCAAATTTTGGCTGCAGCTAGGGGGCATCTAGGAACCCTTAACTATCGAGTTTGAAGTTCAGGGGACCTATGGCTGCAAATGGGCACAGTGAGACATGCAAATGGGCACAGTGATGCTGCAAATGGGCATTGTTGACCCTCTTTTCCACTAACAGTAGCTGTGCATTTCTCACCCTCGTCTTATACTTATACTCGAGTATATACGGTAATAGGTTGGGGTGGTTGCCACTTTTTTTTATAGATAAATGAGAAAATACTACATTATGACCACTAGATGGATCTGGGTATCATAAGAAAATGGTATGCTGCTCAGTTCCACCTAGTAGCTATAATGCAGTATTCTTTCGAACATACTTTTTTTTCTTTTCAATGAATAACATTTGACCTGCTGAGACTATATCTTGAGAGCACTTGATTTTGAGGAATTAATTTACATGCAGTTTTGATTGATGAACGGCTATGCTTTTTTTATTTTTTATTTTTTATATATACACCTCTTTCAAATCATCTGCCTTAAAATTACATTGAATCAGTCCAGCATTAGGACTGGGATTTCTGTCACATAAATAGAATGAGGCGTGTAGCGTGTCCATGCCCTCTGATGAAGATGTTATGACGAAACGCGTTAGTGCGTGACCACGCGACTTTCTACACTGTCAGCAGCTTGTAACTCTACACAGGAATTTCCACGATCAGGGAATACCAGGGAGAGGTCTGAGTGTGCATGCGAGCTGTACAGTACCAATTGTGATGATCAATGCTTTGTTTTATATTCTGTTTTGTAAGTGCATTTTTAAGGGGGTGAACAAAGGGAATACATTTTTATAACAGGATTACGCTATGTAGCTTGTTCCCCTTTTTAATGGTTTGAGTGAAACTCTGATTGGCGGAGGATTGCGTATTTGGTGAGACTTCATGCAAAACCAAAGAACCATAAATACAGGGGGCATTGTATTTGAAGATCTGGTGAGTTCATTACCAAAGGGAAGTAGACTTCACGAGGTGTGGTGATGGCATTTAAAGATTTTGCTTTTATTTATTCACCCTCATTGGGATCTATGTTGTGTGAACTATCCCTGGGATACTAGCAAGAATAACCCTTTCACACCTAAGCCTATTCCTGACATTTGTTGCTTACAAGTTAAAATCTGTATTTTTAGCTAAAAAACTACTTAGAACCCCTAAATATTATATATATTTTTTTAGCAAAGACCCTAGAGAATAAAATGGTGATTGTTTCAATATTTTACGTCACACGGTATTTGCGCAGCGGTGTTTCAAACACATTTTTTGGGGGGAAAAAAGATACTTTAAAGAATTAAAAAAAACTAAACAGTAAAGTTAGCCCAATTTTTTTGTATAATGTGAAAGATGATGTTACGCCAAGTAAATAGATAGCTAACATGTGATGCTTTGAAATTGCGCACACTACGCAACCTAAAAATCTCCATAGGCGACGCTTTAAAAAAATGTAACGGTTACCAAGTTAGAGTTACAGAGGATGTCTTTTGCTAGAATTATTGCTCTCACTCTGACGATCGCGGTGATACCTCAAATGTATGATTTGAACACTGTTTATATTTGCGGGCGCAACTTACGTAAGCTGTTTTCTGTTGCACGAGCATGCGGGGACTGGGGTGCTTTAAAAAGATTTTAATTTTTTTCTTATTTATTTATTTATTTATTTTTACATTGTCCCTTTAAAAAAAAAAAAATCTGATCACTTTTATTGCTGTCATAAGGAATGTAAATATCCCTTGTGACAGTAATAGGTGGTGACAGGTACTCTTTATGCAGGGATCGGGGGTCTAAAAGGCCCCAAATCCCTTCTTTGCACTTAAAAGTATTCAGATCGCCAAAATTGGCGATTCTGAATACTGTAATTTTTTTAACATTGGCACCATTGGCAGCTGAGTAAACCGGAGACCCGATCAGAGCCGAATCCAGCTTTGTTCAGGTCTCAGCCTAGCTGGCGAATGTGTCGGAGGCCCGGGAAGAGCGGCGGAAGGTGGAGGGAGGGGGGATGTCCCCTCCCGCTCCTTTAGGATAACAGCTGAGGGGCTTTTAGCTGCATCAGTTGTTATAACTAAAGAGCCGACCGCCCGCTCTAAAAAACGGTACAGGGGTATAACACCTTCAAGCCATGAACGCAAATTTGCATACGGTTGGCATGAAGGGGATAAGCAGCTTCATAATTTTGAACTGTCTATAAACACGCAGTGTGTAAGACACCTGAGGGGCGCTGCTAATGCTCGAATGATTCAATGTAATTTTAGGGCATATGATCTGAAAGGACTTTTATTGTTTATAGCAGCAGCTGATGGTACTATGTATTTTCATTACTTTTGACATTTTTTATGAGTGCTGGGTTTAGTGATATTTATTCACTGATAGTGTATTTGGCAGTTTTATACAGTGAGGGGAAAAAAGTATTTGATCCCCTGCTGATTTTGTACGTTTGCACACTGACAAAGAAATTATCAGTCTATAATTTTAATGGTAGTTTTATTTTAACAGTGAGAGACACAATAACAACAAAAAAAGTCCAGAAAAACGCATTTCAAAAAAGTTATAAATTGATTTGCATTTTAATGCGTGAAAAAAGTATTTGACCTCTTTGCGAAACATGACTTAATACTTGGTGGCAAAACCCGTTGGCAATCACAGAGGTGAGATGAATCTTGTAGTTGGTCACCAGGTTTGCACACATCTCAGGAGGGATTTTGTCCCACTCCTCTTTGCAGATCCTCTCCAAGTCATAAAGGTTTCGAGGCTGACATTTGGTAATTTGAATTTTCAGCTCCCTCCACATATTATCTATGTGATTAAGGTCTGGAGACTAGCTAGGCCACTCTTAGACCTTAATGTGCTTCTTCTTGAGCCACTGCTTTGTTGCCTTGGCCGTGTGTTTTGGGTCATTGTCATGCTGGAATACCCATCCACGACCCATATTCAATGCCCTGGCTGAGGGAAGAAGGTTCTCACCCAAGATTTGATGGTACATGGCCCTGTCCATCGTCCCTTTGATATGGTGAAGTTGTCCTGTCCCCTTAGCAGAAAAACACCCACAAAGCACAATGTTTCCACCTCCATGTATCATGTGGGGTGGTGTTCTTGGGGTCATAGGCATCATTCCACCTCCTCCAAACACAGCGAGTTGAGTTGATGCCAAAGAGCTTGATTTTGGTCTCATCTGACCACAACACTTTCACCCAGTTCTCCTCTGAATCATTCAGTTGTTCATTAGCAGACTTCAGACAGGCCTGTACATGTGCTTTCTTGCGGGTGCTGCAGGAATTGCTTTCTTGGTGACTATGGTCCCAGCTGCCTTGAGATCATTGACAAGATTTTCCCTGTGTAGTTCTGGGCTGATTCCTCACCAATCTCATGATCATTAAAACTCCACGAAGTGAGATCTTGCATGGAGCCCCAGACCGAGAGAGATTGATAGTTATTTTGTGTTTCTTCCATTTGCAAATTATCACACCAACTGTTGTCACCCTCTCAACAAGCTGCTTGGCGTGGCCTTATAGACCATTCCAGCCTTGTGTAGGTCTACAATCATGTCCCTGATTCCTTGGACAGCTCTTTGGTCTTGACCATGGTGAAGAGATTGAAACCTGCTTGATTGATTGCTTCTGTGGACAAGTGTTTTTTATACAGGTAACAAGCTGAGATTAGGAGCACTCCCTTTAAGAGAGTGCTCCTAATCTTAGCTCATTACTCGTATATAAGACACCTGGGAGCCAGAAATCTTGCTGACTTGATAGGGGATCAAATACTTATTTCACTTATTAAAAAGCAAATCAATGTATAACTTTTATGAAATGCGTTTTTCTGGATATTTTTGTTGTTATTCTGTCTCTCACTGTTAAAATAAATCTACTGTTAAAATTATAGACTGATTATTTTTTTGTCAGTGGGCAAACAAACAAAATCAGCAGGGGATCAAATATTTTTTTTCCCTTACTGTATAAAACTGTCAAATACACTATCAGTGAATAAATATCACTAAACCCAGCACTCATAAAAAATGTCAAAACTAATGAAAATACATAGTACCATAGTACCATACAACAGTGAAGGATGCCTCTTCCTTCTTTTCCTAGGCCTCCCAGGGTTTGTATATTAAGCCCAAAATGCATTACATGGCATAAACAAAGCAAATTGCATATGTGTCCTTTGTAATAATTCTTAGCGTGTCAAGATAGGTCGGTCGTCCTGTTTGGTTTCCAGACTTCTTTTCAGCTGCTTAGGAAGACACTTAAGTCAAATGCTAATTACTAGCGGTAACAGCTGAGTCTAATGTTACAATGGTTCCTACTGCTGCAATATGCTGCTTAACCCTTTAACCTGTTCATAGGGTACAAATTGAACAAGAGCTGCATTAATAACTTACCGTGCCAGTAATGCTACTATATATAAACTTTATGTAAACATATACATGAGCTCATACATTGGAAATACACCTGAACTGACAGATATATTAGCAGGACAAAGTGGCCATGAAATGTGACACATTTAAATCCTACACCATTGCAAACAGTTATGTGTCCTCAGTATTTTCACGTTTCAAAGAGTTTTAAAGAGAATCTGTCACATTTAAACCTTCTACCCTGTTTCCCGAAAATAAGACCTAGCGTGATTGTTGGTGATGGCTGCAATATAAGCCCTACCCCCCAAATAAGCCCTAGTTAGTTGTAGGTCCTTATTTTCAGGGTAGGGCTTATTTTCGGGGAAACAGGGTAGGGCTTATTTGGAGGGTAGGGCTTATATTGCAGCCATCACTGACGATCACGCTAGGTCTTATATTCGGGGAAACAGGGTAGATGTTCACCCAGAACTTGCTCTACTTTGCTGATTGCATTCCCAGACTTTAAAGCTGAAGTCGAACCTGCTTCTAATTTTACTGTCCCTGTCCCCTCCACAACCTGCTAAAGAAACTTTTATATACCTTATTTTAGATCCAATAACAACATCACTGGGTCTGTGTGGTTCCCTATGCAATGCAGGTAGATCATTGTTAGTGGGAGAGTCTGGCAGAGTCCCAGAAAGCATCACCCTGTCTCAGGACTTCTCTCAAAAGCCCTCAGCCTTGATTCAAGAACCGGTCCGGCTCTTGGGAGGAGTTATGCAAATACCATGAACCTACATGTCATTCTGAAGGAGTGGGTATGCCTAGGCAGACTGCATTTCCACGCAGACTGCCCTAGGTAACACCCACAGTTAACATCCATGATTAAAAGAACTACATTTCAAAGGGGAATGTCAGGGTCAGTCAGACTCAGAAAGAAAGGGCTAGATGAAGCTGAACGTCCTCCAACCAGGAAATGAGATGGGCTCTGTATAGCATGCTGCAGCTTCCAATGCACACTATGAAAAGCTCACAGTGTACAGTGGAATCAGAGTAAGCAATTTTAGTAAAGGAGAGGAGCCTGTACAACTGTGCAAGACTGAGGCTGGGTTCACACTATTACAAATTGGATGCAGGTTTCCCTGGGAATGTCAGGGTCAGTCAGACTCAGAAAGAAAGGGCTAGATGAAGCTGAACGTCCTCCAACCAGGAAATGAGATGGGCCCTGTATAGCATGCTGCAGCTTTCAGTGCACACTATGAAAAGCTCACAGTGTACAGTGGAATCAGAGGAAGCAATTTTAGTAAAGGAGAGGAGCCTGTACAACTGTGCAAGACTGAGGCTGGGTTCACACTATTACAAATTGGATGCAGGTTTCCCCGCATCAAATTTGCATGACAGGAGAGTGTGACCGGCTCTCAATAGAGCCAGTTCAGGGAGGCCGCAGAGTGCACAGCAAAAGAGTCCTGTGCGTCTTTGGCTCAGTTTCAGGTCCGTATTCAGCCAAAACTTTGGACCTGAAACAATGAACAGGGATGCACCTGACCCCCTGCTATGCCCCACGGCCGCACATACTGTGAACCCAGCCTGAAGGTAAGGCTGGAGTTTAGCTTCAAAGTCCCCTTCCCCCATTTTTTACTTACCTTTTTATGTGCATGTGTACAAGTACAGCCTTCAGGTATTCTGCACAGCCCTCCTGAACATCTGATTGGGGACCCCCTGATGAAGTCCTGTGATTTAATGACGCAACACTTTGGGAGAAGCTGGTGACGTCACGCCGCAAAAACGGAAGTGTACATTGGCCATTTTGTTGGTAGTTTACATTGTTATATAGCTGGATACTGATGTGCACCAGGTCACAGGTCCTCTAGTTATCAGAGAGCGGGAGGAGGCTTCTTAACAGACTGCATAGTAGTGAGAGGCTGCCGACCACAGCCTCTTTAAAGCGGGGGTCCACCTATCTATCGTTTTTTTTTTTTGGAGGTCATTCACAAACTTTTATTCTCATGATTATCTACTCACATGTTCTGTGTAATAAGTCCGCCTGTGTCCGATTTCGTTGTAAAGAATAACTTATAAAATTCACTGAAGGCAGTTTCCATCTTCATTGTGGGCATTTGAAGCCCACAAGCATGTATTTCCTGGATGCATGATGACGCTGTTGCACAATGCATGCTGGGAAGCCTGTGACAAGCTCCCAGGGGACTGTGGGAGGTCTGGGAGAGGCTAGAAACACGCCTACTCCCATGGGAGGAAAACCAGGAAGTGCTAAGAAGATTAGAAAAAAAAAGGTAATTACGGCGATTTAAATTTTTTTACACAGCATGTCAGCATCTAGGCAAGGAAGAGAATGCATAGAGATAATGTTCAAAATTTGGGTGGAACCCCGCTTTAATTGCCTCCCAAAGGGACAGCACCACTCTAACTGCAACACAGGACTGTGGGCCCAGAGGTCTATTACTACGCTGGCTGGCCAGTGGGAGGGGTTTTTGAAGACACTCAGGAACATTCAACTTCTAGAATCGCCCACAGTTAGGACCCTCCCTCCTTCAGATTTAGGATTCACATACAGAAACACTTGGTCCTCTCATTGTTTTGTACAAATCTGTTTAACTTTGTAACAGTTAATTACAGTTGCCCTATTTTTTTTTATTGTTGCCTACTGGGTGTGTAGCCCAAAAAAATCCTCCCTCTTCAGCCTTGGTGTGTTAGAGGGTGCTGCATTGCCAGGAGGGTTGTTGTTAACTGGAATCTGGAGACGTTTACATCAGCTGCTTCTTCAGGGGTATATGGTTATACGTGCTCATTGTGTCCTAAGTCCTACTCCATGGAAGCCATGGTTTCCACACACTGCACTGATGATATCCATAAAGTCTGTAACAGCTGTATGCAGTTTGGATTAATTGGCTCTAAAATGATTTCATGGCTCCTTTCTCTGCCCTGAAATGAGGAATAATCATTTTATTTTGGGATATGTGATGGAACAAGACATGTAAATACCTTCTCTCCTTAGAAGGCTCTACTGCACTATGAATTAACTCAGCCGGAGGGCTTTTTGATTTCAATAATCCCTTCTCATCATAATCTTGAAGTTTTTATAAAACCCAAATATGGCAGCTGACCTGAGACTTACCTTGAGTGTTTCTGCTTCTTCCTACTTAAAATGTTTCATTTCTTGTTTGAGCTGATCCAAAGATTGCTGCCCCAGGTTTCTTCTACTTGGGTGGCTCCATTCCCTATCAAGTACCTATGGAGCCACTCTTTTGTGCATGCTCCAGTGTGAGAGACTCCAAACCTGTGATTGGACATTGCCTGTGCTGACAGGCAGCCAAAGAGCAATGGACAGGACATGCATGCAAGATGGGGCTTGGCATCATCGGAAATGTAGTCCTAAGGAGGGCGATCAGGAACCTTTGTACGATGGTATAATTGCATATCCCAGACCAGTTCAGGAAGGCTGCGCAGAATACCTGAAGGTTGTGCTTGCACGTGCAGCACATTGTACAGTAAGTGTTTCTGCACTTTTCAAGATTTAGACCTCATTCACATGGCCACTTACACCTGTAGTTCATGAAAGGGCTGGAAACACCAGGTGCTGCATGCAAGTAGCCCATTCATGTGTATGAGAATGCATCGGCTGCACGCATACAGCCACTTGCCCCAATTTTACAGACATGCAGGTGTGGGTGATTGGCCCCAAGTGCAGTGTGTTACCTGTCCTCAGTGTTTTGGTAGAATATAGTGGCGGTCCGTCCATTAAGGGTGTATGGGCACCGTCCCCTATGGTTAATGTGAAAAGTAATCATTTCATTTATAAGACAAACAGCGCTAGCAATGGAACTACTAATTCCCACAGTAAATAAAAACTGTCAGTGACCATATGATTAATTGCATGAATAAAAAATGGGCAAATAAAGTCCAATAATTTTGAATTGGATGAATTTTTCATTCAAATAAAACGTGCTCTTTGTGGAAGTGTCACAAAATAGTGAACCAATGTTGATAGTGCTCCTAAATGATGCATGTAAAAAGTGAAGGTCCCTACTCACCGAATGGAGTTGACCCTCATTACCTTTTTTATTTTATTTATTTCAGGTACTTATATAGCGCTGTCAGTTTACGCAGCACTTTACATTACATTGTACATTAACATCAATCCCCACCCTCAAGGAGCTTACAATCTAAAGTAAATGATAAGAGAGGTCAAATGCGCTGTACGGTCTCATTGACCAGAGGTTTGCAGGAACTGGTTCCCATCACTGCCTGATGATCCATGATCCCGGTGAACAGCCCAGAGGAATCAGCCCTCGCTCTCCCACACTAGACGAGATCCAGACCGTGATGCGGTCTCCATGATCAACGGCTCCACTCACAAGCTCCGACCAACAGCTCCCTGCAGCTATCCGTACTCCAGAAGGACAACCACGTAGTATTTCAAAAAGAAAAAAAAAATGGGCTCCTCATAGCATAAACCAGTTTGAATCTTTTTGCTGTAGACACTTGGTACATCACATAAAAGTCCTTGCAAACTTTTTAAGAAAACAGCTGTGCTTGTTGCATACCATCTATAACTTGATCCAACAAACCATGCGTCCTAGCCTGACATGTTTTGTCATTACAAATGACGTCATCAGAAGCATGGCATAGCTTGAATCTATCCATAGCCGCCGCGGCCACCCCCTGTTCATGCATCAGGCCCCTTTCAGGATGCCGGACACGTAAATTACAGTGGCGAGAATGTTTTTTTGAAGCACCCAATTAGAGCCATAGGCTTTAAAAGGCTTCAAAATAGGGTGGACTCGGAGCGCAGAGCATTGCGCTTGGAGCCCACGCATATGTGTTAGAAAAGCGAATATTCATTTGCTTTTCTGACACTGAATCGCCTCTCCGCCAATCAGGAAGCGGGGGTCTGTTATCCATTTCCCAATTGGCTGAAAGGTCAGGCGATCCTATTGGACAAAATATATACAATAAATAATTCTGCGCTACTCAAACAGCAAGCAGCTAACACAGCCAACAGGATATAAGCAGAACTCAAAAAAACAAAAATAGTGTAGCGCTAACATAAAAAACCATAAAAAAACAACCATGTGTTGTATAACATGAACAATGGATTCCTCCTATACACCCTTCACAGAGGAGAACATAAAGGGTGCATGAAAAGGGGAAAAGTCCTAATATTCCTCAAGAAATATGTCTGGCAAAATGATGTTAGTCTTCAATATATATGTGACTTCATATTGCACACATCCATTGGCAAAGAGAAGGATGATTCAAAGGTACACCACCACCAACAATAAGAAGGCTTACTGGAACCTTTGGACCCAATGAAACCTACATTTGATTGGGTCAAACAAGCTTTGGTCATCAACGACTGCTGAACTTCGATGGAAGATGGAAAAAGATCCAAAGGTGATATATGGAACCGTATGAGCCTCCAGGGTGATATCCTCAGTAAAAATGGTTATATTGGAAGGGGAAAAACAAAGAGAGGCCACATAGTGTAATCCCGTATAAAAAAATATGACAAATTTATTATTAAAGAATTACACTCACATGTAAATATATAAAACCAGCGCTGTATAGATAAAAAATGGTGGCAGTGGGGTCCTACCCGACACGTTTTGTCTCCTTGGACATCGTCTGGGGGTTATTGGACGCCTAGGTGGAGGGGAGGAGACGCTCAGCGGAAGCCGCTGTGGTCTCAGAAGGGAAGAGGACACAGGAGATGCTGCCAGATGCCCGCCGCAGCCTGTCCCCCTGCCCGATGTGCCCGCCGATCCCCGATGTCCTGCTGGTCCCCGCTGCTGATAGGGTAAGTGCTGGTGGACCAGCAGACAGTGGGGGGGGGGCGGGGGCAGTTGTTTTCTGCCCCCCCAAACAAAAACCCACCAAGCCGCCACTGGTAGATTTCCCCAGTCAAGAGAGAGCATAGCAGTGTGCATAGAGTGGTGCAGTTCAGCAAAGCCTTAAGGGTGAGAGGTTGTGTGTTTGGATCCCTCCAGTGAATGAATGAGAAATAAAAAAAGATTTAAAAAAAACAAACATAAAATTAAAACAGAGCACAAAAAAATAAGGGCCTAAGAGAAAGAGAACAGTATTGAAAGCTTGTTGCTACTAAAATGGTGAAAAGGGAAGTACACCACAAAACCTAACATAGATTAAACTCATAAAAGTAGTGCCCCAACCTCAAAAAAGGCAGTCCCTGATATAATATGATAAATGACAGTCCAAGTGCACACCATTTGTCATCAGCAGCATTTTTTTCCATGGGAGAATATTCGTACAATATTCCCAGTTTTCTCCTGCAGTTGGATTTTCAACAAGAAGAATGTTTATATGAAGGACTATAATTTATCATATGGTATTAGGGACTTCCACTTTTGAGGTTGGTGCACTACTTGCATATGTTTTATTTGAATGAGAAGTCACCAGAGTTGTTGAGCATGCTCGTCTATAGAGTTAAAACAAAGAGGTATAGCCAGTGGTTCTCTGCACAATAGGTGGCCTAGCTATAAGCGATCTTAGACTTGAATTTGGGCACACTGAAAGAGGAGTGCGACCCAAACGTTTATGAGATCTATCTAAGAAATTGCCTTGAGGGATGCTTGTGGAAGAGCATCTAAAATGAAAAATCTTGCTCTGCTATGATGTAGCTATCACTAAAAGAACCACAGGCAACATAAACACCAAGCTACCGGGGTTCAGTGCTCATGTAAGAGAGGTAAGAAGTGCTCATAAGTATTTAACTTGGCAGGCCATGGTTTCCTTGTGTCTATTTTTATTTAAAGATGCAGTTGCCCAATACCAAAGACTCCAAAGAAGTGAGAGAGTAGGCAAACTACTGTATAGCTTGGCCCAGGGAAAAACCTGAGTCACTGAATCTTGGTGACGGTTATTAGAGGCCAGGGCTGGATGACTCATCCTCTCAGCTTTCTGGTGCCTCCCCCTCTTTCTAGAATGTTGGAGAACGTTCTAGAAAATAGTGGTCAGAAGCTAAGAGGGGTTACCTTGAATATTTAGGGGCCTTTGGCCAATCCCCAGGTTGGGTACCTGGCAGGGAGTTAAAGAAGCACTTAAATAGACATGAGCCATGCCAGCAGGGAGGTCGGGTGGAAGATGGAGAAGCAGTGCTGAGAGAGTCTGTTGGTGGCCCTTGAGGGACCCCTACTGGGGGGGAGTTTATCCCAGGCTGGAGCTTGGGAGGCTGGCTTGGAAGGATCACACTACAGGAGGCAGTTGGAGGGATTCAAGCTGGAGAGGCAGCGGAGAGAGCAAGGAGACAAAGTGAGTAGATCAGCATTGTGCAGGGACAGACAAGGGGAGAGACTGCCAGCTGTAGCAGTGCTCTCTTGAAGACAGCGGGGTGCCAAGTCTTCATCAAATCTTGCCCTTGGGAATCTCCATGTAAATCTCAGTTGGGAGGACTGGGAAGAGGAAAGCAGCCAGGCGGGCTAGCAAATTCTGCAAGCAGTGGAACTAGGATCAATGGTCAGATGCTCCTTATGTGCTACTTTTCTAAGGGACTGAGAGTTCCTGCCTGTAATGGGCTGCTGTTGAACTAACAATAGACTGTTAGTTCCCCCAGGAGTGAACCAGCAGAAGCTGTACAAAGAGGAACAACGTTTGTGCAGGAGGAAGGAAGAAAATGAGTAAATAGGGAGGAAGTGTCCCTGAAGTATTGTTGTTGTCACACTGGGCATCCCATAAGCCCTTACCCCATCCAAGTTGTCATCCCCTAATAAAACTACAAAAAAAAACAAGCCAAAAGACTATTTTTTGTGTCTGAATGAAAGAAATATTGCTGTGTGACTGGCTGTGCAGCAGTGGAGAACCCTGACTTCAGCAACTCCTACAGAGCTAGCGCTAAATATGCACCAGAAAAACTTCAATAAAATGTTTGCTTTTTTTATTGTATATAGTACAATTTTATGTTTTCCTGGTAGCACATTAAAATAAGCTGAGCATTGTGATATTTCGTTTCAAAGTGCAGCCAGAACCTGAACTCATTCCATTAGGCTCAGTCAGTACTATGTTTCTTGAGGAACCTAGCAGCACTTCAGACTTCATTAGCCTTAAGAAGCTCAAGCACCTGTTTCTTATTAATTGCATTTGCAGCCTTTATAAATAGAGATTAGGGATGAGCCGAACACCCCCCGGTTCGGTTCGCACCAGAACCCGCGAACGGACCGCAAGTTCGCACGAACGTTAGAACCCCATTGACGTCTATGGGACTCGAACGTTCGAAATCAAAAGTGCTCATTTTAAAGGCTAATTTGCATGGTATTGTCCTAAAAAGGGTTTGGGGACCCGGGTCCTACCCCAGGGGACATGTATCAATGCAAAAAAAACTTTTAAAAACGGCCGTTTTTTCGGGAGCAGTGATTTTAATGATGCTTAAAGTAAAAAAAAAAAAGTGAAATATTCCTTTAAATATCGTACCTGGGGGGTGTCTATAGTATGCCTGTAAAGTGACGCGTGTTTCCCATGTTTAGAACAGTCCCTGCACCAAATGTCATTTTTAAAGGAAAAAATCTCATTTAAAACTGCTTGCGGGTTTAATGTCATGTCGGGTCATGGCAATATGGATGAAAATCAGTGAGACAAACGGCATGGGTACCCCCCAGTCCATTACCAGGCCCTTTGGGTCTTGTATGGATATTAAGGGGAACCCCGCACCCAAATTAAAATAAGGAAAGGTCCCTATATACTCTGAACAGCAGTATACAGGCGGTGCAAACAAGACAGGGACTGTAGGTTTGTTGTTAAGTAGAATCTGTTTGTAATTTTGAACATTTTTAATGTGTTTAGCTCCAGCCAAAAAATCTTTTCTAAGCTTTTTGGAAAACATAGGGAAGGGTTATCACCCCTGTGACATTTGTTTTGCGTCTTTCCTCCTCTTCAGAAGATTTCACCTCACTTTTTTGTCCCAACGAAAAATGTTTTTTGAAAATTTGTGTTTTTTTGTGGAACAAGGATTGGAAAGCATCAGTGGAAAGGAAAAATTGTTTTCCCATATTAACTCTTACAGGAGAGAATTTCCCTTCCTTAGGGGTAGATTTCATCTCACTTCCTGTTGTCTCCTTCCGTTTGCAAGTAGGAGTCGTTTGTAAGTTAGATGTTTGAAAGTAGGGTCCTGCCCTATATACTCAGCAGAAATTTGGGCCTTAGGTGTTGCTGTGGCCAAAACACTGTAAGCCCTCACAGGGCCCTGCTGTGAAATATTAGATCAAGAATTGTAATTACATGCCCCTGTTGAACAGGAGCTGAAAAATTAGGCCTTAGGCACTGGTGCTGGTGCCACAACACTGCAACCCCTCACAGACACTCTAGTTGGAACGCAGGAACGAGCCCTGCTGCAAAGTATTGCATCAAAAATTGTAATTACACGCCCCTGTTAGACAGGGGCAGAAAAATTGGGTCTTAGGCACTGGTGCTGGTGCCACAACACTGCAACCCCTCACAGACACTCTAGTTGAAACGCAGGAACAAGCCCTGCTGCAAAGTATTGCATCAAAAATTGTAATTACACGCCCCTGTTAGACAGGGGCTGAAAAATTGGGTCTTAGGCACTGGTGCTGGTGCCACAACACTGCAACCCCTCACAGACACTCTAGTTGAAACGCAGGAACAAGCCCTGCTGCAAAGTATTGCATCAAAAATTGTAATTACACGCCCCTGTTAGACAGGGGCTGAAAAATTGGGTCTTAGGCACTGGTGCTGGTGCCACAACACTGCAACCCCTCACAGACACTCTAGTTGGAATGCAGGAACAAGCCCTGCTGCAAAGTATTGCATCAAAAATTGTAATTACACGCCCCTGTTAAACAGGGGCTGAAAAATTGTGCCTTAGGCACTGGTGGTGGCGCCCAGAACCAAAAATGTTCTTACAAGCTATCAGCGTGATGATTGAGGAGGAAGAGGATAATTACTCAGGGATAGTCACTCAGCATCAGCATAGGCAGTCTTTGAAGGGATCTGAGATTTCAAAAAAAATTATTCGGTTACATCTGCATCAGGTGCTTGGTAGCTGGTGGTGATCCAAGACTGATTCATTTTTATGAAGGTCAGCCGATCGACCGAGTCGGTGGACAGACGCACCCTGTGATCGGTTACCACGCCTCCAGCAGCACTGAATGTGCGTTCCGAAAGAACGCTGGATGCAGGACAGGCCAGTAGCTCAATTGCATACTGTGCAAGCTCTGGCCAGTGATCCATCCTCAAGACCCAGTAACCCAGAGGATTTTCGGTGGGAAAGGTGTCCAAGTCTGATCTTGCCCCTAGGTATTCCTGCACCATGTAAAACAGACGCTGGCGATGGTTGCTGGAACCGATCATACCTTGGGGCTGCGGACCAAAAAATTGTCTGAACGCATCGGTCAGACGGCCACCTTCTCCACCGCTCCTTCTTTGACTGACCGAAGCCTCAGCAACACGTTGTCCAGAAACAGGAGTTTGTAACCTCCCAGTCTCTGGGAACGCGTTGCACAGACCTTTCTGCAAGGCCTCCCGAAGATGTTTCATCCTCTGCTCCCTCTGCGATGGCAAGATAAGGTCCGCAACCTTACCCTTGTAACGTGGATCAAGGAGGGTTGCCAGCCAGTATTGGTCCTTCTCCTTGATACCACGAATACGAGGATCCTTACGCAGGCTTTGCAGGATCAGGGAGGCCATGCAGCGTAGGTTTGCTGAGGCATTCGGTCCGGAGTCCTCTGGGTCACTAAGGACAACAACGTCCGCAGCCACCTCCTCCCAGCCACGTACAAGTCCATGTGTTCCTTGGGACTGATCCCTTAAAGACTGCTGATGCTGAGTGCCAGGCTCCACCTCCATACTGACACAATCTTCCTCCTCCTCCTCCTCCTCCTCCTCGTCCTCTTCCTGTGTGATCGGCGGGCACGCAGGAACACTGTCTGGATAAAGGGGGCCTTGAGAGCTAAGGAAGTCCTCCTCTTCCTGCCTCTGTTCTGCCTCAAGTGCCCTGTCCATTATTCCACGCAGCGTGTGCTCCAACAGGTGGACAAGGGGGACAGTGTCACTGATGCATGCACTGTCAGTGCTCACCATCCTCGTGGCCTCCTCGAATGGTGACAGGACAGTGCATGCATCCCTGATCATGGCCCACTGGCGTGGGGAAAAAAAACCAAGGTCCCCTGACCCTGTCCTGGTGCCATAGTCGCACAGGTACTCATTGATGGCCCTCTGCTGCGTGTGCAGCCGCTGCAGCATGGCCAACGTCGAGTTCCACCTGGTGGGCATGTCACAGATTAGGCGGTTCTTGGGCAGGTTAAACTCCTTTTGGAGGTCCGTCAGCCGAGCACTGGCATTATATGACCGGCGGAAATGCACACAGACTTTCCTGGCCTGCCTCAGGACATCCTGTAAGCCCGGGTACCTGCCCAAGAACCGCTGCACCACCAAGTTAAGGACGTGAGCCAAACAGGGCACATGGGTCAGTTGTCCCTGTCGGAGGGCAGAGAGGAGGTTGGTGCCATTGTCGCAAACCACCATTCCTGCCTTAAGTTGGCGTGGCGTCAACCACCTCTGAACCTGCCCCTGCAGAGCTGACAGAACCTCTGCCCCAGTGTGGCTCCTGTCCCCCAAGCACACCAGCTCAAGCACCGCATGGCATCTTTTGGCCTGCGTACTTGCGTAGCCCCTTGAACGCCTACGGAGCACCGCTGGTTCCGAGGAAGAGGCCATGGAGGAAGAAGAAGAGGAGGGGGTGGAGGAGAGAGGTGTGTCACAATCAGCATTTTGGAGGCGTGGTGGCGGAACAACCTCCAACACTACTGCACCTTGTCCTGCATCCTTCCCAGCTGCCAGCAGAGTCACCCAATGCGCCGTGAAACTTAAGTAACGTCCCTGTCCATGCCTGCTGGACCATGAGTCAGCGGTAATATGCACCTTACCGCTGACCGCCCTGTCCAGCGAGGCATGGACATTGCCTTCCACATGCCGGTAGAGAGCCGGAATCGCCTTCCGTGAGAAAAAGTGGCGTTTGGGTACCTGCCACTGAGGAACCGCACATTCCACAAACTCACGGAAGGGGGCAGAGTCTACCAACTGAAAAGGCAGCAGTTGAAGTGCTAGCAATTTTGCCAAGCTAGCATTCAACCGCTGGGCATGTGGATGGCTGGGAGCAAACTTCTTTCGGCGGTGCAGCAGCTGGGGCAGGGAAATTTGCCTGGTACAATCTGACGTCGGTGTACCAAAAGCAGATTGCCCATAAGTACTTGGCTGTGACACACCTAATTCTACACCTTCATTCCTCTCACTGCAGGTCGCAGAGAGGACTGAAGGTCTAGTGGGGTTGGAAATCTCAGCTGATGAGGAGCAAGGAGAGATCGTCTTTGTTCTTTGGTGTGGGTCTTTTAGATACGCTTGCCAACGAACTGCATGGCAGGTCAACATATGTCTGGTCAAGCATGTGGTACCCAAGCGGGAGATGTTTTGGCCACGCGAGATACGCTTGAGACATATATTGCAAATAGCAGCGGTGCGATCTGATGCACTCGTCTCAAAAAAGGCCCACACCAAAGAACTTTTTGAATAACGCGCAGAGACTGCAGCGCCCTGCACATGTGGAGCTTTGGGGTGTGATGCAGTCAATGTGCTGCCCTTAGGCTGGCCCCTGGAGGGCATCCTGCCTAGTTGGTGATGTGCCACCTCCTCCTCCTCCTCCTCCTCCTCCTCCTCCTCTCTCCTATCAGGCACCCACGTTGAGTCAGTGACCTCATCATCCCCTCCCTCCTCATCACTGGAGCAAACCTGGCAGTATGCTGCAGCAGGGGGAGCATGACTGCCAGATTGCTGTCCTTCTTGGGCACCCCCTCTGTCCGTGCTCATGTTACTGCCTTCATTGAGCTCAGTATCATCATCAGAGCCTTCCAAACGCTGGGCATCCTCCTGGAGCATGTACCCAACACTGTGGTCAAACAGTTCGAGGGAATCCTCAGGAGGACATGGTGGGGCTAGGGAAGGAGTCACTGATGACATTGAGCTGAGGGAAGAGGCCGCTGCTTTGCCAGACAAAGCACCCTGGGCATGGGTGAGAGAGGATGAGGAGGATGAGGACGGCTTGGTCATCCACTCGACCAAGTCTTCCGCATGTTGCGGCTCAACACGGCCAGCTGCCGAAAAAAAGGCCAAGCGTGTCCCATGGCCACGTGCTGATGAGGATGCACCGTCTCCACGACCAGCACTAGACACAGAGCCTGCTTGCCCTCTCTTATTGGCTTGTGACTGTCTGCCTCTCCTTCTTGGCCTTCCAGACATACTAATGGCCTGTAGCTGCACTAAGCTGGGATAGAACACCTGTAATTTTCTTCAGGTAGCTTTATATACTGTAACCAGACAAGCCTGCCTGTCAGTAGGAAGATAACAGGAACGGATCTAGCTGAACACTGTGAGCAGGACGTACTGCACTAAATGTATATAGCAGGAACGGATCTAGCTGAACACTGTGAGCAGGACGCACTGCACTGAATGTAAATAGCAGGAACGGATCTAGCTGAACACTGTGAGCAGGACGCACTGCACTGAATGTAAACAGCAGGAACGGATGTAGCTAAACACTGTGAGCAGGACGCACTGCACTGAATGTAAATAGCAGGAACGGATCTAGCTGAACACTGTGAGCAGGACGCACTGCACTGAATGTAAATAACAGGAACGGATCTAGCTGAACACTGTGAGCAGGACACACTGTACTAAATGTAAATAGTCTAGCTGCCTGACCGTGGTACTAATAGGATCAAAAAGAACACCTGTAATTTTCTTCAGGTAGCTTTATATACTGTAACCAGACAAGCCTGCCTGTCAGTAGGAAGATAACAGGAACGGATCTAGCTGAACACTGTGAGCAGGACGTACTGCACTAAATGTATATAGCAGGAACGGATCTAGCTGAACACTGTGAGCAGGACGCACTGCACTGAATGTAAATAGCAGGAACGGATCTAGCTGAACACTGTGAGCAGGACGCACTGCACTGAATGTAAATAGCAGGAACGGATCTAGCTGAACACTGTGAGCAGGACGCACTGCACTGAATGTAAATAACAGGAACGGATCTAGCTGAACACTGTGAGCAGGACACACTGTACTAAATGTAAATAGTCTAGCTGCCTGACCGTGGTACTAATAGGATCAAAAAGAACACCTGTAATTTTCTTCAGGTAGCTTTATATACTGTAACCAGACAAGCCTGCCTGTCAGTAGGAAGATAACAGGAACGGATCTAGCTGAACACTGTGAGCAGGACGTACTGCACTAAATGTATATAGCAGGAACGGATCTAGCTGAACACTGTGAGCAGGACGCACTGCACTGAATGTAAATAGCAGGAACGGATCTAGCTGAACACTGTGAGCAGGACGCACTGCACTGAATGTAAATAGCAGGAACGGATCTAGCTGAACACTGTGAGCAGGACGCACTGCACTGAATGTAAACAGCAGGAACGGATGTAGCTAAACACTGTGAGCAGCACGCACTGCACTGAATGTAAATAGCAGGAACGGATCTAGCTGAACACTGTGAGCAGGACGCACTGCACTGAATGTAAATAGCAGGAACGGATCTAGCTGAACACTGTGAGCAGGACGCACTGCACTGAATGTAAACAGCAGGAACGGATGTAGCTAAACACTGTGAGCAGGACGCACTGCACTGAATGTAAATAGCAGGAACGGATCTAGCTGAACACTGTGAGCAGCACGCACTGCACTGAATGTAAATAGCAGGAACGGATCTAGCTGAACACTGTGAGCAGGACGCACTGCACTGAATGTAAACAGCAGGAACGGATGTAGCTAAACACTGTGAGCAGGACGCACTGCACTGAATGTAAATAGCAGGAACGGATCTAGCTGAACACTGTGAGCAGGACGCACTGCACTGAATGTAAATAACAGGAACGGATCTAGCTGAACACTGTGAGCAGGACACACTGTACTAAATGTAAATAGTCTAGCTGCCTGACCGTGGTACTAATAGGATCAAAAAGAACACCTGTAATTTTCTTCAGGTAGCTTTATATACTGTAACCAGACAAGCCTGCCTGTCAGTAGGAAGATAACAGGAACGGATCTAGCTGAACACTGTGAGCAGGACGTACTGCACTAAATGTATATAGCAGGAACGGATCTAGCTGAACACTGTGAGCAGGACGCACTGCACTGAATGTAAATAGCAGGAACGGATCTAGCTGAACACTGTGAGCAGGACGCACTGCACTGAATGTAAATAGCAGGAACGGATCTAGCTGAACACTGTGAGCAGGACGCACTGCACTGAATGTAAATAACAGGAACGGATCTAGCTGAACACTGTGAGCAGGACACACTGTACTAAATGTAAATAGTCTAGCTGCCTGACCGTGGTACTAATAGGATCAAAAAGAACACCTGTAATTTTCTTCAGGTAGCTTTATATACTGTAACCAGACAAGCCTGCCTGTCAGTAGGAAGATAACAGGAACGGATCTAGCTGAACACTGTGAGCAGGACGTACTGCACTAAATGTATATAGCAGGAACGGATCTAGCTGAACACTGTGAGCAGGACGCACTGCACTGAATGTAAATAGCAGGAACGGATCTAGCTGAACACTGTGAGCAGGACGCACTGCACTGAATGTAAATAGCAGGAACGGATCTAGCTGAACACTGTGAGCAGGACGCACTGCACTGAATGTAAACAGCAGGAACGGATGTAGCTAAACACTGTGAGCAGCACGCACTGCACTGAATGTAAATAGCAGGAACGGATCTAGCTGAACACTGTGAGCAGGACGCACTGCACTGAATGTAAATAGCAGGAACGGATCTAGCTGAACACTGTGAGCAGGACGCACTGCACTGAATGTAAACAGCAGGAACGGATGTAGCTAAACACTGTGAGCAGGACGCACTGCACTGAATGTAAATAGCAGGAACGGATCTAGCTGAACACTGTGAGCAGCACGCACTGCACTGAATGTAAATAGCAGGAACGGATCTAGCTGAACACTGTGAGCAGGACGCACTGCACTGAATGTAAATAGCAGGAACGGATCTAGCTGAACACTGTGAGCAGGACGCACTGCGCTAAATGTAAATACCAGGAACGGATCTAGCTGAACACTGTGAGCAGGACGCACTGCACTGAATGTAAATAGCAGGAACGGATCTAGCTGAACACTGTGAGCAGGACGCACTGCACTGAATGTAAATAGCAGGAACGGATCTAGCTGAACACTGTGAGCAGCACGCACTGCACTGAATGTAAATAGCAGGAACGGATCTAGCTGAACACTGTGAGCAGGAAGCACTGTACTGAATGTAAATAGCAGGAACGGATCTAGCTGAACACTGTGAGCAGGACACACTGCACTGAATGTAAATAGTCTAGATAGAAGATAACAGGAACGGATCTAGCTAAACTGAATACAGTGTATATATATATATGCAACACCTGGGATGCATATATATACACAATACACTGTAAGTGCAGCTAACTGACTGACTGTTCTGCCTAATCTATCTAACTCAAATCAAATGACACTGTCTCTCTCTCTCTCTATCGCTCAGCACACCGGAACACACACTACACAGGGCCGCCGTGCAGGCGGCCTTATATAGTGTGGGGTGTGTACTAAATCCCTGAGCCATAATTGGCCAAAGCCACCCTGGCTTTGGCCAATTACAGCTCTCTCTACTGACGGCGCTGTGATTGGCCAAGCATGCGGGTCATAGTGCATGCTTGGCCAATCATCAGCCAGCAATGCACTGCGATGCCGCAGTGAATTATGGGCCGTGACGCGCCACACGAATTTGGCGCGAACGGCCCATATCGTTCGCAATTCGACGGACGGTCGAACAGCCGATGTTCGAGTCGAACATGGGTTCGACTCGAACACGAAGCTCATCCCTAATAGAGATAAACAAGTAATGGAAAATCTGATTCATCAAATCAAACATTTGTCCAGCTGATTAGTGAACCGATAAAAAGTTGTCTGATGGAAAACTTACCTGTTTACTACTTTTATAAAGCCCACTTATAAAGGAAGAAAGTGCTCAAAAAGATAAATTCACTTGTGTTTTCCTGGCAGGATCCATTGGGGATCATCTTTGAAACGTGTCATGAGATGAGCATCTCCAACCAATGTGACTTTTCGTTTTGTTTGGAATGAACCAGCCTGATCCACCACAAGCTCTTATTTGTATGAACTGGTTCAATCACTCCTATTTATAAACCCTCTCTGAGTGAAGGCAACTGCCAGAACATTCTAGGTTGAGTCTGGCTCCTTTTTTAATCCTCTTGGTTCCTTATTGCCTAATTTTTCTTTTAAGATGAAGCTTTGTTCACTTGCAGACCACTTGGACTTCTATGGCCTGACTCCTATGTTAAATTTCACTTAGCTTGCAAACTCAGTTCTTGTCTGCTGATGCGTTACCTTTATGTTATCTGACTTCTGTTACTGACAATGGCTTCCAAGTGACTTTAGCTCTTTCTACTGTTCTGGTAGTACTGTGCTAAAATTAATCCTGCTGTTGAGTATATTCCTGGGTGCAAACTTAGAACTTTGTTGCGTTCTTTGCGTTCTTCTGGCTGTCTATGGCAAGCTTTTGGGACTATAAAATAAGAGTTCCCATTGCCAAATTCCATCATCTGAGGATTTGATGAAAACCAGTTGTCCCAAGTTTGGACCGGTATGACAGCTTCCTGCCTGTACACTATTATCATACACATGTGGGTACACCTATACATATTCCATTTTCTAAGCATGTTAAATAAAGTGCACATGAGACAAAAGCAAATATCCTAGTCCATAGGACTGTATAATTGCACGTCACTGTATTTCCAAAACGCTCCAGAAAATTCGAAAATCGGAGGTACCTTATTATTATGCAAATTTCGACCAGAGCTTAGATTGTTTTATCCTAGCCTAACCCCTCCTCAACTTCTTATCATCTAGTAAATGTAAAGGACAACTTCACTACCCAATAGAGAAGTTTGCATGGGCCAGAATGCACGCATGTTAGTTAGAATTTGCATAACAGAGACGTTTAACCGTGGCTGGCAACATTTTTCGATTCTAAACACCTAATGTAAACACATTTAATCTGTATTTGTGAGTAAATATTTCCATGAGCAATCATCTCCCAATTTCAAATGCTTTCAATTTGCATTCCTTTAACACGCCCCATTAAATAGATAGTTAATATGATTTCTCCTTTCTGGGTAGGTGCACACAAACTAACTTTCAGCATTACACAACAGCAAATCACTGAAATTATTTACATAATAATTTATAAGGAATTTGCAACTTTTTTATGATTCCAACCGATAATAAAATCCCTGTATACTGATCATTCTTCAAACCGATGGGGGATTTGGTATGGAAACTACAAATGTCTGGTTTAGAGTATAGAAAACTACATAGAAAACTGAACCAAACTGAACCTTTTTAGACTGTGTATGGAAACATCCATGGTGACACTGGGCCTATCATAGGAAATTAATGGAAGTATTATCTGCAGCAACCAAACTAAACTAATCCCAGCCAATGTCTTACTGGTGCAGTAAAATTTGGTAACATTGGAGACAATCCACTAAAATGTATAAGGTATTTTTTCTTATTTTATTACTGTGTTTTTATATTGCCTTGTGAACATTTTCCTATCACAATTTACTTACATACGGTAGCCTTCTTTTTTTTGGGGAGGGGGCTATGAGAATTGGCCCTCCCCATACGTTATATTAAAACTGTAGGCAAAAAAGAGAGACAGTGAAAGAGTGGGTATGATGATAAATTTTGCAGTGCCTCCACCCAGGACAGGGCCTTTGTGAACAGAAGGACTTCCTTTCCTGGGAAATTATTCAGTAATCTAAACAAAGTAATTGGGAGCAGAGAAGCTACTGCAACCAGCATATAAAATTAACCGTAAGTACATAGATGCACACCAGTATAGAAATAATTCAAGCTTTATATAAGAAGAGATAATAACAGTACATACAAAGAACAAACAAGTACTATCAGCAAAGGGGTCCGACAGTGGCGTCACTGGGGGGGGGGGGTCTGAGGGGGCCACAACCTCTCAATATTATAGTGTGCATAGATAAGTACATAGATGCACACCAGTATAGAAATAATTCAAGCTTTATATAAGAAGAGATAATAACAGTACATACAAAGAACAAACAAGTACTATCAGCAAAGGGGGCCGACAGTGGCGTCACTGGGGGGGGTCTGAGGGGGCCACAACCCCCCCAATATTATAGTGTGCCCCCCCATGTACCCCCCAAAAGGTTACAGGTATAACTCATATACTTGCCGGCGCCGCAGCCGCTCGTTCACAATATTTTTTCTTCTTGATGGTGGTGGAATTACACTGTCCGACTGACTCGTCACTTGTCTGTCTCGGACTTGGAGCCTCGTGGAAGTCTGGGCTAGCTGACGTCACGTGCCAGTCGCTGGCCGCCGCTGTAGCTTCTGGGAAATGTAGCCTGGACCTAGTGAGAGGAAAACTACAACTCCGTGGTCGCCGCGGTAGGATATTTTTTGGAGTAGGACACACACGTGGCTGGCCTGGCTGCAGTATACTGTGCATGCAACAGAAGTTGACCCCAGGAGACAGGAGCATCACCCACCCCTCCAGGACTGAAGGAGGCCGTGCAAGGAGCAGGACCTGTCCTGCTTAGCTGAGCCTGAACTGGCAGCTGCCATTGGTCCATAGCTGAGGCAAAAGACCATGACACCCCCAGCTGACCCCTACATGAACATCCCATCTATCTCCCCCCCATACAACTCATTTACCCTGCCCCAGTGCCCACCCAGTAACCTCAAAATAGCCCCCAACACTGTGGGTCCTTTCCTGCTGGGAGCTGCCCAAGTGCCCATGGCCTGTGAATCCTGCTGGAAGCTGGCCGCGGGCCTGTGGGTCCTGCTGGCCAGTGACCTGTGGGTCCTGCTCTGCTGGTCATGGCCTAAAGGCCAGAGGCCAGGAGGACCCACAGGCCAGCAGAAGCTGTAGGTCATGGCCAGCTCCCTGCAGGACCCTCAGGCCAGCGGCCAGCAGGACCCATAGGCTATAGTCCGCTACCATCCGACTGAGGACACTGGCCCCAGACCAAGTCTGTCCCTGCAAGCTGGAGCAGACAGGGCCAACCCTATCATGGGTCTCACTGGGCCCATTGGGCTGCCTCGGAGGGAAAGGGGCGGTGAGCACCACCAGATTACACAGAGCGGGGATCTCCCACTTACCCGGCAGCCGCTGTCATACGAAGTCCTGCCTCCTGGACGGGCTCCTATGATAGACTGCACACCAGTGACGTCTATCTTAGGAGCCGATCCAGGAGGTGAGACTTCGTATGACAGTGGCCGTGCTGGATAAGCGGGAGATCCCTACTCTGTGTAATCTGGCAGCTCTCCTCTCTCTAATCACCATTCACTGAACAGGCTGCATTGATGGGCACTGGTGAGGCTGCATTGATTGGCACTGGTAAGGCCGCATTGATGGGCACTGGTAAGGCAGCATTGATGGGCACTGATCAGGCTGCATTGATCTACACTGGTGAGGCTGCACTGATGGGCACTGATGAGGCTGAGCTGGTGGGCACTGGTGAGGCTGCATTGATGGGCGCTGATCCAGCTGCATTGATGGGCACTGTTGAGGCTGCATCGAAGGGCACTGGTGAGGCTGCATTGATGGGCACCGGTGAGGCTGCAAAGATGAGCACTGATCAGGCTGTATTAATGGGCACTGGTGAGGCTCCACTGATGGGCATTGGTGAGGCTGCATTGATGGGCACTGATCAGGCTGCATTGATGTCACTGATGAGGCTGCATTTATGGACACTGGTTAGGTTGCATTGATGACCTCGGGAGTGCATTCTATTCTTGAAATATATATATATATATATATATATATATATATATACACTGAGCAAAATTATAAACGCAACACTTTTGTGTTTGCCTCTATTTATCATGAGCTGAACGCAAATAACTTTTTCTATGTACACAAAAGGCCTATTTCTCTCAAATATTGTTCACAAATCTGTGTTAGTGAGCACTTCTCCTTTGCGAAGATAATCCATCCACCTCACAGGTGTGGCATATCAAGATGCTGATTAGACAGCATTATTATTGCACAGGTGTGCCTTAGGCTGGGCACAATAAAAGGCCACTCTAAACTGTGCAGTTTTACTGTATTGTGGGGGTCCAAAAACCAGTCAGTATCTGGTGTGACCAGAATTTGCCTCACGCAGTGTAGCACATCTCCTTCGCATAGAGTTGATCAGGTTGTTGATTGTGGCCTGTGGAATGTTGGTCCATTCCTCCTTAATGGCTGTGCGAAGTTGCTGGATATTGGCAGGACCTGGAACATGCTGTCGTATATGCCGATCCAGAGCATCCCAAATAAGGATGAGCTGAACACCCCAGGTTTGGTTTGCACCAGAACATGCGAACAGGCAAAAAATTTGAATGAACACGCAAACACCATTAAAATCTATGGGACACGAACATGAAAAATCAAAAGTGCTAATTTTAAAGGCTTATATGGAATTTATTGTCATAAAAAGTGTTTGGGGACCCCGGTCCTGCCCCAGTGGACATGTATCAATGCAAAAAAAAAAGTTTTAAAAATGTCCATGTTAAATATTCCTTTAAATATCGTGCCTGGGGGGTGTCTATAGTATGCCTGTAAAGTGGCACAGTTTTCCCGTGTTTAGAACAGTACCACAGCAAAATGACATTTCTAAAGGAAAAAAGTAATTTAAAACTGACCGCGGCTGTAATTAATTGTTGGATCTCAGCAATATAGATAAAACTCATGGAAAAAAGTATGGGTTCCCCTCCCCCGGTACATTACCAGGCCCTTTGGGTCTGGTATGAATATTATTATTATTATACACGATTTATATAGCGCCAACAGTTTACGCAGCGCTTTACAATGTAGAGGGGGGACAGCACAATTACAGTACAGTTTAATACAGAAGGGACAGGAGGGCCCTGCTCATAGAGCTTACATTCTAAAGGGAGGGGGTGGTGGTACAAAAGGTAATAGATGCGGGGAATGATTTGATGGGGGTGGCTCAGGGACAGTTGTTAGGTGGATGTGGGATAGGCTTCTCTGAATAAGTGAGTTTTCAGGGATCTTCTAAAAGTGAACAGGTTAGGGGCTGATTAGATATACCAGGGCAAGGAGTTCCAGAGGCTCTGGAGAAGTCCTGTAGGCGAGCATGAGAGGAGGTAAAAAGGGAACTAGAGAGCAGGCTTTGGGAGGAGCGGAGGGGACGATTAAGGCGATATCTGCAGATGAGGTTGGTGATGTAGCTGGGGGCGATGTTGTGGATGGCCTTGTATGTCTTGGTTAGCATTTTGTATTTTATATGGGGTAGGGGAAGCAAGTGAGAGGAATGGCAGAGAGAGGCAGCAGTCACAGATCAGTTAGTGAGGTGTATTAGTCTAGCAGCAGCATTCATTATAGACTGAAGGGGGGATAGCCTGCATAAGGGTAAGCCATTAGGGAGAGAGTTGCAGTAGTCAAGGCGGGAAATAATCAAGGTATGAATAAGTTGCTTTGTGATGTCATTAGTCAGGAAGGGTCGAATTCTGGAGATGTTGCGGAGGTTAAGGCGGCAGGATTTAGCCAGTGATTGGATGTGGGGGCTGAAGGAGAGGTCAGAGTCAAGGATTACACCCGGACATTTGTTTTCGGAATTTCCGCCAACAAAAATTTTACAGCTGGTTCTCAAATTTTTCGACAACAAAATCCGTTGTCGGAAATTCCGATCATGTGTACACAATTCCGACGGACAAATTTCCACGCATGCTCGGAATCAAGCAGAAGATGTTCAGAATTTCCGATATTTGTGCGACCGTGTGTATGCAAGACAAGTTTGAGCCAACATCCGTTGGAAATAAATCCAGGATTTTGTTGTCGGAATGTCCGATCATGTGTATGCGGCATAAGAGTATGAGTATGGAGTAATGGCCATTGGTTTTAGCAGTTAGTAGGTCATTGGTGAGTTTTAGTAGGGCAGTTTCAGTGGAATGTTGTGGACAAAAGCCAGACTGTAGGGGGTCGAGACGGTTGTTGTCCGTGAGGTAGCCACTCCGTGTCCATGAGGTAGCCACGTGACATCAGAGGAAGGCGGGGTCGTCCGTTTACGTCACCGAGTGGCCCCGTCCTCAGCTATATAACAGCTGTCACCGAGAAGAAGCATCAGTCGGCGGGAACCTCCCATGGAGACAGAGCTGTTGCGGCTTTTTTTTTTTTTCTTTTTTCGGCTCGTCGGCGGCATGAGATGGATTTACATTGCGGTACATTTTTTTTTTTATCTTTTCATAAAGGACTTGTCCCAAAGTGTCTCCTGTCTTTTTTACTATTTTTGACACTTTTTTTGTGAATTGGTAGGGGTACAATGTACCCATTACCAAATCACATAGGGGGGAGGCTGGAATCTGGGGGTCCCCTTATTAAAGGGGGCTTCCAGATTCTGATAAGCCCCCCCCTGCAGACCCCCACAACCACCTAGGCAAGGGTTGTGGGGACGAGGCCCTTGTCCCCATCAACATGGGGATAAGATGTTTTGGGGGGACCCCAAAGCATCCTCCCTATGTTGAGGGCATGTGGCCTGGTATAGTTCAGGAGGGGAGCGCTCTCTCGCCCCCCCCACACTTTTCCTGCGTCCTGCCAGGTTGCGTGCTAGGATAAGGGTCTGGTATGGGTTTTTACCCCCTTTTTTTAAAAACTTTTGGCGCAGGGTTCCCCTTAAAACCCATACAAGACCTGAAGGGCCTGGTATGGATTTTGGGTGGATCCCTACGCCATTTTTTGTTATTTGGCACAGGGTTCCCCTTAATTTCCATACCAGACATAAAGGGCCTGGTATGGATTTTGTGGGGACCCCCACAGAATTTTTTTTTTAATATTTGGTTTGGGGTTTCCCTTAATATTCATACCAGACCCAAAGGGCCTGGTAATGGACTGGGGGGGGGCCATGCCATTTTTTTCAATGAGTTTTATCTATATTGCTGGGACCCGACAATTCATTACAGCCGCGATCAGTTTTAAATGACTTTTTTTCCTTTAGAAATGTCATTTTGCTGGGGTACTGTTCTAAACACAGGGAAACTGCGCCACTTTACAGGCAGTCTAAGGAGACCCCCCAGGCACAATATTTAAAGGAATATTTCATTTTTATTGTTTCACTTTAAGCATTATTAAAATCACTGCTCCCGAAAAGACGAACGTTTTTAAAACTTTTTTTGCATTGATACATGTCCCCTGGGGCAGGACCCAGATCCCCAAACACTTTTTATGGCAATAAATTGCATACTAGTCTTTAGAATGTGCACGTTTTTCATGTTAATGTCCCATAGACTTTAACGATGTTCCACGGCTTTCGAAGTTGCCGCGAACACTGCATTATGTTAACTGTTTGGATGTTTAGGATGCATTAAGGTGAAAAAACATGAGGGTTTACAACCCCTTAGCCTTCCAGCTGTGGCGAAACTACAAGTCCCATGAGGCATTGCAAGGCTGACAATTACAAGCATGACTCCCACAGGCAGAGGCATGATGGGACTTGTAGTTTCGCCCCAGCTGGAGGGCCACCAGTTCGAGACCCCTGAACTAGAACCTTTAGATAAGAAGTCAGCAGTGGTAGCCTACATAGGGGGTCATTTACTATAACTCCAGGAAGTACTGGGCACTATGGCAAATAATAGAGCCAATTTTAGCCAAATGGAAACAAAACGGCGAATTTGCGCATGAAAATCAGCGATATAAGTGGAGAACAAACGTTTGAAAGTTCTAAATTGCCGCTAATTAGCGCTTCCGCGTATATACAAATGCCAATTCTTATCAAGTTGTTATATAGCAGTGTACTGTAGCCATGATCCATGTATGTGAAAGAAACATTTTTATGTGAGATGTGCTCTACCTCGTGTGCATCTATTGATGTATGTTGCAATTAGTATTCCTATTTCTTTCCTTCTTTTGCTAACTAATGCAGTTATGAATGATTATTACATAGTAATGTCTGCTATTCTGTAAAGTTACATGTATTAAACATTTAGGTTACCTATTTGTTGTATGTTGTTTTTTATTTTTTAATTTAGGTGACTATAAAGCGGTAATTATTTATATTCATTCTTTAATCATACTACACTATTACGTAGGTCTCATACTTAGCACAATGGCTTAGTAGTCTGCTCAGATGTCTCCACAGCACTCACGGTACAAGTTCAAATACCAGCCAACCTACCATCCCCCAGCTGTGTTTATTTTTTCAGTGCACAAGCGAATTAAAATGAACAAACAAAAAAATGTAATCTGCCCATTAGTTAGTGTGTGGTGTTTGGAATTTCACACCATAATAGTATTGAATACTTACATATCATTGCATGCATTTGAAGAGTTAATATAATCAGCCAAATTTAAAGTGCATTGGCTAATTGGCATTCACCTATTTTCAGCATATGCTGCTTTGGCTAATTGGCTAATAGTCATTTGCTTTTTTTTCACCAATTCAATCTTTTAGTATTTCTCTGTGGGATTTGAACCCATGAGTTCTTCAAGGTAGAAGTGCTGACTGCTAGCCTATTGGGTGTAGCACAGTCATACATAGAAAATACATAGAAAATACATTCACTAGTGTTTGATGTTTCTTCTCCCCGAGCTGTCTCTCCTGCTGCCACCATCTTCCCCCGCTGATGTGTTCTTCAGCGCAGCCGGTTACCCACTAATAAAAAAAAAAGCCGCTCTTCTTGTGGCGGTCTTCTGTGGCCATCCGATAATGTCACCCGGAGAGTCCGCTCCATGGCTATGTAAGAGACGCCACACAGCGGGTGACAACACAGCAGAGGAAGACCACCATGGAAAAAGAGCAGCTTTTTTTTTATTAGCGGGTAACCAGCGGTGCGGAAGAAGACAGCAGATGGAGAACATGGCAGCGGCAGGAGAGACGGCTCTGGGAGAATACAGCTCGGGGAGAAGATGGAGGAGGGAGAGACAGCGTCTGGAGAAGATGGCCAAGGGAAGAAGACAGCTCGGAGCTATTTTACAATAAAGGACTTGTCAAAAACCGGCTATTGATTTTTTTTACATTTCACTGCTTTTTTGGTGAATGGGTAGGGGTAAAATGTACTCTATACCTATTCACATAGGGGGCAGGATCTGGGAGCCGACTTTTTAAAGGGGGCTTCCAGATTCTGATAAACCCCCTGCCTGCAGACCGACAACCACCGACCAGGGTTGTCGGGAAGAGGCCCTTGTCCCCATCAACATGGGGAAAAGGTGCTTTGGGGCATGTGGCCTGGTAAGGTTCAGAAGGGGAGGGTGCTCACTCGTCCCCCCCTATCCTGACCTCCAGGCTGCATGCTCGGATAAGGGTCTGGTATGGATTTTGGGGGGCCCCACATCAAATTTATTTTACAATTTGGTGTGGGGTTCCCCTTAAAGTCCATACCGAAGGGCCTGGTATGTACTGGGGGGACCCTACGACATTTTTTTCCTTCAATTTTGGAATTCCATACCATAATATTATTGAATAAGTACATACCATTGCATGCATTTGAAGAGTTAAAATATGGAATAAAGCAAGCTGATGTGCTTTGGCTAATTATGCTTCTGAGTACAATGCACACTTCTAGGAGGTAATGCTGTCAGTGGGATTTGAATTCATGGCTTGAACTTTTGGGGGCAGCAGGGTATACCGCTATGCTACAGAGCTGAGCACTTACCTACAGAGAAAATACATTTACTAATGTTTGATTCAATACAATAATGTTTTGCATTTCAGGCATTAATATTATAGTAACAACCATGCTCATGCCGATGTGCCGATGTGGCATTGGCTAATAGGCGTTCGCCTCTTTTCAGCATACGCTGCTGAGTACAATGCAAGCTTTCAGTAGGTGATACCATCTGTGTGATTTTCAGCCATTTGAGCACAATTATATTGAGAACATATGTTTACTAGTGTTTGATGGTGGGACTACTTTATATTCTAGGTATAAAATAGTACTCAGCACAGTGACTTAGGCACCTTTCACACTTGTGCGACCTGAAAGTTGCGAGATTTTAATGCAACTTTAAGCAATGCCTGTGTAATCTTGAGGTCTATGGACGCAGGAGTCACAGGGAAAGACACGCAACTTTCCCACGATTTTGCATCAGCAATTTTGCCGCAATTCCAGGGAATGCCTGTGTAAACTTGAGGTCTATGGACCTCAACTCGCATCAAAGTCAGACCAAAGTAGTACAGGGACTACGTTGAAGTCAGTGTTACTTGAAGTCGCACAGATATGAATGGTACACATTGAAAATCATGGGGTATGACTTGTCATACGACTCATGTCCAAAGTTGCACAAGTGTGACTCAGCCCGACTTTGTCAGCGATTTCAGAGACATCAGTGCACTTTCCTGCACAAATGTCTAGTGAAATCACATAGGTCCCAACTGTTCTCCTTTAAGAAGGTGTCCTATGCCTACCTACTTTTGCTAATAGGTGTCCCTTATACCCATCTCAAAAAGTTGGGAGGTAAGAAATCGCCCCCTGAAGTCGCCCAAAGTAGTGCAGGAACTACATTTGGGAATTGTTGTGGCGTCGCACCAATTTGGACAGTTCCATTGCCATCAATAGGCGCCAATTTGGCCTACAATTTGACATGTCAATTCAGACCTATGTGAACATGGGTGAAGTTGCATAGATATTAGAGCTGCACGGTTCTGGCCAAAATGAGAATCACAATTTTTTTGCTTAGAATAAAAAGATCACGATTCTCGTGACATAAAATCTTTCACATTATCCCACAAGAAATTGGGCTAACTTTTCTTTTTTTTTTTAAATCATTAAAGTAATTTTTTCCAAAAAAAATTGCATTTGAAAGGCGCAAATACATAAAATATTGTAACCACCACCATTTTATTCTCTAGGGTCTCTACTAAAAATATATATATAATGTTGGGGGGTTTTAAGTAATTTTCTAGCAAAAAAAAATGATTTTAACCTGAAACCAACAAATGTCAGAAAAATGTTTAGTGTTTAAGTGGTTAAACTTTCCTCACTTACACAGAATTCTATTTAATTGACAAATTGTTACAAGGTTTCTAGTCAAGTTCACTGATAAAGAATGTTCTAATTCTTGGCAGACTTCCTGGTTTTTCGGCTGTGGCTTCAGAAGAGCAGAGAGAGTTCTTTGCAATAGCAAGAATCGTGAAACGCTTTTTTCAAGATCGTAAAGGGGAAAAAAATTACGATGACGATTAATCGTGCAGCTCTAATAAATATTAATGGAAATCAAGGGGGACAACTTTTCATGTGACTCTGAGGTCCAAAGCTCCATGAAAAGTCACCCAAGTGTGAAAGTAACCTAATGCGATTAATTGATAACACCTTTGAATAAGGCCCCATTTGCACTATTGCGACCTTAAAATTGCACAGCTTTGTCATGACTTGAAGCAATGTCTGTGTAATCTTGTGGTGTATGGACCTCAAATTGCATCAGTCAAACCAAGGTAGTGCAGGGACGAATTTGCTACACTTTCAGGATGCACAAGTGACAATAGGGCCAAATTCAAAGGTGTTATCCTTGAATCTCATTCACACTGCTGCGACCTGAAAGTCACCCTATTTTGCTGCCACTTTGCCGCTGCAACTTGGCCCCAACTTCTGGGAATGCCTGTGTAATATTGTACCCGATATACCTCAAGTCACACCAAAGTAGTACAGGGACTACTTTGAAGTTGGTGCGACTTAAAGTAGCACAGATATGAATGGTTGTCATTGAGAATCATGGGGTACAACTTGCCATGCAACTCAGAGGTCCAAATTTGCTGGAAAATTCGCCCAGCTGTGAAACAAGTCATATATATTTTAATAAAAGGATCTCTCATTTATACTTGCATAGTCCTTACTGATTTACATCAGCAGAACAAATGCAGGAATTGATGTGTGGACATGGGACGGAAGCAAATGTGTGGTGATGCCAAACAAATCAATGAACCCCACCCACACCAAATCTAACTATGACATCCACCCCTGCATTGATTAATTACAAGTACATATCCTACACTTACCCGGCCAATGAGCAGCGCCTCCTCTCTGCTAAAGAGACCTCGCCATTTCCACCTAGATGGAGATCCTGACCAGCACAAGAACTTCCGGGTGCATACAATGACTAATTTCCAGGTCAGAAGGTGAAACCACACTTTTGATTGCAGCTGCGAATATTTGATCTCAACCATGATTAGTATTTTTTTATTTTCAGATATGCAAATCTGTATTTCTACATATATTTGAAGGTAAACTTAAGGGAGTTTGCTAAGAAATGGTGTCCCTGGGTTAGCAGCAGGTGAATTACAAAGGCAAAAGGCCCAGTTTGAGTCCTGGTTCACACTGACAGCAGGAGGAAATCGTTCAGCTGAACTCCCACAATTTCATTCCTGCATGTCAGTCCCGACTGTGGGGGCAACATCAGAGACATCAGTGCAGGTTTCTGCACCAATATCAATACAAATCGCACCAATTAGAACAGTGCAATTGCCACAGATTTGACATGTCAAATCACACCAATGTGAACCAGAGCTGACACATTCAAACACTGCCTATCCACCAGCTGAATTCATTACCTGCATTTCTCCACAGCTGTTAATGATAAAGGTGGAATCTTTATATATAACTTGCAGTTGTGCAGAAGACTAGGTTTACATTGGAGCAATTGGTCATGCGATTTGAGAGATCAAATCGCGTGACTCTTGGCAATGGCACTGTTCCAATTGATGCAACATTTTTTTTGTGGCACCGCATCAATTTGCTAAAGTAGTTCCTGCACTACTTTTGCCGATTTCAGGTGCGACTTCAATAGACATTTGTGTATGAAGCCACCTGAAATCACACTGACCTTGCTACTTTGAAATCATGCTACTTCAAGTGAAGTAGCACAATTTCAAAGTAGCATGTGAACCAGGGCAAAGAGATTAGTTTTTTGGTGCACAAATACATATTGAAATAAAATATAAAAGAGATATTGCACTTTCCCAAAACCACCACCCACAAAAACTAAAGAAAGAAAAGTAGAAGGAAAAAAAAAAACCCCCACACACCACAAGAGCTCAATGTACTTTTATTTTACCAGCAGAAAAAAAATAAATTTACATTTACTAGCTTCAAAAAAATTTGGACAGGATATATGGTACTACATTTAGCAACGGAATTTTAAGGGCCCTGCTCATAGGAGCTTACAATCTAAAATTAGACAAAACCTTAGAGTGGACACAGCTTTAATTTCAGTGTATAATGGGCAACACATCACATTATTATCTGAAAGATTATAGAAACATACTTAACAGTCATTCTTACAAAGCATTCCAACATAATATTGCAAAAGACTTATTCAAAACACCCACCACCAGCCCACAATCCACACATACATACATTGGTGACCATGTTCTACTGGAAGCTGCATTTCGGTGTACACAATTAAACAAGATCAAAAATAGTAGGTCAGCAGATGCTTCCAAACGATGTTTGCATGATCAGACAGGAACAATACACACACAACATTGACAGCATGGCCACATAAACCCACTTTTGATTGAAAAAATGCACAAGAAGTTCATCAAATCTCCCAATATCATTCCTTCTCCATCACAACAAAAAACCTGACCTTCTCAGGCCAAACGAACCCCCCTACTGCAGGCCTTTATATAAGAGAGGTTGTATTGTTAGCACACTGACACACCCAATAGAAGTACACGCCCACCAGTATCTTTCAATCTGTCTCTTCATGTATGTCTAAAGTGATTGCACCTGATGAGCAGGAACACATAATAGGATTTGCAACTGTGTTAGCCTTGGCTATGTGCATCAAATCTCCAACTACAGGACAAAGATCAAAGTCCATTTGCATCCACATAAACAAAGCAACAGTTTTCTAAGCATATGTACCTGTGCAGTGTAAACCCTAAAATTTGAAATGTCCAAGTCCCTGGGCATGATTAGTGCTAATAAACATTAACATCAGTCCCTGGCTGCAATGAGCTTCCAATATAAAGTCCAAAATTAACTTTCTTACATTAGAACCTATTTCGACAGGAGACAAATAAGATGCTAGCATGTCTTTAGATTGTGGTGAGAAACCCACACAGGGAGAACATATAAACTTCAACACAAGCATTAGCATGTTGGTGGAAGTGAACCAACATCCCAGGTGCTGCTAGACAGAACTGCTACCCACTTAGCCACCAGGGCAGACCCACACATGTTCTCTGCATCTCTGTGGTGTGAACTAGCCCTAAGTCCATAGCCATGCTCAGTGTCACAAGCAATATACAGTATAGTGGCCTAAGTATTGGGATGCCTGCCTTTAAACACACATGAACTGTAATGGCATCCCAGTATTAGTATTGGGTTCAAAACTTATTTGGCCCACCCTTTGCAGCTATAACAGCTTCAACTCTTCTTGTCCACAAGGTTTAGGAGTGTGTCTATGGGAATGTTTGACCATTCTTCCAAGTGCATTTGTGAGGTCAGGCACTGAAGTTGGACAAGAAGGCCTGACCTACAGTCTCCTCTCTAATTTATCCCCAAGGTGTTCTGTTGTGTTGATGTCAGGACTCTGTGCAGGCCAGTCAAGTTCCTCCACCCCAAAATCACTCATCCATGTCTTTATGGACCTTGCTTTGTGCACTGGTCCAAATGATTTGGTGGAGGGGGATTATGGTGCGGGGTTGTTTTTCAGGGGTTGGGCTTGGCCTCTTAGTTTCAGATAAGGGAACTCTTAAGGCATCAGCATACCAAGACAATTTGGACAATTTCATGCTCCCAACTTTGTGGGGACAGTTTGGGGAAAGCCCCTTCCTGTTCCAACATGACTGCACACCAGTACACAAAGCAAGGTCCATAAAGACATGGATGAGCAAGTTTGGGGTGGAGAAACTTGACTGGCCTGCACAGAGTCCTGGCCTCAACCCGATAGAACACCCTTTGGCTGAATTAGAGTAGAGACTGCAAGCCAGGCCTTCTCATCCAACATCAGTGCCTGGCCTCACAAATGCACTTCTGGAAGAATGATCAAACATTCCCATAGGCAGACTAAACCTTGTGGACAGCCTTCCCAGAAGCTGTTCTAGCTGCAAAGGGTGGGCCAAATCAAATTTTAACCCTACGGACTAAGACTGGGCTGCCATTAAAGTTCATGTGTGTGTAAAGGCAGGCGTCCCAATACTTTTGGCTATATAGTGTATCTGGAAAAGACTTACAATGGTGGTGGAACCCTCCTACACATAACTACTACAATTAGACATAGTTATAGGACCTGGGAAATGAGACAACTTCTCTACATGAAGTAACATGGTTGGGATTTGAACCTAGATGCTCAGGAATACTAAGCAGAAGTTCTAACCTCTAAGCCACGGAGCTGCCACGTGTGAGACCCTCCTACACATAACTACACATAAATACACATAAAAACACATAAATACTGCATTTCTATGGACATACAGGTGATGGAATTACATTACTCAAGAGTTATTCTTCTTGATTTATTCTGTGATATTTGGTGTTTTTTTGTGGGTGAGAGTAGAATATTACCCTCAAATTTTTGGGAATTACATTTTGATTTCTGATGTTGGTACACATATCACATTTTTGGGCTCAAATTATGAATATTTGCAAATAATACAAAGCACAAAAAATTGTGATTCATTTTAAATTTTCATCAGCAATGGTATTGTTTGTGGATTGTAAAGACACCTGTGTGAGTTTGGGGTAAAGATGGTTGTGAGATGAAGAAAAACAAGTGAAAGTGACAGAGAAAAATATATTTTACCAAAACATCAAAACATTCCACATTGTAGCATTCTTAAAATCAAAATATTTTAAGTAGAAGCAACAATGTTGCAAAGGAAAATGTATTTCATAGAAAGATACATTTCATCTCAACATTAAAAGGGTTTTTTTGTGAATGTTAGAATTGTTCCATTAGAATCAGTGACTGAAACTTCATTTGGACTAAATTAGAGCAGATTTTAACTCCCAAAAAATGCTCTCTAATTAGCTCTCATTTTGGTATTTACTATACCTCCAGGTAAAAAAGACACTTGAGTTAAAATGAGAGTTATTTTCAGGTCTGAGCATGCTCAGTTGTGTTGGCACCTAGTTGTCCAAAACGGGGAATTTTTCACTTTTCAGACTTTTAAAGATATTTCAGTGTAGAAATCACTTTTTCACACAGTTTAAAAGCAGATAATCTTTAAATAATATACCGCATATTTCAGTACCATTTAGGCAATTATATCATGCTCTAAAAATTATTTCCATGTGCAATTCTCTAGGTTTTAGCAGAGTAAGGGTTTTGGCTCTATTTCGTTTCAGGGAGCTATAGTAAATTCGATTTTGGGAGAATTTTCTCACCAGCGCTATAGTGAATACCGTTTTCACGCGAATTACCGCTATTAGCGCTAATTCGCGCTAAATTGCCGCGAATTAGCGCTAAATTGCCGCGAATTAGCGCTGATTCGCGGCAATTTGAGCGAATTAGCGCCATAGCGCTATAGTAAATGACCCCCATAGTCTCTGCTTCCCATTGCAAGCCTTTATTTATAGTTAATAGGTAATTTTTGCTTATGAAACAATATATTATCTCTGCTTTAAAGTGAAACTTAAAAAAAACTGCTAGGAGGTAGAGTTTTTCAGCAGAAGAAACTTTTCCACTTGCTCCTAGCAGATTTTTTTGCTAGCTAGAAAAAAAGGGATGAAGGGCTTTATTGGTTGCCACATGCATAACCCCAAAAGAAGGAGGTGAGTATTCAAGACAAATATATATATAAAAAGTTTATTTGCAGCATAATTTTATTAAAATTGACATAAAAATTCAAACACTAATCATCAGGTGTAAACCACATTCCCCAATTAGGTAAGAGTGCGCTTTACCTGTTAAGGCCTATACAACACATGTGTACATGATCAGATAACAGGAAAAACCAGTGCGCTAGTCTTGATGTTTACGTGTTTCGCCAGTGGGTGGCTTCTTCAGGAGTACCTATTTATATTGGGGAACGAATCACCATTACTTACAGAATTCAGTTATGAAGTTAGTACATACGTGTATGTTTAATATCTAGTACTCACATACATACGCTCAGGAACTAATAGTACTCAGTCCAACTAGAGGGGTCCATGTCAACAGAAAAAAATGTGAGCAGCACACCAGCGCTAAAACAGCTGACAGAGAAACCCCCAATGGCAGTTAATAGCCTAACAAATTATAATAGTAAAAATTATAAATACTGTCATTCTCATATCTCATGGTAAATGGGAGTTAGGCTAGTCTATAAAAGAGCAAGGGGACCAGGCACTCACTTAAATGGATCAAATCACTCAAAAAACAAACACTCACAATTTGATTGTCATAGAACGCAAATTGGATTCAAGTAGCATGAGATGTACTGTAAAAGTATAAATAAATATGCAAGCCCATGTAAGGATTGTGCCTCAGGGACTATCCCATACAAAAATCACAAACAGCAAACAGTCAATATCCATATCCGCCAGATGTAAAATCTCCTTACTAACCTCAAAGCTGAGCTCCACCCAAAAGGGGAAGCTCCGCTTGTTTGCTTCCTCCCCCCCTCCAGTGCCACATTTGGCACCTTTCGGGGGGGGGGAGTGGGTACCCGTCCCCACTTCTGGAAGTTTGTACCCCTCTCCTTCTTCCCTGCCATTGGGCCATTCACAAAGATCAGTCTTTTTGACCCCAGATCTCATATTTAAGAGGTCCTGTCATGCTTTTTTTCTATTACAAGAGATGTTTACATTCCTTGTAATAGGAATAAAAGTGGCACATTTTTTTTTAAAAGAACAGTGTAAAAATAAAAAATTAAAAGTAAAATAAGTAAGAAATTTTTTTTTTTTAAATGCCCGACGAGCTTGCATGCAGAAGCGAACACATACGTGAGTAGCGCCCGCATATGAAAACAGTGTTCAAACCACACATGTTAGGTTCCGCCACGATCGGTAGAGCGAGAGCAATAATTCTAGTCCTAGACCTCCTCTGTAACTCAAAACATGCAACCTGTAGAATTTTTTTAATGTCGCCTATGGAGATTTTTAAGGGTAAAAGTTTGTCGCCATTCCACGAACGGGCGCAAATTTGAAGCATGACATGTTGGGTATCATTTTACTCGACGTAACATTTTACTGTTGTCTTATTTTTTAATTCAAAAAAGTGTATTTTTTAATTCAAAAAAGTGTATTTTTTTCAAAAAAAGTGCGCTTGTAAGACCGCTGCGCAAATACGGTGCGACAGAAAGTATTGCAATGACCGCCATTTTATAATTAGGGTGTTAGAAAAAAAAATTATAATGTCTGATTAGTAGTACAAAAACCTGTTTTTAACTTGTAAACAACACATCTCGAAAAGAGGCTTGGTCCTTAAGTGGTTAAAAGTCAGCAGCTACAGTATATGTAGCTGATGACTTTAAATTTTTTGGTGGGGGGGCTGGAGCTCCCCTTTAAGTAATCCAAAAAAGTCACCGAAAAAGTTTTGTCAGCCAATCCAAATGTGGAAGGAGTGTAATATCCGTTAACCACAGTGGTTATGGGTATCATGGACCTGTCAGAGCTTGTGAAAGACAGCCTGGGAGATGAGTCTTCTATAAAGTGTTCTATGCAGATTTGCATATTGTAGCAAGAGCCAACACAGTTTCTCCACACTGCAGTTCAGTTTTAAATGGTTCTATTTTCTTCTCTTCTCTGTAGACACTTTATAGAACCTCATAATTAGTCAGTCAGAAGTTAGAGATGTTTTAAAGGAGGAAAACTGATATAGTAAATTTTGTGAACTGCAAATATTCAAAAAATATAATACTTGCTGTAAATGTACCAATGTAAAAGCTTTAAAGGGATGAAAAATCATTTTTAAAAGGAAAAGATAGCAAATAATGCACAGTAATAAAAAATAGTGCATGCATAATGCTTTGACAAATTGATGCCTTTGAATATATAGTATTTGGTACATTCAAATGTCTAAATGGTATGCAATGGCAGTTTGAGTTCTTTGTGCCCAGTGCTGAATGGAGTAAAAAAAATCAACAACCTTGATTCACTAAAAACCCAACCATAAAAAAGGGTAGATATTTTTGCTAAATAGGCAAATTGGGATATTTTGCCAGCAGTCAAAATAATTTTGCCAAAATAACTTGCTCCTTTGACAAGTGTTCAGATTACTGCCCTTTTAGCTTTACAAAGTGTTACATTTCAGCATTGCCATTTTCTATCTTTATCTTGTGCAGAACAATTAAGTTATTTTTTTAGAAGTATGGGGTGAAATGTGCCAAAATGGAAACTATTGCTGCACCACATTTATTTGTAACCTTTATGTGCATTTTCCTTTGCTACAAATAAAACAAGAGGCTGTTTTTTTTTTTGTTATATTTCTTTCCTTAATTTTTCTACTCATTGATCTTTTACTCTATAAATAATAACCCATTTAAAGTTGATCTGTTCGTGAACACAAAACACTGCTAAATTTTCCAAGATTAGCGGAAGCGCTAATACGGTGTCCCAATTAATCCCCTCACTGCTGGGGAGGCAGCCACAAATGGCCGAGGGATTAAACTTTTCAACATGTTGTAATCTTTGATATTTGATCTTCTGCTAGAATTACAGCTCTTGTGTTAAAGAGCCATGGCCTGTAAGCTGTACAGTTTTTCATACTTGCATTCTAGACCACTAGAACCTGTATTTTGTAATGAGCACCTTTTTAAAATATGTTGCTGTGTTTTGTCCTGCAAAGGTAGAGTGAGGCACTGATTTTTGCTGTTGTGATGATAAAAACATAAATCCCAAAAGTGGATTCCAACAGTGAAATTTGTGCATATGAGTTCTAAGCTCTGACCAACCATTATAAGCACAAGTCCTCTTCTAGAACTATGAGCACCCCCCCCCACAAGTTTTTACTTACCTCCTTCAATGAAGACAGTCTCCTCTGTTGTTCTGGATGGAATCACAGTTCATCTCACATGCTAATTTATTTAAAGTATTCAAAACAATACATACCTAAACATGACTTGTTATTATGAAAAATGAATACATTATCATAGGCATATTTATCTTATCAATAAAGCCATAAAACACAAAAGGATATACCATAGGCAGACTGTTAATTACAAAAGATGTTCCTAATGTTGAACATCAATTGGGTCTGCAGCCAGTTTCTGATTTTTCAGTAGATGATAAGGGTATTTTAGGCAGTTACAGAGGTGTTACTGCACAGGAATTTCTTTCCGATTAGGCCCAGAATTACACCCAGAGTAAAACTAAAAATACATATATGGAGTTCCCACATGACCAGGTTAAGGGGGGTGGAGGCATGGGAGGTGTTGGTATTTAACGAATGCTAGGATTTAGGCTACTTACCTGATTGATGTGGCGAGACAGCAACACATGGGGCTTCAAGAGGTTTTAGGCAGGAAGGTTCTGGGAAAGTTTTAAGTTGAAGGACAGCAGCCATCGGGCAATATTCCCACCCCCCCCCTTACATTTATTTTTTAGTTTTAGTTCTCTTTTGGTTGGAGTTTGCTTTAGCTTGAGACATTCAGTCATGGGTTCTGGCGAATTTCAAGGTCCTTGAAGATGGGCAGTATGTTAAAGGTGAATTGGTAGGGACCTGTCCTGGGTATGGCTCCCCTCATTTTTGTATGTTCATGGCAGTACCCGAGGTTACTGGCAATAGTCCCTGAGTCAGTGTAGTTTGGCTGGAAGCCTACTTTACGGGTTGTCATGGGTACTTAAGCCAGCCATAGACGGTTCGAATCCTGGTCTGTTCAACAGGAATCGGCCAAGATTTGAACAATGTATTGGCAGGCTGAATGTACCCAAGCTGATCAATCCATCAACTTGGGAACAACCAGCCTGCCGAATTTTACATGCGAATACTGCTAGCGGCTGTTATCGTGGCTAGCAATAATCACTGTGTTCTCCCAGTGGGATTGGCTTCTCTGGGATGCACAATGGCTCAGTGAGAGGGATTCCCCTGTCAACACTGCCTGTGTTGATGGGGGAATTGTACTAATTCGCTCTGTCTATGACCGGCCTTAGTTAAAATGCCTACTAGGACCTTGGGGTTTCATTCACATTGTATTGAAGGACATTCTGTTTTGATATTTGTTATTTCTATTTGTTAATAAAGCGGCTGTTATGGCCAATAAAACCCAATCCGTGTTTGGTGTGTTTTATTTAGGTACTGAACTGTGGTGGAGGGGTGGTAAAGCATCATGAGTGCCAGAAACTCTTTAATACCCTGGTCATGTCTCCTTGAAAGAGACCTTTCCTTTTCCTTTTCCTTTGATGAAGAGGAAGGATCAAAGTGCTTTGTATATATTATGATCACTGACAAGCAAGGATTGCAGCCAGTCCTGGAACTTAAGAGACTCTATGATGGAAGAGAGCTATCTCCTCATGGAGGTATCTGAATGTGTGATATGTATTCAGTAGCTTCTGACTGTCATCAATGTCATGAGCCAGGTCTCTGGGCAATATGTCTGATTGACTTGAGATTCATTTCCATAGGATTCTCTTGGTAAATATTTTTTACAAGGTAGGTGGGAAAGAGTTTCCTCAACCCTTCCTATTTACTGTACACAGATTCGGGACCCAACCCTCTCCATTTACACAAACTTGGGACCGACAAGCAGAATCTAATAACACAAGCATAGCCAATGAATACACATACTAGGGTCAAAATAGACAGGAGCCATTTTAATTAGCATGTCTTTGTAAAGTGGGAGGAAACTCACACAAGCATGGAGAGAACTTTCAAACTCCATACAGGTAGTGTCCTGGCCAAGATTCAAACCAAGGACCCTGCTGCTGGAAGGTATTGATGCTAAACATCAGTGGCGGTTGGTGCTGTGTATTTTGGGGGGAGCAGCAAACAAGACACCCGTCACTTCAACCCAGCCTCCCCCTCCCCCCGATCGGTCCGTCGGTCGGTCACTCATCTGTCCCCCCCTCCTGCCCCGCACTTACCCCATCTAGCAGCTTTGGCTCCTTCCTGCATCTCCTCCTCCTCACAGGCGGCCTCCTCCTCAGTGGCTTCACCCTGCGTCTCCAGCTTCACAACGGCTTTGTCCTTGGCGGCTTCCCTCCTCCTTCCCACAGCGGCCAATACTATCTTTTCTCCTCTCGGTCAATTAGGTCTCAGGACCCACTTCCTGATTGGCCAGAAGGAGAATCAGTAAGACAAGAGTGAATATTAATTTGCTATTGTCACACAAGTGAGTGGGTTCGGGGCGTAGTGCTCTGCGCCCCGAGCCCACCCCTTTTTCTTTGAAAGAAAAATAACCCATTGGAATCCATGCGTCCTGCATATAGTTTAGGGGCTGGACGCCCGGATTAGGGGGGCAGTGCCCTTGTGCCCCGTATGGATGGGCCGCCACTGCTAACCATTAAGCTGCCGCTATGCCCATTTTCCATCTACCTTCCCCAAGATGGATTTTATCATATAGCTGGTCTGAGAATTCCAGGACTATTAATATTCTAAAGACAAGTATTCCAAATCAAGGACTGAAGAAGGAAAGTACAAGTGCAAGAAAGTATTATAAAGAAATAACAAATATTGTCACGTGCTTTCAGGAGCTCAAATGACGTAAAAAAAGCTGTCAGGCTGGCTGTACATTAATCAAATTCTTGGGGAAGCATAATCTTCAATCTGATTTTAAAAATTTCCAGTAAAAAAGATGATTCAATGCAGAGTGTTCTTGTAGGAGCTGTGCTCTTTGAGGCGTTATCCAATGTTGACAGGGTACTTTTGAAAGCATGTAATTATCCAATTAACAGTGAGATATGTTATTTTTCAATTATCTATGAGTTGAAATTAAACTTCGGTGTGTAGCAAAATTTTAAAAATAAATGCTAATTTGTAAAAATTGAAAGGTGTATTATTTACTCTCTTTCCAATCAACAGTAATAACCCTATTAAAAAAATGTCTACAGAATGGTGTACTGTATACATAAATGCCTATACTGTTTAAAATCCAGTAATACACTGTCTCATCCTGCTCAGCACATGCTCATTTGCTCTCTATTTGTTGGCACCGAGCCACTCGAGGCCGATCCTCTGACAGCCTAAAGATTTACTGCTGCTCATGGGCTCTGAGCTTCACCAAAATGGCAGCCTCCAGCAAAAAGAAGCAGGAACAGTACTGGAGGAAACTTACAGCTTACACTAACTTTGGTAGCATATATATTAATGTGGAATGTATGTTCCTTGATAAAGAACTTTTTTTTTATCAAGTTGTTATGTTCAAGTTGTTATCTTCAAGCCTCGAGTCCTGAGCTGTAGCCAATCAGCATAGTTGATGCCTCAGTGATCATTGGAGTCAGTAACAGCTTGTTGTAATGATCAATTATTTTAAATTTGTTTTAAAAAATTAAAAAGCTGGGCGTAGAGGCCCTCTCCTCCCTGCCAATGCATATATGCAGTGGGAAAAGGTTGAGAATGAAAGAGCTGCTTTCTGAAGAACCTGCTCTTAGTTTGTACATTGCAATATACAGGTATGTTCCTGTACTTGGGAACTAATCGTTTAGAACAGTAGTCTCCAAACTGCAGCCCGGGGGCTAGATGCGGCCCTTTGCTTGCTTTTATCTAGCCCTTGGGGTACTATTCCTCCCACTAATACCAATGATGGGGCACTATTCCTCCCACTGACACCAATGATGGGGCATTATTCCTTCCCCTGACACCAATGATGGGGCATTATTCCTTCCCCTGACACCAATAATGGGGCCCTAGTCCTCCTACTGACACCAATGATGGGGCAATATTCCTTCCACTGACACCAATCATGGGGCATTATGCCTCTAAATTATACAAATGTTGAGGCACTATTCCTCCCACTGACACCGATTATGAGGCACTATTCCTTCCACTGACACCAATAATAGGGCACTATTCCCTACACTGAAACCAATGATGGGCCACTATTCCTTAAACTGTCACCAATGATGGGATACTACCCTGTTTCCCCGAAAATAAGACCTAGCGTGATTGTCGGTGATGGCTGCAATATAAGCCCTACCCCCCAAATAAGCCCTACCCTGTTTCCCCGAAAATAAGCCCTACCCTGAAAATGAGACCTACAAGGACTTTAACTAGGGCTTATTTGGGGGGTAGGGCTTATATTGCAGCCATCACCGACAATCACGCTAGGTCTTATTTTCGGGGAAACAGGGTATTCCTTCCCCTGATACCAACAATGGGGCAATATTCTTCCCACTGATGCCAATGACGGGGCATTATTTACTCCCATTGACACCAGAGCATTTTCAACTTACACTGGCCACAGTCTGGCCCCCTCAAAGTCTGAAGGACAGTAAACTGGCCCTTTGTTTAGAAATTTTGGAGACCTCTGGTTTAAAATTTTGGACCAGGTGCAAGGTTCTTCTCCTAAAATACTGTGTTTGGTTTGCACTAATCATATCTACTGTTACTGTGTCTAAACAACTCTATATTTGATTTATCGGTTCACAACACATTTTTCCAAAAGGCCTGGTCTTTGTCTTTATGTTCAATGGCAAACCGTAGTCTTGTTTCGGTATTCTTTTTAGTCAGCAAAGACTTTTTTCTGGCACATCTCCCATGCAGGATAAATCAGTTCAGTCTCTGATTATAGATGCATGCTCTTTGACATCAGCTATTGCAAGTTACCTGCAGATCCCCTTATAAAATGTTGGGATTTTTGGAGACTTCTTTTAGCATCAGTCAGCTCTTGGGCAGAATTTTCTGACCAGTCTTGGACATATTAGCAGCGGTTTAAAATCAACGTCACTTGTTGATTTTCTTTACAGCAGAATGATTGATTTCAGATAATTTGTGGATCTTTGTAAATACCTTTCAGATGTATAGGCATCCACAACTTTGTTTGTAAAGGCCTTAGAGAGCTCTATTGATCTTGTATTAGGACACTAGACAAATCAGTAGCAAAGAGAACACTAGATCCTAGATGTCTGAGGTTTATTCCCTAAGGAGGTTCTAAACATTGGCACCAGCCTTGGAACACCTGATTCTAATTTCATGGATTCTTTTTAAGGCCCCTTTCACATGTATGGACCACCGGGTCCGCATGTCAGTTTTTCAGATGGACCTGATCGGACCACCCATTGCTCTCTATGGAGTGGCAGATGTCAACTGACATGTTTCCATTGACACCCGCCAACATTTGATCTGGTGCGCTAAAAACAGGTGGATGGAGATTCGTTCCCTATTCGTCTGGTGGATTGGATCGGATGGAAATGGACAGGCGGTCCTAACCACTTCCCACCCAACAACGTCATATGATGTCATGGACTTTGATGTCATGGACTCTGAATGATGCCAGCAGCTGCAGGCATCATTCAGATATCTTCTTTTTCTGCTGGTGATTCCCTGCACCCTAAAAACAATCATAGTGGCTGTTCAGCCATTTGATTAGAAGTGGCAGGAGCAGCCGTTTACCATAGAGCTGATCGAGGACCAGATGGTCCCTGGTCATCTCTATGACCTTCGGAGGCTGGGCATGATATTATGACGTCACGTTCGGCCTCGTCAGATGTAAACACTGCGGTTTCTTTGGCTTGGAAGCCGAGATCATTTTTAAAAAAAAATTTTATTTCAGGCTTTCCAGCCAAGAGGCGAGATGTGGGGACTTATAGACCCCAGTTCTCGCTGTAAAGAGGACCTGTCATGGCCTATTCCTATTACAAGGGATGTTTACATTCCTTGTAATTGGAATAAAAGTGATCAAAAAAATTAATGTAAAGGGAAAGTGTCAAAATATAAAAATAACTGTAAAATAAACAATTAAAAAAAAAAATGTAATGCGCCCCAACCCCACGTGCGCGCACACCGAAGCGAATGCATATGTGTATCATGCCCGCATATGTAAATGGCGTTCAAACCCCAAATGTGAGGTATTGCAATGAACATTAGAGCAAGAGCAATAACTCTAGCACTAGACCTCCTCTGTAACTCTAAAACAGGTAACCTGTAAAAAATGTTAAAGCGTCGTTTATGGAGATTTTTAAGTACAGAAATTTGGCACCATTCCACGAGTGTGCGCAATTTTCAAGTGTGACATGTTAGGTATCTATTTAACATCATCTTTTACATTATGAAAAAAATCGGGCTATTTTTAGTGTTTTGACCTTTTTTTAATTCATGAAAGTTTTTTTTCCAAAACAAAACGCTTTTGAAAAATTGCTGCGCAAATACCATGTGACATAAAAAGTTGTAATGGCCACCATTTTATTCCCTAGGGAAACTGATAAAAAAAAACATATATAATGTTTGGGGGTTCTGAGTAATTTTCTAACAAAATAATTATGATTTTTACATGTAGGAGAGAAGTGTCAGAATTGGCTTGGGAGGTAAGTGGTTAAGGCCCATAGACATGATCAGAAAATTGTACGAAAAATCCAAGGTTTTCAAGATCGCAGATTTTGGTGTTTTGAATACTTTTAAGTGCAGTGGAGGGATTTGGGTTCATTTAGACCCAAGATGCCCCCATAAAGAGTACCTGTCACTGCCTATTACTGTCACAAGGGATGTTTACATCCTTTGTGACAGCAATAAAAGTGATCAGATTTTTTTTTTAAAGGGACAATGTAAAAAGGATGAGAATTTTATTTTTATTTTTTCTAAAGCACCCTGTCCCCAAAGAAAACGCATAGGTAAGTCATGTCCGCAAATGTAAACAGTGTGTCTCCATAGAAAGCTACTTGCTGTGGGGGCACTCAACAAGAGGGTGGGGTCAGGATCACAGAAGAGGGATCCGAGAAGAGGAGGATCAGGGCTGCTCTGTGCAAATCCACTGCAACAAAACAGGTAAGTATAACATGTTTTGTTATTTTTTTAGGGAAAAAAAACGAGACTTTACAATCACTTTCAAGAGGAAGTAAACCCTGATGGGTTTTACTTTCTCTTTATTTTCCTGCAAAGTAAAAGCATAATGGGCTAGTATGCATTACAAAACGCGAATGAAGCCCGCGATGTCCCTGCTGGTGAAAGCATCCATCTTCACCCCTCTTCCTTCCAGGGCCATGGACTCCGGCTCTGTGACTGGCCGGAGTTGCATGACGTTACTCCCGCGCATGCGGGCGGGAGCCAACATTCACGGCACGGGCCCTATAGAAAAGGCATGACCGTGCCCTTTCTAAAGTGCACATGCACCAATGACAACGGCACAAGCGTATATGGTTTATACAGGATAAGGAGATATTTCCAGTACCTACAGGTAAGCCTTATTATAGTAGGGAAAAGTGGTTTGTAACGGTTTACAACCACTTTAAGTTCAGTCTAACATCTTTTTTTAATCAGCACATGGCACAGTACTTACTATTATTACTCATTAAAAGTGTCCCTTATTCTGATGGCTGCTTCTTTAGTTGAGATCTTCTATCCTCCGACACCCCCCCCCCCCCCCCCCACTACCCCTGCAACAGTAATCGTCTGGTGCTCTTGGGGTCAATAGAGCTGAGAAACAAGTCATATGCACTCACCAATAGTGCTGACTGTGGCCGCCCTCCATTCATAGAAGCTGTACTGTAACTTCCATGAATTAAAAGAGACCAAATATTTGGAATTAATCTTTCATTAATCCACCTGCCCTCCATTCATAGACCGCTTTTTATTCATAGAAACAGATCTTGGTGTGACCTAAAAGTGCACATACCTTTTATTCCATAGAGTATTATGTAAAGTTTAATAACTAAGGGCTCATTTACTTTACCATTGCCCTCCAAAATGCAACCTGCACTGCGGTGACTTTTCAGAGTGTGTTTGCAATGTGTCTGGAAGGCATTATGTTGATGCTTTGCTGCCTATTTTACCCCTTATAAGCCTCCATCACCACTCCGTAACTGCATATATTTTAGGGCAGTTGCAGTGCAACCCCATTCATTTGATTGAGTCACGTTCAGCAGGCAGTACTGCCCACTGAAGACGACGGGCGGTATAATCCTGGTCACTCCACAAAGTAAAGCATTGCAGTCGTGGCAATTATACAACCCCTTGTCCCCAGGGCAAAACGTAGCTTAAAAAAAACAGATTTTGAAGCCAAACTTACATACACACATATCACCCGAGAACATTCTCTTTGCCCCAAATAAAAAATAACTGATTGTTTAGGTTCACCCACCCAGTTTACATTCCCCCACATTTCCTTACATAGAAAAAGAACTAATTCATGTAAATGCCGCTTGCTTTCAGCAAACAAATTCCACAGCAGAGAAAAGTACAAAGAAAATAAAAGACATTAAACTCATATTATGAGCGTCTCATCAAGGCTGTACAGACTTTGAACATTAAAAACTGGACAATATATTCCTCTTTCAAAAATTATGAAAGTTAATAGAGGAATGACAAATTATACCATGTCGCTTTCCAACATTTCAAAAATGGAAAACAGCCACAGAAAATATTTTGGTAAATAAATGAGGCAATAACTTGTCAAAAAATAATAGCATGCAGAGAACCCATCTGTTATTGTTATCAGCAGCCTTGGAATCAATTCAATCAGATCTACATGTCAGCCTCTCTTCTGTGTAGAATAGATAAACTACAACCAAAGTGAGCCCCCCCCCCCCCCCCATCCAGTCAGGGGCAGCAAAGCATTAAATAGATTAAAGGGGTAGAGCAGAATGAATGGTTCTTAATTAGAAAATTGCTTATTTGATTTGTTGTAATCTCAGTCAGTACACCTTAATCAGGGCTCTAAATACTGTATATAGAGTGAAAACATTATTTCATAGTTGATAAAAGAGAGCTATGGGAGCAGGGTGCCTACTGTGGTTGTATTTTATTTTTGCAGTAATAGAGTTGATTTACTAAAGGCAAATAGGCTGTTCACTTTGTAAGGGAATTAGTCCTTAGCTTAGTAAATGTGGTAAAAATTCACTTTGCAAAGAATAACCAATCACATGCACATTTTGGTGTGGCTGGATCTCTTTAGCCTCTCACTGCCCCCCTCTCCCATTATACATCTCCCACACCCCAATGACTAACGCATCCCAACACCTCCCACACCCCCATACCTCCTACACCCTAACACCTCCTACACCCCAATACCTTCCATACCCCAATATCTGCCACACCCCAACACCTACCACACCCAATACATCCCACTCAACAATACCTCCCACAACCCCATACCTCCTACACCCTAACACCTCCTACACCCTAACAACTCCTACACCCCAATATGTCCCATACCCCAATATCTGCCACACCCCAACACCTCCCACACCCAACACATTACACACTCCAATACCTCCCACATCCCAATACCTCCCATACCCCAATATCTGCCACATCCCAACACCTCCCACATCCAACACATCCCACACTCCAATACCTCCCACACCCCAATACCTCCCATGCCCCAATACCTCCCACAACTGAACAACTCCCACATCTCAACACCTCCCACACCCCAACACCTCCCACATCTCAACACCTCCCACATCTCAACACCTCCCACACCCCAATACCTCCCACATCTCAACACCTCCCACACTACAAAACCTCCCACACCCCAAAACCTCCCATGCCCCAACACCTTCCACATCTCAACACCTCCCACACCCCAATACCTCACATGCCCCAATACCTCCCACATCTCAACACCTCCCACACCCCAATACCTCACATGCCCCAATACCCCCCACATCTTAACACCTCCCTCACCTTAACAACTCCCACACTCCAATACCTCCCATGACCCAATACCTCTCACATCTCAACACCTTCCAACAACTCTCACACTCCAATACCTCCCAACCTCCCACACCCCAACACCTTCCACACCTCAATACCTCCCACATCTCAACACCTCCCACACCTCAATACCTCCCACATCTGAACAACTCCCACACTCCAATACCTCCCATGCCCCAATATCTCCCACATCTCAACACCTCCCAACACCTCCCACACTCCAATACCTCCCACACCCCAACACCTCCCACACTTCAATACCTTCCACACCCCATTACCTCCTGCATCCCAACACCTCCCACCCCACCTCCCACACCTCAACACCTTCTACACCCTAATACCTCCAGCACCCCAACACCTCCCACACCCCAATACCTCCAGAACCCCAACACCTCCCATACTCCAATACCTCCCGCACCCCAATACCTCTCACACCCCAATACCTCCCACACCTCAACACCTCCTGCACCCCAACACCTCCAGCACCCCAACAGCTCCCACACCCCAATACCTCCCACACCCCAACGCCTGCCACACGTCATAACCTTCCATACCTTAACACATCCCACATTTCAACACCCCAATACCTCCCGCCCCCAACACCTCCTGCCCCAACACCTCCCTTACCTCAATACCTCCCACACCACAATACCTCCCACATCTTAACACCCCCCACCCCCTAATACCTCCCACACTCCAATACATACATACCACACCCCAACACCTCCTACACTTCAAACTCCAACCCCATCCACACCCCAACATCTTCCACACTCTGATACCTCCCACACCCCAACACCTTCCATACCCCAATACCTCCTGCCCCCCAACACCTCCCTTACCTCAATACCTCCCACACCCCAATACCTCCCACATCTCAACACCCCCCACCCCCAATACCTCCCACACCCCAATACATACCACACCCCAACACCTCCTACACTTCAATACCTTCCATACCTTACCACCTCCAACAACCCCAATACAGTACCTCTCACACCTCAATATAAACTAGAAACTGCTTAATTGCGTTCACATCTACATTCACTTTAGTGAAAAAGCTCTTCCCATGGCACTTAATTCCAAGTTAAATTGTAGATCATTTTACAGCTGACATTTCTCCTAAAAAGTATTTGTAATGATAGCTGTACAATGCAGTTTAGCGTTTACAAAGGCTTTAGCAGTAGTGGTACATTTTCCAACATGGCATATAATGTCCTGTATGAGAACAGCTCACACATTTACTGTAATATAAGAACTTCCCCATGTATAAACATTAGTCAGATATTATGATTGTATTTCAAATGATTTATTGGGTGAAGATAACAAAAGATGACAATTACATCCCACCAGGGACAAATAAACCTCTCCCATCCAGTCCCTGGATCGATAGAACTCGAGTGCATTCACTTGTTCAGTATTTTCTCTGCTGGGTTACATTGGGCATAAATTAGCAAGGGATATGTATTGAATTCACATTTGCAAAGAACATGTAGGTAATGTATGTCAAATAAAAACAAAATATACTGTCGGTAAAATATTATAAACACAACAATAATAATGCAAAATCAGGAGTATTCTTCTGCCTTCCACCAAGGCAGCACTTTTTCACCTTTTTGAAAAAATAAACAAATAAATGGACAATTTTTAAAGAAAAAATAAATGTGCATTTATTATTTTTAAACAGGAGCCAAGAGAGCATCATATACACTCAAGATCAGTAGACCACAAGTCCAATGTCAGACATGGCCTCCAGCTTTTATGCCTGTACCTCCATATGGGCTGTCAGTTTGAAAGCTGGAGGAAGTGGCAATGAACTATGAGGGCATTCATCAGCATCTTCCCAGTTCATCGAGAACTACAAACCATCTGCTGCATTGGCAGACAGGACTTGTAGTTTCTTCATTCACAGATTCCTGTTAATGAATAATGCGGCTGTGCAGGTAAAATTTTGAAATGTGTTGGAACAAGTTACACCCTAAGTATGGGTATAATGGGTAACAAGCTCCAAAAGGTGAATTTAGCCTTTAAATGTGTAAGTACTTGCATTTAAATTGCTATTAGCCTTTTGCAGTCCTTGTATAGCAGGGCTGAAATGTGTGAAGAAGAATCAGTACAAGAAGCCGATCCAAGTGCTGTCAAGCAGCATGCTAATAGTATAGAGAGGTGAGCTCATCACTCTGCTGCTTCACCTTTCACTGTCCAGTCACAGACTGATGCAGGTTCAGGGCCACCTGGGCTCAGGAAACGTGGGTTGAATGGAGCTGGCCAACAAACTGAGGACATCTAGCAACCAAAAATGTACTGTTGGGGAAATCTCTGGATTCAGGCTAAATATTGCAGCAAACGGCGGTCTTGTTATTTTTTCTTTTAAGTAGCTGTTCCTCCTCCTTTAGTGGCATTCATACCCACATATTCCTATATCTATAGGTGAATTTTAATACTTATAACAGTTTAACTTGGTTTCATACGGTCCCGAGTATCCCAGGGTTTCCCTGGTAAATTATTTTACATTGGCATTAAAGCAACCTTATGAGAGTTCTATTTTATGGAGCCCGTTACAAGCATAACCATTTATATACGTTCTTCTATATTCTTCTATTTTGGTCTAGGACCGTTATTTCTTGTATATTCTAAACAGTTGATGGTTTCGACAATATACATTTAAATTAGCATTTAGGTGCTCATGGGTTATCATGGTCCTAATAAGCACGGTTTTTGATCCCTGTGCATAATGATTTTAATATGTTGATGTGTTTATACATATATATACTCATTACAAAAGAAATTCTTAAGGAAACATTTAATGTTTTTCACATTAGATTGTGAATATTATGTTTTAAATGCCTGCTTATGTTGGTATATTTGTTGTTTTTTCCTCAGACAGATGGACAATACACTTACAGACTACTGGGATCCGGAGTTACACATTTGTGTGTTTATTGATGGCTATGTCCATTAATTCAATAGCTTTTACAGTCGTACATATATCTCAGATATTTATTGCCATCTTTATTGTCCCACATATATTTATTGGTATCATTTTGATTTTACACTTTATCCTTATGTCCATGCACGCATTTATGTATATTCACTTTATCTTAAATGACTGACACATTTTTAATGACATACTTTTTATTTCATTTTTCGTGACATCACGTTGTATTTTATATTTTATACATACTTTTGATCACTCCTCATTCATTACTTACATCATATTAATTTTATTTTTTTTTTCTTTTATTTTTTTTTACTTGGTTCAAGTAAAATATATAAAACCCTGCTTACACAAGGGTCTAGCTTCATGTTTATACACATTATTATTCTATTTATTTATTTATTTTTCACGTCACACACACCGTCACTTAACATGAACATCAATTTAGTTTATTCTAATGGTGATAATGTTTTTTTGATCACTTAGTTTATTCATTTCAATTTTAATGTGATTTCACTCATTTTTATTTCACTTATAATATTCTTATTTATTTATTTTCACCTACATATCTCCATCCATTCTTTTCTTTTTCAGTTGCTTATACACCACATTATCATGGGAGTTCCCACTTTAGAGCTCATTACTCCACAACAGGTGCAGAGCTTTTACACAGTTGTATCTCAGCTGTTTTTGGTTCCTTTGCATCATTACGTGGTCACATGGTTCATAGTATAGAGTTTATAAGTGGTTCTCATTTCCATGTTTATCAGCTATGAGTAAGCACTTAGTATAAGTGTGAAACGCGTCAGCTGTTGTCCTGTACTTTTTCGCTGTGGTGTCCTGTGTACTTCATAATTCAGTATCTTCAATAAAGACACATGAAATTTCTCCCGGTGTGCGGCTGTCCAGAACTTTTTTCGCATACTTCCTGCCTGTCTCAGCATTAGTCAGCACCTGGGGCTCTTCTCCCCTGGAGGTCAAGGATTTGTTTATTCCGGTTTGGATCTACCTGTGCGGTAAAGTCTCTTTAGCATTTCCTCCTTAACAGACCAAAAAGGGAAAACTATAAGAGAAAATCATTGTTAGTTTTACATACCCTTTAAAGTAATTAGACACACTGCAGTAAGCAAACAACATTGTTTTCAAACAATGATAAAAGCCTTAGCACTCTTATTTTTTCTTTGTAACTTGTGTTTGGATCCATCATGGTCCCACCCCCAATATGGCTGGCTCATAGAGTATGATGGGACCCTACAAATAAACCTTAATGCCCTGTACACACAAGGTCGGACTTTCCGACAACAAACTCACATCCAACATTTGTTGTCGGAAAGTCCGACCTTGTGTATGCTCCATAGAACATTTGTTGTCAGGATTTACGCCAACAAATGTTTGAGAGCAGGTTCTCAAATTTTCCGAATTCCGATCGTGTGTACACAATTCCGACTCACAAAAGTCCACCCATGCTTGGAATCAAGCAGAAGAGCCGCACTGGCTATTGAACTTAATTTTTCTCTGCTCGTCGTACGTGTTGTACGTCACCGCCTTCTTGACGTTCGGAATTTTCAACAACATTTGTGTGACCGTGTGTATGCAAGACAAGTTTGAGCCAACATCCTTCGGAAAAAAATCCACGGTTTTGTTGTCGGGAAATCCTATCATGCGTACAGGGCATTCGTTTGTGGACATTGTGTAGCTTAGTTTATAGGATCAACAGCACTGGTCACTCTATCCACCATATACAGGCCAGCAATGTACTAGAGCTTTTTCCGGGACCGCAAGGCACTCATTTTTACATGTCAGTCCACAGTTTGCCTGATCCTGCCTTTCACCAAATATACAGCCTAATAAATTAATTGACTCTAATCTCATGGGCATTCTTTTCAGAACACAAAATTACCAGCTGATGTTAGACATGTGCAGAACGGAAAAATTAGTTTCATTCAATTTTGGATAGATTCGTACTAATTTAATTTCATTGATTCGTTTCAGAATTTGTTTAGTTCATTTATTATAATATTTGTTTATTAATTTTCTAACTTATCAGTCGATAATGTATTACATTTTTTTATTTAAAATTTGAATTGTTCCGAAAATTTTGAATTCGTTAGAAAACGAATTAACAAAACAAATTTCAATGAAATTCATTACTATTTCATTCCAAGATTTGGATACATCCGGATCTCTGAAAAAAAAAATGTTAGAATTTACATTCAGAACGAAACTAATTGCACATATCTAGCTGATGTGTATCTGACCCTTGAAAGTTTCACCACTTGGGTTCCTTAAAGTGGTATTAAATCTGAAAGAAAATATTTATTACTGTATAATGCAGCTTACCAATTCTTATGCCGTTTACACACGGGCGGACTTTTCGGCAGCAAAGGTCCGACGGTCTTTCTGACGGACTTTCGACGGACTTCCGATGGACTTTCGAACGAACGGACTTGCCTACACACGATCACATCAAAGTCCGACGGATTCATACGTGATGACGTACGACCGGACTAAAATGAGGAAGTTGATAGCTAGTAGCCAATAGCTGCCCTAGGGTCGGTTTTTGTCCGTCGGACTAGCATACAGACGAGCAGATTTTTCAACCACACTCGAGTCCGTCGGAAAGATTTGAAACATGTTTCAAATCTAAAGTCCGTCTGATTTTCGCCCGAAAAAGTCCACTGCAGGTCTGATGAAGCCCACACACAGTTGGATTGTCCGACGGATTCGTCCCGTCTGACCAGTCCGGTCGAAAAGTCCGCCCGTGTGTACACGGCATTAGATGTAATGGTTGCATCAGTTTATTTTTTTATACTTTCTTTCCTTTATTTTCACCTGGTGATCTGGCCAGTAAGTCTCTTGTTTTTCAAAAGAACAAGCTATCCAGCAGATGTAGCAGTTACAGGGATAGGACAAACCATTTACCATTGACAGGGGTGCTAACAATGAATACTGAAATGATCAATGAAACATAGGGGCTCCATGGAGTAATACCATAAAAATGCTGTTTATTATACACAGTATTAGAAAGGCACTCACATACTGCAAAAATGAGATAAGCCTGAAAATACAAACTCCAATCCCCTGAGCTGGCATGTTGACGTCAGCACTAGGCTTCCCCAATGCGTTTTATCATAGGAGTCCCTGTGTTTTTCTTTTATGCCTTGGTGTAAATGCCTTGAGTGAAGCCATTGTGCAGAAGTGACCTCTGTGGACCATCCTAGAGTTTCTCTGGCTACTTTAAAGTGCAATTAGACCTCTTATATTATGGATTCTATCCACCTAGTAAGCAGTTGCCGCATTATTTGTGGTGGAGGAGCACAGAAGTGATTAAACACAACAAAAGTCTGCACTTTCATAGTCATGTTTTTGTTGATTGTTGGATTTTTGTCTTGACACATATTTTATGTTGTTCACATGATATGATTTATTATTCACATTTATTCATAACCATTTTCATGGATTTGATATTTAAAGGCACAGCACAACACACTTGGGTATTCATACAATATGTATTTACTCTAAAATAGGAGGTGCAGTGCCTTGAAAAAGTATTCATACCCCTTGAAATTTTCCATGTGGGGGACACAGCAAACATGTGGTCTAACAGAAAAATGCTATGTATGGCAGAAAACTAACACTGCACATCACCCTGAACACACCACCCCCACTGTGAAACATGGTGGTGGCAGCATCATGCTGTGGGGATGCTTTTCTTCAGCAGGGACAGGGAAGCTGGTCAGAGTTAATGGGAAGATGGATGGAGCCAAATACAGGGCAATCTTAGAAGAAAATCTGTTAGAATCTGCAAAAGACTTGAGACTGGGGTGGAGGTTCACCTTCCAGCAGGACAACTACCCTAAACATACAGCCAGAGCTACAATGGAATGGTTTAGATCAAAGCATATTCATGTGTTAGAATAGCCCAGTCAAAGTCCAGACCTAAATCCAATTGAGAATCTGTGGCAACACTTGAAAATTGCTGTTTACAGACACTCTCCATCCAAACTGACAAAGCTTGAGCTACTTTGCAAAGAAGAATGGGCAAAAATGTCACTCTCTAGATGTGCAAAGCTGGTAGAGACATCCCCAAAAAGATTTGCAGCTGTAACTGCAGTGAAAGGTGCTTCTACAAAGTATTGAGTCAGGGGGGCTAAATACAAATGCACCCCACACTTTTCACATATTTATTTGTAAAAAAATGAGAAAAAAGCATTTATCATTTTATAATTTTCCTTCTACTTCACAATTATGTGCCACTTTGTGTTGGTCCATCACATAAAATCCCAATAAAATACATTTACGTTTTTGGTTGACATGACAAAATGTGGAAAATGTTAAGGGGTGTGAATACTTTTTCAAGGCGCTGTAAGTTACTGGGAAAAAAGTCTAAAGAAAACAGTGCAAAAATAATGTAGCCTCCACATCTAAGCTGCAATATATTACATTTTTGGTTTTGGGTTTACTACCACTTTAAACACACTCTGTTCAGTTCATTCGGCATCCAGTCCCAGCCGCTCCCCCCCTTGGATTTTTTTTTAACTATCTCTGACAAGTGTCTGACTTCACCAGGCTCTCAAAAACTAGCACTGAAGCCACAGAACAGCAAAACAAGACAGAGCAGCCTCTGTAAGCTGATCTGTGCAATTAAAGAGTAGAACTTAGAAGAAAAAGGCTATTGAAGTGTGATTTGCACAAGCCTGGGGTTGAATAATGCTGCTCATCAGTTATATTTGGAGCTGTCACTTCTTAGAGCACTGTCATCCTACATTAATTTTACTGAAGCTGTTTTGCCTCCCATGTGCCCCCGGGCACTGATGTTGTAATGTTAATGGAAAGCAAGAAATAAAAGAAATGGCTAATTATATCATATAAATATTGAAAGTGCTGTAATGGCTCAATGGGGATATCACACTAATAAGTCCCCGTAAGTTGTTTAAAGCCATGACATTGATTGCAATCAAGACAGTGCATGGTACAGTACATGGCAGCATGCACAAGGGTCTTCCGGTGCCACTATATTGCACATCACTTAGACTCCACCATTGTAGATTCATGTATGAATTGTTTTTGCATGAGTTGCTTTTTAAAGGCGTAACAACAGCCAAAACTAACAAGATAAAGATGGATAGCCCATCAAAAGTAAATAAAACCAGCTTATGCTGCAGCATTCACCTTCAGTCCCGAGATTTCCCCCACAGTGCTTTTTTCTGCAGCTAGATGTCCTTAGTCTGTTGGCCTGTGGACTGTGGTGTATCTGTAATTTTCTTTAAAGGATATTTACACCCTAATGCCCCGTACACACGGTCGGATTTTCCGACGGAAAATGTGTGATAAGGACCTTGTTGTCGGAAATTCCGACCGTGTGTAGGCTCCATCACACATTTTCCATCGGATTTTTCGAGACACAAAGTTTGAGAGCAGGCTATAAAATTTTCCGACAACAAAATCCGTTGTCGGAATTTCCGATCGTGTGTACACAAATCCAACGCACAAAGTGCCACGCATGCTCAGAATAAATAAAGAGACGAAAGCTATTGGCTACTGCCCCGTTTATAGTCCCGACGCACGTGTTTTACGTCACCGCGTTCAGAATGATCGGATTTTCCGACAATTTTGTAAGACCGTGTGTATGCAAAACTAGTTTGAGCCAACAATTGTCAGAAAAAATCCTAGGATTTTGTTGTTGGAATGTCCGATCAATGTCCAACCGTGTGTACGGGGCATAACAATAAATTTCTCTTACTTTGTACCTTTTGGTCTTTTAAATCAGAACTACAGTCAGCTAATAAAAGATAAAATATCAGAAACAGATTTTGCTGCTATATTCTACCTCATAGATTTTCCCCCGCAGTACATTTTTCTGCTGCTAGATGTCCTCAGTATGATGGCTAGCATTATTCAACCCACTTTCTCTGAGCTCAGGTCATCCTGGACCTGCCCCATCCTGTGACTGGACAGTGAAAGGAGAAGCAGCACAGTGATGAGTTCATCTCTCTGTCTCTTACTCTCTCCTCCTATTAGCATGGCTCTAGTCAGCACATGAACAGGTTGGCTCCTTGTGCTGCTTCTTCCCCTCTCAGTATGAGCTCTTCCGTACAGGGACTGCAAGAGGCTGATAACAGGTCACATTCAGGTACTTATACTGCTTGTGTTTAAAAAATACATGTATTGATGAATTAAAGAATACAAAGCTGCAATAATTTGTGTTTTTAATATCTGCCTGAGGTACAGCTTTAACAGAAACGTCCAGCAAGGAAGCCAGAATAGAATATCGGGTTATGTACACTTGGTATTTCTTTTTTATATCATGATGAAGTACAAAAACTTAAGCTTAAACTGACTCTGTTAATAAATCTAAAAAGTTCAAACAGCCATTAAAATCCTTTAAAGCTGAACTCTGAGCAATTTTTTTATTTTCCCATGCAGTGGGGCTGTGCCCGCACTGCACACGTTAACTGCTTGTTCTGTCTAGGGGATTGGTGAGGGGGAATAAACGCATCTAATTCTCCAATCCTCCCAGCACAAAACCAGACCTTGCGGCTCCTTCAAACCCCCCTCCTCCCATGTGGTCTTGTGCAGTGGACTGTTCCTGATGTTAATCCACCCATAGACATGGTTTGGACGCAAAGACGTCAGGAACAGTCTACAGCTGAATCTTGGGGGAGTGCAATTTTCCGTCTGAGTGCAGGATCGGTTGGGTATAAGGCTTTCTGGTTTCCCCTTGACATAATGAGTAAATACTCATGCAGTGTGGGCACAGCCCCACTGCATGGGGAAAAAACATTGCCCGGAGTTCAGCTTTACAGGAAAACTGTGAATGCTTACTTTTCCTACTGCTCACACCACCAGAATGCCACTCCATTTTCATGTGAAGTCCACAGGGTAACTGATAGTATTGATCCATGGTTCACCCACAGCTCTCACTGGTTTCTTCTCACTACTGTGTCCTGCAATGAGGGGAGTGAAGTGAGAACAAAAGAGAACTGCAGAGGATTCACGAGATCAACACCCCAGGAAGTGTTGGTTTCCTTGCAGACTTCTTATGAACTCAGTGATGTTCTGACAAGGTAAGTATTTACAGCCTTCTTTTCTAGGTGTTCCTGTTTGGACTTTTTATATTTAATGGCCGGGGTTGCTTTAGACCAGCCTTTTTCAATCAGGGTGCCTTGAGGTTTCTTCAGGGGTGCCTTGGCAAAATGCCTATAGATTGATCAAAAATGGTATACAAGCCAACAGGTAGCTCAAGCCTGCCTTTTAGTTACACAAAGCCACAGGTTTTCATTATGCACCATTACGACTTTCTAGACAACCAATGACAACCAACAACCAATGACATCATCAGTTAATAGGGAGGATGTCTGTTGGCTCCACAGCATCCTTGTGTGACCCTCCTGAGCCCTTCTCCCTTAGCACTTGGGGCACATTAGCTGACTGACGGAGAGAAATTGAGGGAGAAAAGAAACATTGGAAAACTAGTCAGTACCAGTGTGCAAAAGAGCATTTGCTTTGGAAGAATAAATCTCCTCTAACGTTGGGTGTCCTACATGTGGATGTTGCCGTATTATGTAAAGCTATTAGAATACTTTTTTACATTTTAGATCGGGGTGCCTTGAGACTGTCCATATTTTATAGGGTGCCTTGAGATTGTCTATAACTTTAAAGGGTGCCTTAACTGAAAAAAGGTTGAGAAACACTCCATTAGAGTGAACCCATAGCGTATTTGCAGCACATATACTTTGGCATTTAATTTTAATAGTTACTTGAAAGTCATTTTAAATGTCACATTCTGACCTACCTGCTTTTACGTATATTACTTTTTATGTTTAATACAGATATGTAAGTACTCCCTATGGGTTTCACAACAGGGAAACCTACAATCCTTTTTGCATTTTGAAGAAACAGATTTGTCTTAGTTTGTCCTATCTGAAATCACTGGGGAAGTTAGAGAGTCTTTCTTGATCATTTTATCGATCAGTTGAACAACTCTGATTGAGCTGTATAGAAATGCTGAAGACTTTCATTTGCTTAAGATTGATTTTGAGTAAGTCCGATCGATTTCTTCATAACTCTGCCAATTGAAGGCGGCGGAATATTTTCCTGTCTATATAATCTATATGGATTATATTGCAATGTCACATATCTAGTTTGTTTAGTGCTATTTCCCCAATTGTTGTTTTTCTTTAGAATAAAGTTAATCATTTTATTTTTCTCATTTAAAACAAAAAAATAGTTACAGTGTGTTATGGATCTGGTGTATCAATTGTCAAATGTACTGTATATCTTATAAATCAGAAAAATGGCTCGTTCTCATCATGTGCGGTGACTGGCATTTTTCTGCGCTTGATCAACTCCAGTCACTGCAAGGGCATACAGTATAGAAAATTATTGTCTTCTACGTGCCCTGTTCCTACTACAACGCTGCCTTCAGATGGGTTGTATTTTTCTGCAACACACAAGAGCACACCTGAAGCCACTGTCTGTTTTTTGCATTGGATTGAATAAAATGTGATTTTGACATTTCAATAGAATAAAAAAAAAGGAAACGCTGAAAGCCCCCACCGCCAGCACACAATGGACACTACCCTGCATGCTAAAATGGATCGTTTTAGGGTAAAACTAGTGTGGACTAGCCTCAAACCCATAAACTAATTTGATCATCAAGCCTATCTGTAATGTTTTTCATATATTTATTTTTTGCTTAGTTTGCTTGCTTAGGGTTATCGCTTTATTTTTCTTTAAAAAAATGTTTCCCTTCCCTTTATTGTTTGGTTTAATAGGAGATTATTCATTAAAAATGATTATCTGCTCTCCTTCCTTTTCTTAATTATCGCAAGTAGATTTAGCAATGGGCAGTCTTTGTTGGGTATTTTTTAGAGCTATTTAAACTTGTTAAAATACTTGAGGGACATTAAAATGAATCAACTTCTCTTCAGATAAAGCTTATAGATGTCTTTTTATTACATAAATAGTTGGTAAGGTTGAAAAAAAGACACAAGTCCACCAAGTCCAACCTGTGTGGCGTGCTTTTATGTCAATATTACATTGTCAATGTACATTGAATCTAGGATGGAAAAGGACCTGGGGGTCCTAGTAGATGACAGGCTCAGCAATGGTATGCAATGCCAAGCTGCTGCTAACAAAGCAAACAGAATATTGGCATGCATTAAAAAGGGGATCAAGTCCAGAGATAAAACAATAATTCTCCTGCTCTACAAGACTCTGGCCCGGCCGCACCTGGAGTATGCTGTCCAGTTTTGGGCACCAGTACTCAGGAAGAATGTACTGGAAATGGCGCGAGTACAAAGAAGGGCAACTAATGCCGTGTACACAGGACCGGACTTTTCGTTGGACTGAACCCCGAAGGACTTTTCGACGGAGTTCCGACGGAGTTCCAACAAAACAGACTTGCCTACACACAATCACAACAAAGTCCAATCGTTTTGAATGTGATAACGTACGACCGGACTAGAATAAGGAAGTTCATAGCCAGTAGCCAATAGCTGCCCTTGCGTACTTTTTTGTCCGTTGAACTAGCATACAGATGAATGGATTTTTTGATCGGATTCGAGTCCGTCGGAAAGATTTGAAACATCTTCTATTTCTAAAGTCCGACAGATTTTTCGGCAGAAAAGGTCAGATGAAGCCCACACACGATCGAATTGTCAGACGGATTCGTTCCGTCGGACCAGTTCGGTTGAAACGTCCGGTCGTGTGTACACAGCATAAGCTAATAAAGGGTCTGAAGAAAGTTATGAGGAAAGGTTGTGAGCACTGAACTTATTCTCTCAGGAGAAGAGATGCGTGAGAGGGGATATGATTTCAAGTTATAAATACCGTACTGGTGACCCCATAATAATAAAAAAAAAATTTGCAGAAGGGAGTTTAACCACTTCAGCCCCGGAAGGTTTTACCCCCTTCCTGACCAGAGCACTTTTTACAATTCGGCACTGCGTCGCTTTAACTGCTAATTGCGCGGTCATGCAATGCTGTACCCAAACGAAATTTGCGTCCTTTTCTTCCCACAAATAGAGCTTTCTTTTGATGGTATTTGATCACCTCTGCCGTTTTTATTTTTTGCGCTATACACGGAAAAAGACCGAAAATTTTGAAAAAAAATGATATTTTCTACTTTTTGTTCTAAAAAAAATCCAATAAACTCAATTTTAGTCATACATTTAGGCCAAAATGTATTCGGCCACATGTCTTTGGTAAAAAAAATGTCAATAAGTGTATATTTATTGGTTTGCGCAAAAGTTATAGCGTCTACAAACTAGGGTACATTTTCTGGAATTTACACAGCCTTTAATTTATGACTGCCTATGTCGTTTCTTGAGGTGCTAAAATGGCAGGGCAGTACAAAACCCCCACAAATGACCCCATTTTGGAAAGTAGACACCCCAAGGAATTTGCTGAGAGGCATGTTGAGCCCATTGAATATTCATTTTTTTTGTCCCAAGTGATTGAATAATGACAAAAAAAAAAAAAAAAAAAAAAAAAATTACAAAAAGTTGTCACTAAATGATATATTGCTCACACAGGCCATGGGCATATGTGGAATTGCACCCCAAAATACATTTAGCTGCTTCTCCTGAGTACGGGGATACCACATGTGTGGGACTTTTTGGGAGCCTAGCCGCGTACGGGGCCCCGAAAACCAAGCAACGCCTTCAGGATTTCTAAGGGCGTACATTTTTGATTTTACTCCTCACTACCTATCACAGTTTTGAAGGCCATAAAATGCCCAGATGACATAAAACCCCCCCAAATGACCCCATTTTGGAAAGTAGACACCCCAAGCTATTTGCTTTGAGGCATGTTGAGTCCATGGAATGTTTTATATTTTGACACAAGTTGCGGGAAAGTGACAAATTTTTTTTTTTTTTTTTTTTTTTTGCACAAAGTTGTCACTAAATGATATATTGCTCACACAGGCCATGGGCATATGTGGAATTGCACCCCAAAATACATTTAGCTGCTTCTCCTGAGTACGGGGATACCACATGTGTGGGACTTTTTAGGAGCCTAGCCGCGTACGGGACCCCGAAAACCAAGCACCGCCTTCAGGATTTCTAAGGGCGTACATTTTTGATTTTACTCCTCACTGCCTATCACAGTTTCAGAGGCCATGGAATGCCCAGGTGGCACAAACCCCCCCCAAATGACCCCATTTTGGAAAGTAGACACCCCAAGCTATTTGCTGAGAGGCATGGTGAGTATTTTGCAGCTCTCATTTGTTTTTGAAAATAAAGAAAGACGAGAAAAAAAATGTTTTTTTTTCTTTTTTCAATTTTCAAAACTTTGTGACAAAAAGTGAGGTCTGCAAAATACTCACTATACCTCTCATCAAATAGCTTGGGGTGTCTACTTTCCAAAATGGGGTCATTTGGGGGGGTTTTGTGCCACCTGGGCATTCCATGGCCTCCGAAACTGTGATAGGCAGTGAAGAGTGAAATCAAAAATTTACGGCCTTAGAAAGCCTGAAGGCGGTGCTTGGTTTTCGGGGTCCCGTACGCGGCTAGGCTCCCAAAAAGTCCCACACATGTGGTATCCCCGTACTCAGGAGAAGCAACAGAATGTATTTTGGGGTGTAATTTCACATATTCCCATGGCATGTTTGAGCAATATATCATTTAGTGACAACTTTGCGCAAAAAAAAATAAAAAAAATAAAAAATTGTCTCTTTCCCGCAACTTGTGTCACAATATAAATTATTCCATGGACTCAACATGACTCTCAGCAAATAGCTTGGGGTGTCTACTTTCCAAAATGGGGTCATTTGGGGGGGTTTTGAACTGTCCTGGCATTTTATGCACAACATCTAGAAGCTTATGTCACACATCACCCACTCTTCTAAGCACTTGAAGACATAGCCCTTTCTGACACTTATTGTTTACATAAAAAAATAATTTTTTTTTGCAAGAAAATTACTTTGAACCCCCAAACATTATATATTTTTTTTAAAGCAAATGCCCTACAGATTAAAATGGTGGGTGTTTCATTTTTTTTTTTCACACAGTATTTGCGCAGCGATTTTTCAAACGCATTTTTTGGGGAAAAAACACACTTTTTTACATTTTAATGCACTAAAACACACTATATTGCCCAAATGTTTGATGAAATAAAAAAGATGATCTTAGGCCGAGTACATGGATACCAAACATGACATGCTTTAAAATTGCGCACAAACGTGCAGTGGCGACAAACTAAATACATTTTTAAAAGCCTTTAAAAGCCTTTACAGGTTACCACTTTAGATTTACAGAGGAGGTCTACTGCTAAGCTTACTGCCCTCGATCTGACCTTCGCGGCGATACCTCACATGCATGGTGCAATTGCTGTTTACATTTGACGCCAGACCAACGCTTGCGTTCACCTTAGCGCGAGAGCAGGGGGGACAGGGGTGCTTTTTTTTTTTTTTTTTTTTTTCTCTTTATTATTATTATTTTTTTATCTTATTTTTAAACTGTTCCTTTCATTTTTTTTTTTTTTTTAAATCATTTTTATTGTTATCTCAGGGAATGTAAATATCCCCTATGATAGCAATAGGTAGTGACAGGTACTCTTTTTTGCAAAAATTGGGGTCTATTAGACCCTAGATTTCTCCTCTGCCCTCAAAGCATCTGATCACACCAAGATCGGTGTGATAAAATGCTTTCCCAATTTCCCAATGGCGCTGTTTACATCCGGCGAAATCTACGTCATAAAATGCTCGTAGCTTCCGGTTTCTTAGGTCATAGAGATGTTTGGAGCCACTCTGGTCTCTGATCAGCTCTATGGTCAGCTGGCTGAATCACCGGCTGCATTTTCAGGTTCCCTGTTGAGACAGGAGAGCCAGAGAAAAACACGGAAGATGTTGGGGGGGGGGGGGGGCATTCCCTCCCACTGCTTGTAAAAGCAGTCTAGAGGCTAATTAGCCACTAGGATTGCTTTTACATGAAAGCCGACCGCTGGCTGAAAAGAATGATACCAAGATGATACCTAAACCTGCAGGCATCATTCTGGTATAACCACTCAAAGTCGTGAATGGCATACCTGAAGACAAAAAAATGGTTAACAATAAAGCACAGTAAACGGTAAAGTATAAATAATTACATACCTGAAAAGCAAACATGATAAAACATAACAACGATAAAACATTGCAGAATAGAATACAGTAAAAAAGAGCAGAACAATAGAGAGAGAATAGAGAGAGAGAGAACAATAAAACGACAACTATTTTTATTTTATATTTTTGTTTGTGTTTTTTTTTTTTTTTACACTTTTTTTTGTAACTAACTTTTATAACTGTAACCGGTTCCAGGTTCGGGTCTCTCAAAATGCGATGGCATCTTGGGAGACCCTGTGAAAGTGTGCCTAGTCTGTGCAATGCTGTACCCTACGCTAATACTCAACTAGTGCATGGTAGCATTCAAAACATTCACCAATGCAAAGACCAGGATTGTCAGGACAGGAGGGACAATAATAGCGGGTGTCACGCCTATATCCGCGCTTTCTGCAGACACGACATCTTTTTTGGGGGGGTTCGTTGGGTAGGGGTACTCGGGAGGACATAAAAATGCCTCTCATGCAGCCGACTGCATTTGGTTGGGGATGTGAATGGGGGAAGTACGGGCGCTGCAGAAGCGGTGGGTTCCCAATTAGGATTGGCGAATGCAGCAGGAAGGGCATTATGGGCACGACGGGCCTGTGTTTGTCTTTTTGGTGGCAGCGGGACACTACTTGTGCTTGCCACCTCACCAGCTTCAACTGCACTTATGGGACTCGCCACGTCACCAAGTGTTACTGCAGTGCTGGTTTGACTACGACCGGGGTGTACTAGGCCGCTGGCGCTTGCCAGTTCACCAAAACGCTACAAAAAAAACTGTTAGCGATCACAGGGATCCGGCCTGACTCTGCGAACGCTGCAGTTATGCGTTTAGTGTTTTGTAAGTGACAGTGATCGATCGATACTGCACTTGGGTGGGCTGGGCCGGGCGGAGGGGCAAAACGCAGGTGCTAGCAGGTATCTGGGCTGATCCCGCTAACACTGCGTTTTTGGGAACCCTAAACTGCTGGGGACGCTAGTATAGATCTGATCAGATCAGATATTGATCCGATCAGATACTATACCACTAAGGGAGGCGTATGCTGCGTGCGTGGGTGTTAGCGGTACTGGCGCTAATCTGACGCTGCCTGGGGCTGGTGCTTGCCAGTTCACCAAAACGCTACCAAAAAAACTGTTAGCGATCGCAGGGATCAGGCCTGACTCTGCGAACGCTGCAGTTATGCGTTTAGTGCCTTGTAAGTGACAGTGATCGATCGATACTGCACTTGGGTGGGCTGGGCTGGGCCGGGCGGAGGGGCAAAACGCAGGTGCTAGCGGGTATCTGGGCTGATCCCGCTAACACTGCGTTTTTGGGAACCCTAAACTGCTGGGGACGCTAGTATAGATTTGATCGGATCAGATATTGATCCGATCAGATACTATACCACTAAGGGAGGTATACGGTGCGTGCGTGGGTGTTAGCGGTACTGGCGCTAACCTGACGCTGCCTGGGGCTGGTGCTTGCCAGTTCACCAAAACGCTACCAAAAAAACTGTTAGCGATCGCAGGGATCAGGCCTGACTCTGCGAACGCTGCAGTTATGCGTTTAGTGTTTTGTAAGTGACAGTGATCGATCGATACTGCACTTGGGTGGGCTGGGCTGGGCTGGGCGGAGGGGCAAAACGCAGGTGCTAGCGGGTATCTGGGCTGATCCCGCTAACACTGCGTTTTCGGGAACCCTAAACTGCTGGGGACGCTAGTATAGATCTGATCGGATCAGATATTGATCCGATCAGATACTATACCACTAAGGGAGGCATATGCTGCGTGCGTGGGTGTTCGCGGTACTGGCGCTAATCTGACGCTGCCTGGGGCGACGCATATCACCGCCGGGCGATCAGGGGGCTAAACCTTTATTCGGTAATAAACGGCGGGTGCCCTGACACTATAAAAAATAAACAAACTAACCAGCGTCAACCGTATCGGTTATACGGTGATCAGTGGTAAAAGGGTTAACTAGGGGGCAATCAAGGGGTTAAAACATTTATTAGGTAGTATATGGGGGTCCCTGTCGCTATAAAACGCTGACGGCGAACCTAAATATTTACGTTCCTAACTAGCGTCACCAGCGACACTAATACAGCGATCAGAAAAATGATCGCTTAGCGACACTGGTGACAGGGGGTGATCAAGGGGTTAAAACTTTATTAGGGGGGGTTAGGGGGGTATCCTAGACCTAAAGGGGGGTAATACTATCTGTCCTAACACTAACTGTCACAAACTGACACTATGCAGTAATCAGAAAAAAAAAAAAAAAAAAATACTGCTAATCTCAGTTTGTGACAGGGGGGGGGGGGTGATTGGGGGGGGATCGGGGGGCGATCGGGGGGGGATCGGGGGTGTAAAGTATGCCTGGCATGTTCTACTGTGTGTGTGTGTGTGTTGTGCACTCACTTGTCATCTCTCCTCGGCGCTGGAACGGAAACTGCCAGACCGGGGAGAGATGACATCACATCCTCTGCCTGTGTGAAACGACACACAGGCAGAGGAGGATTCCCATTGGCTGGGAGCGATCGCGAGGGGGGGGCCACGATCGGATGGTCTCCCCCTCGCCTCCCGACGCTCCCAGTCAGATGCCGACCGCCGATGGCACCGGGGGGGGGTCCGATCGGACCCCCCGCCCGCGGGAGGCAGATCACGTACGGGTACGTGATTTTGCCTGCCCGTGCCGCTCTGCCGCAGTATATATGCGGTAGGCGGTCGGCAAGTGGTTAACAAGACTTGGGGCCACTCATTAAAATTAGAAGAAAAGAGGTTTAACCTTAAACTACGTGGGGGGTTCTTTACTGTAATGCCCTGTACACACGGTCGGATTTTCAGATGGAAAATGTCCGATCGGAGCATGTTGTTGGAAATTCCGACCGTGTGTGGGCTCCATCGGACATTTTCCATCGGATTTTCCGACACACAAAGTTGGAGAGCAGGAGATAAAATTTTCCGACAACAAAATCCGTTGTCGGAAATTCCGATCGTGTGTACACAAATCCGACGGACAAAGTGCCACGCATGCTCAGAATAAATAAAGAGATGAAAGCTATTGGCCACTGCCCCGTTTATAGTCCCGACGTACGTGTTTTACGTCACCGCGTTCAGAACGATCGGATTTTCCGACAACTTTGTGTGACCGTGTGTATGCAAGACAAGTTTGAGCCAACATCCGTTGGAAAAAATCCTAGGATTTTGTTGTCGGAATGTCCGAACAAAGTCCGACCGTGTGTACACCCTATAAGAGCGGCAAGGATGTGGAATTCCCTTCCACAGGCGGTGGTCTCAGCAAGAAGCATCAATAGTAAAAAACTATTAGATAAGCACCTGAACAATCGCAATATACAGGGATATACAATGTAATACTGACATATAATCACACACATAGGTTGGACTTGGTGGACTTGTGTCTTTGTTCAACCTCACCTACTATGTAACTATGTAACTATGTATATCCCTGTATGTTCTGGTTGTTTAGGTGCGTATCTAATAGTTTTTTGAAATTATCTATGCTCCCTGATAAATCATGCAGAAGAGGAAAGGGCTATGACGTGCAAGGGGTGCTGTCCTAGGGAACTGATTCTTTATGGAGTGTCAATTCCCTAGCAAGTTCAGAGGCAATTCATTAGAATTTGGAAGGAAAAATTCTGCAAGTAAGTGCTTTAAATTCTTGATTTTTCTGTGCTTTTACCTGTAATTTTTAAGTTGGTGGCAGGATTTCTTTAAATATTTCAACAGCACCCACCATAAAATAAGGGATTTTAAATGTACCAATGTGGAAGATTATATACCAAATGCATATGTACTTATAATCAATTTTTTTAATTATTACTTTAAATAAAAGTTAACATTTTCATAAAACATACATCCAGAGTATGTATTAGATCTTGACATCTGATATCAAATAATGTCATGTGGAAATTCAGGCTGAACTAATATTTACTTCAACACCGTCTTCTTGTTGCATTGGTGGCACCTCTATTTCGTCAGCATTGAGCAGTTGAAATGCGCATGTACAAATAATTTGGTCTATAAACGTAAGAGATTACAAGCAGATGAATAACATTTGTATACAACAGTCATAAAAAGTCCCATGAAGACGAAGAGGGAAAATGAATATTTGAACATCACTGACATAGAAAAAGTCACATCTTCCGATATCCTACTAGGCCACCCGGGGAGTCCCTAAAAAGACCCACTCCTCCCAGCACACAGACAGGATCATCAATTCCAAGAGCATGGATAAAGAAGAGCCAATGGTGAGTGACCTCAGGTGGAGCCATCACTTTTTTTCTGTCCCACTGCCTTTCAATGTGTATAGCTAGTTTCTTGGTTGGGCTCCCCTCTATTATTTTATAGTCCAACTGAATTTGTATATGCACACTGTCGACTACACAATCCTGAAGAAGCGGTGGTGTCATCATGAAATGCATTGAAAATAGGGTGTTTAAATTAGTTCATATCTGGATTTGTAAATAACAATATTTGATGTCAGATGTCCAGACCTTACATATACTCTAGATATATGTTTTTAAAAATTTGAAACAGTTTATCAAAGAACAATAAAGGATTTTGATTTTAAGCACATGCATAACTTAGGTACATAATCTTCCTCAATGGTGAATTTAAAGTCCCTTATTTAATGCAGGGTGCTGTAGACATATTACTTTTTGGAGAGCTGAAGATATTTTGCTGCAGACTCAAAATCCCTACAGATGATAGCTAAGAATGCTCCACATACTCATCCATCACAAAGCAGGAGAGCCGACCATCATGGTAAAACACGCAAAGTACATTTATTGAACAATCCAAAGCATTATTACACACCCCCCCCCCCCATACAGCTTTAAAGTCCCTTTGGGTTTTGCTCTCACATGGAGCTTATGAATAAGGTCCATGCAGGAGTGAAACGCTGTGGCCTTTGAAGCTATATGGTCTTGTAATCATGCTTTGAATTTTTAAAACGTATTTACCGACATTTACCAAGGTGAGTGGCTCCTCTGCTTTGTTATTGATGAGTGTGTAAAGCATATTACTTTTTTTGGGATGATCTTCTGAGAAAGCAAAGAGGTTCTGACTCAGATTTCACTTCCGCTATTTTGATGGCTTATTATCTTTAAAAATGACAGACAGACTTTTGGAATTTTTAATGGGAAATATTAAAACTCTTCCTGCTGAACCAGTAATAGAAAAATGTAGACTTGGGCACAACACCCAGCCTTATGGAGTACATTCATACAAATGCGTTTATTTTGTCCTTACAGCCATCAGCACTCCCTCCTTATTATGATAAAATAATATTTAGTCGATATTGTGTCATACATATATATGATTGACATTTTTTTAGTGATAGCTCCAGAAAATCTTTCTGAAAAATTTCTTTGGAAGATATTCTCAAACCTCTTAGCTGAGATCGACTTCATCTATTGCAGATAAATGCTTTCCCCATCCCTCCAGCCTCTGCTATAATATATTCAGTGCTGCTGGTGAAACCAACCGAGAATTGATTATCTTCCATAGAACACCGCAATCTATAACAATAACCGCAGTTAAACTGTAGTACTATTTGCAAGGCTAATTACATCATTTCTCATACGACAACATACATTGAAGAGAGCAGTTAATGCTCGTGTTTACATTCCGTGCCTTTATAGTATTTGAAGTGAGTTATAATCTAGCATATTGCCACCATTTAGGGCCAGAAAGAACAGCAGTTATTGCCCTGTATGAATTTGTGTGGATTTATACTTGTATAAATATATATAGTGCCTTGAAAAAGTATTCATACCCCTTTAGGTTTTCTACATTTTGTCATGCTATAACCAAACATGTAAATGTATTTTATTGGGATTTTATGTGATAGACCAACACAAAGTGGCACATAATTGTGAAGTGGGAGGAAAATGATAAATGGTTTTCAAAAAGTGTGGCGTACATTTGTATTCAGCCCCCTTTATTTTGATACTAACTAAAATCTAATGGAACCAATTGTCTTGAGAAATCACCCAATTAGTAAATAGAGTCTACCTGTGTGTAATTTAATCCCAGTATAAATACAGCTGTTCTGTGAAGCCCTCAGAGGTTTGTTGGAGAACCTTGGAGAACAAACAGCACCATGAAGACCAAGGAACACACCAGACAAGTCTGGGATAAAGTTGTGGAAAAATTTAAAACAGTGTTAGGTTATAAAAAAATATCCCAAGCTTTGAACATCTCATGGAGCACTGTTCAATCCATCATCCAAAAATGTAAAGAGTATGGCACAATTGCAAACCTACCAAGACATGGCCGTCCACCTAAACTGACAGGCTGTACAAGGAGAGCATTGGTCAGAGAAGCAGGCAAGAGGCCCATGGTAACTCTGGAGGAGCTGCAGAGATCCACAGCTCTGGTGGGAGAATCTGCCCACAGGACAACTATTACTCATGCACTCCACAAATCTGGCCTTTATGGAAGAGTGGCAGGAAGAATGCCTTTGTAGAAAGAAAGCCATAAGAAATCCCATTTGCAGTTTGCAAGAAGCCATGTGTGGGACACAGCAAACATGTGGAAGAAGGTGCTCTGGTCAGATGAGACCAAAATAAACTTTTGGCCTAAAAGCAAAATGCTATCTGTGGCAGAAAACTAACTCTGCACATCACCCTGAACACACTATCCCCACTGTGAAGCATGGTGGTGGCAGCATCATGTTGTGGGGATGCTTTTCTACAGTAGGGACAGGGAAGCTGGTCAGAGTTGATGGGAAGATGGATGGAGCCAAATACAGGGCAATCTTAGAAGAAAACCTGTTATGCCACACACACACGACCGGACTCTCCGTCAGAATAGACTCTGACGGTCTTTCAGACGAAGTTCCGACGGAGTTCTGCTGAAACAGACTTGCCTACACACGATCACACCAAAGTCCGATCGTTTAGAACACGATGACGTATGACTGGACTAGAAAAAGGAAGTTTAATAGCCAGTAGCCAATAGCTGCCCTTGCGTCGTTTTTGGTCCATCGGAATAGCATACAGACGAGCGGTTTTCCCGATAGGAACTGTTTCCGTCGGAATATTTTAAACATGTTCTATTTCTAGGTCCATCAGAATTTTAGAAAGAAAAAGTCAGATGAAGCCCACACACGATCGGAATGTCCGACGGAATGATTCTTTCGGACCTTTTCTGCCGGAAAGTCCGGTCGTGTGTATGCGGCATTAGAGTCTGCAAAAGACTTGAGATTGGGGTGGAGGTTCACATTCCAGCAGTACAACGACTCTAAACATACAGCCAGAGCTACAATGAAATGGTTTAAACCAAAGCATATTCATGTGTTAGAATGGCCCAGGCAAAGTTCAGACCTAAATCCAATTGAGAATTTGTACAAGACTTGAAAATTGCTGTTAACAGACGCTTTCCATCCAATCTGACAGAGCTTCAGCTATTTTCCAAAGAAAAATGGGCAAAAAGGTCATTCTCTAGATGTGAAGCTGATAGAGACATCCCCAAAAAGACTTGCAGCTGTAATTGCAGTGAAAGGTGGTTCTACAAAGTATTGACTCAGGGGGGCTGAATACAAATGCACACCACAGATATTTATTTGTAAAAAAAAATTGAAAACCATTTATCATTTTCCTTTCACTTCACAATTATGTGCCACTTTGTATTGGTCTATCACATAAAATCCCAATAAAATACATTTACGTTATTGGTTGTAACATGACAAGATGTGGAAAATGTCAAGGGGTATGAATACTTTTTCAAGGTACTGTATATATTTATTCTCAACAGCAGGTTCTGACGCTATTGTCCTGATGCTGGTATTATTCAATACAGAGGAGATGATCTTTGGCACAGTGGATCCTGGCACAGGACAGGTAAGTATACGAAAATAAATTAAGTTCTGAAAAGTTACTGACAGATTTATAGGGTGGATTAGTGTGAGGGTTACAGGGAGGGTTGGTCTTAGAATTAAAGGTTTATAGGCTGGGTTAGTGTGAGGGTTTCAGGGAGTCAGTGTTAGGGTTACAGGGAGGCATAGTGTATAGATGAAAGGAAGGGTCAGTGTTAGTGTAAGGTCCCCTTCACTCGATGGGTTCCATCAAGTCTGCCTTTCAGTTTTTCAGATGAACGCGATTGGACCCTCAATTCACCCCTATGGACCAGCGGGTGTAAAGGGACATGTGCCCATTTACACCTGTCTACCTCCAATATGATTTGGTCCACTAAAAAAATCGCAAGGAGATCCATCTTCCTCCATCTGGGTGGATTGGAGGGCAGTGGAGTCCATTTACACCAGGCCACCAATAGAGCAGAGGGGGCTCAGTCCGTGTCCGCTCTGCATAAACTAAGCGGACATGGACCTGTCATCTACCCGCTCTGCTCAGCAGGGGATCAGCAAACAGATCCCCTGCTGATCTAATTGGAGTCCATCCCATTTGAAAGGGACCTAAGGATTACAGAGAGGGATAGTATAAAGGTCATAAAGTTAGTGTTACAGGGGGTGACTGTTAGGGTTAAGGATACACTTTGGGTCATTGTTTGTGAGCATGTTACAGGGCAGATTAGTGTGAGTGTTACAGGGTTATAGGGAGCCAGAGTTAGGGTTGAGGGTTAGTGTTAAGGCTACAAGAAGTCAGTATTAGGGCTTTAGGGGTGGTTACTATGACAGTTAATATTAGGATCGCATGAGGACGATATTAGGGTTGTGGTTACAGGGATGGTTAGTGTAAGGATTAGTGTAATGCCGCGTACACACGATCGGACTTTCCGACAACAAAACCGTGGAATTTTTTCTGAAGGGTGTTGGCTCAAACTTGTTTTGCATACACACGGTCACACGAATGTTGGCCAACAATTACGAACGTGGTGACGTACAAGACGTACTACGTGGTTTTTCAGCTCTTTAGCGCCACCCTTTGGGCTCCTTCTGCTAATTTCGTGTTAGTAGATGTTTGGTGAGTGTTGATTCACGCTTTTCTTTTTGCGTTTTTCATTTCGTTTCTGAACTGCCGTTCGTCAACCAGGCTTTAAGCGGAATCGGAGGAGATAACGTGTTATTTATTATTGGCCTTGGAGTTACTGATTTGACATTATTTTTTTGGTTGAATAATGTTTTGATTTGGTATATTTTCTATATTTTTGGATGCATAGAATGCACTTTTTGGTTAAGTTCTATTGGCAGATAGCATGTCTAATTTTTTTTTTTATGCACAATAAAAAATTGTAGAGAATAATACTTGGCTATGTGTACTTGGCTATGTGTTTTACTTCAAATGACAGTTTGGGAGTAGGCAGTTACATTTTAAAAAATACAATGTAAAATTGACAAGAGACACCAACATAGTTGTATCTTTGATCTTATAAACTATGGGATAATGGTTTTGTGGTAACAAATAAAAAAAAAAATAATAATAATAATATTATTCTTAATATCACTAGAAAAAAAAGCCTTTGAAAATTTGTTTGCAATAACTCCATCAGTATCACCAGCAAAGCAGCTTCATTATTATCCCATTAAAGAAGAAGAGAATTGTGTGCTGCATTTGGAGATTTCATAATTTGCCACGTCACGAATGTTAATTCTCTATTACGAACCCTAGTTTAAGACCGTCCGCTTCTGTTTCAGAGCATGCGTTTTTTTGTACTTGGGACTTTCGTCCCCTCCCCCCCAAGCTGCAAAGGCAGTGAACTGGGTGTTCCTTTGCAGTGGCTGTGATGCTTTGTGCATTAAGGCATCAATTAGGGGGTTAAAACAGGTGGTAATGAGGTGTTACATTGTCTCCTCATCACCTGTCAAATGCAAAAGGCAGATTGCTTGTCAGAGGCTTGGCATTTTAGATGCAAATCTAAACTTAGCCTTAGTGTTACAGAGAGGGTTAATTTTAGGGTTACAGAGGGTCAGTGTATTATAGTTTGGGTGACACAAGGAGGGTTAGTGAAAATGTTATTTCTAGGTTAAAGTATATGTGAACCCTCTGGCCTATGGATTGGGGATTGGGGTTCTCCTGACACCCCCATGGTAGGAGTCGACCAGACTCCTAAAAAATGAGACCTTCTGGCTGGGTTATCCACTGTCTCTTGGTTTCTGGCTGGGCCCTCTTGACACCTCATTGAGACTAGACATGTGTACAACAAAAAATGTGTTTTGTTTTGTTTTGATTCGTTATTTACATAAGTTCTTTTAGTTAAATTAGTTTCATTCATTTAATTCGTTTTCGGAAATCGTTTTGTTTATTCGTTTTCAAATCAATTTTGAATAGTTTTCGAATTCAAAAACTTTTCCTATTCAAATAGTTTTCCAATTTCCAAAAATAATAAAATAGAATAGAAAATAAAGGAATAGAATAGAAAAAATATATATATATTTTTCTATTCCATTCCTTTATTTTCTATTCTATTTTATTCTCTTTGGAAATTGGAAAACTATTCAAATTCGAAAAATTTTCTAATTTAAATGTGAAAACGATTCAAATTCAAAATTCAAAAGCGATTCAAATTCTTATTTCGTCCGAATGTTTTTTTTTCGTTATTTCAGATTAATTTAAATTCGGTACTATTCTAATTCAGATATTCTGATACATACGAATTTCCAAATAACAAAAATTCGTCCGAATTTTTAATTCGGAACTAAACGAACCGCACATGCCTAATTGAGACCTTCTGTCTCCCACACTGGGAGCTGTCTCCAAACTGGAAGCTTTCTAGGAGCACTAGGAGCTCTGAGCTATCCTTAGCCCTAAACATATAAAAACCAGCACACTTGTGTACCCACACAGATTGCAGGCCTCTGGTCAACACTGGACACAGGACTGAAAGTTCCAAACCAGAACTACAGAATTTGGAGAAATGATAGTCCAAAACCTCGCATTAACCCCTAATGCAAATCCAGTGTCACATTTTCCGATATTCTCCCAATGACAGAGCCTCCCTCTGTCACAATATATATATATATATATATATATATATTTATATATATATACATATATATGTATTTTTTTTTCCTTGCACCCAGAGTAGGATATGATTAGTGGGCTGCAGCAACGGTCGATTTTTGTGCGGCAATCAAATTTGAGGAATCGGACATGTTGGAAATTTTTAGAACGATGGAAGAATTTTGCGAGAAATGTAATAAGAAAATAAAATTTACTGAGAGAAAAGAAGATTCCCGGCCACGAAAATTCTTTTCTGTAGCAACATGAGGTGAAATTGAAGGCTTGGTCGGCCGAATTTCGAAAATCAATGGTGGCATCATCAGATCACAAAAAGAACGATTTTTCTGATTTTGAAAAGAAAAATTGTTCGAAATTCGACCGTGTATGGCCTGCTTAACATGGCTAATCAGGGATGGTTTCCTCATTCCAATCTGCTACTCATTGGCCTAACTGGCCATTTTGAAGAAGCACCATTGTTTCTCAAGAGTACACACTGTGAAATAGAATTTCACATTCTGCACATTTTTTCTCTCCATTTAGTAAATCACACCTAAAACATTAGCATTTTCAGGCACTCCCAAGAATTTCTCTGCTTTTCTAACATTTAAGTTCAGAAATCCAGACATTTGACAGCTGATGCAAACCAACAGGCCAAACTGGTTTCCCCTATTAACCTTTCTGTCTGAGGGCATCGTGTTATTCCTGGTTCACAATCCATTCTCAGGACAGCGCTGACTTTCTCCTAGGCACTTTCTCTACAGTGTGAGTTTTTATCTGCTTTTGCTGAACGCCTTTTCCATGTAGTTCAGAAAGCTTGGTGTTTCTGTGTGTTCCGGCTGAAAAAACTCCAACTATATTGTACTAAGCTGCATTTCTAGTGAAACATGTAGCCTCTCTGTGTTCCATGTCACTTATATTATTCATGTGACAGTATTAGAAGGTTTTGCTTGGAGAGAGAGAGAGAGAGAGAGAGAGAGAGAGAGAGAGAGAGAGAGAGAGAGAGAGAGAGAGAGAGAGAGAGAGAGAGAGAGAGAGAGAGAGAGAGAGAGAGAGAGAGAGAGAGAGAGAGAGAGAGAGAGAGAGAGAGAGAGAGAGAGAGAGAGAGAGAGGAAAAGGATGGACGTTTTTCCTGGATCATCATAATTACAGAAGAATAAGATTCCCATCATTCATCACTCTGAACTAATTTCAGCACTAGCTCCAAAGATGTATTTTCATTGAATAAATCTCCAAATAGGTGATTATGGATGATTTTATGTAACCACTTAATTGCCAGCCTGTATTACCCCTTCCTTAACTAGCAATTTTTAGTATGCAGTGCTGTTATAGTTTGACTGACATCTACTCACTCATGCAACAATGTACTCAAATTCATTTTATATAATTTTTTGAGAAAGATAGAGCTTTCTCTTGATAGTATTTGATAACTGCTTTTTTTTTACTATACATAGGAAAAAAAGAACAAACATTAACAAAAAAAAAAAAAGTTTCCCTTGGGTTCTGTTAAAATAAAAAAGCCAGGAAAATGCACACTTCCAAAAATCACCTTTTGGAAAGTAGACACCCCAAAGTGATCAATTTTTTTATTTTATTTTGTGGTTAAAACATGAAGCCACATGTAGGTAGTTCCATTCACGTCTATTGTCCAGACATTTTTCCCAATCTGACATCCACGAGGGTGCATGTAGGTGTGTTTTTCACTGAATGCAGATAGTGTGCGTTCAGGAACATGCACCCACACACACCCGCATGGATGTCAGATTGAGAGCAATGGCTGGGACTGCTTGTACATGAATGCATCGAACACCTGTGCATCACCTGCAGGCAAACAAGACCTCTCACATGGATGCACGCTTAGGTATGGATAGGATGGGGGGTGAAAGTATTAGAGACTAATACTAATTAGAGACTATCACTTTAATAATTGGTAATGCACTTTTTTACTTTCCCTAGGTGTTTTTTGTTTTGTTTTGTTTCAATTCCTGGGAAATCGAAACTAAGGAAAGCCTGTGACGACACAGACTACTGATAAGAACCCAGAAAGCTGCTCAAAATGACTTTCGTACCAAAACCAGTCTGAACTGACCAGATACAGCTGAAATCTATTTTTTTGCCAGTCACATGATGTATACACCCATTTAACTGTTCCCTTGCTACTAAGAAGATATGAATGCTGACTGGACTAAACTATACGGTCACACCTATAACACGCCTAGAGCTTATGCATATTCATAAAGTATATATTGTTAAACTTGATGTTTGTAGGTCAGAGACACTTCATTCTTCATTCCGCTTGGTAGAGCTGGAAGTCAGTGTGTTGTGTCTTTCCACTGCAGTGTATGAATAAAGCACCAACTTATATTTTACAAAGATCTGGATCTACTATCTCATCTGAATGTCTTGTTTTGAAGACTCCCTAACCTGATTTAAGACAGTCATGTTTATAAACAGCAGCATCCACCACTTCACTCTTTAACCCCTAAGTGACTGGGGGTAAAACAAATGTTAATGCCTAAACACAATTTTGCAACTTTGACATGTGTTAGTAAAACCGTACATATCATTGCAGCTACTTTGTGAATCTAGGTGGATTAAATCTTGTTTTTTTCAAGACAAATTGGGATTTCTTTTTGGTGATAAATAGTAATGGATATTTCCTGAAGTTTTATTATCAGAGGAAAAACTGGCCCTTTTTAAATGTAGCTGTATATCTCTTGCTATTACCATAATTTATCACCAAAGAACAACACAAAATACATTTTTCTTGCTCCTGACGATCAAAGCGATACCACATATTTGTATGTTATTTGTTGTTTGTACCCATAGTACAGCCCAAAAACAATAGTATGCATTTTGATTTTTTTTTTTACTCTACCTGAAACGTACTGACACTGATACTATGATACTAATTTAAAAAATGCTTTTAAAAAAAATCCTACCTAAAATGTACTGACCCTGACCTTTGACTACACACTTCTGTTTGTTAATACAGTATTTTTCTCCCCTGGCATTTAGAGAAAGATACAGTTTATCTCTCTCTTTATTCAGAGGAGAAAAAAAAACACATGGGTGGTCTAAACCATGATAGATCACTGTAATAGTCAATCAGAGGCTATCACAGCAAATCCCAGTTTCCAATCATTCGTACCACCAGGGCTCTTTGTGACAGCCCATTCTCTGTGCGCACTGTGTGGCACACTCCCAGAACAAACAGAGGTATGCATACAGTATATGCGGCCTCATGGAAGAAGACCCACTTTAGTGACATATATGTGTACAGGCAGAGGGAAGGGTATAACCATTTCACAGCCTTATAGGGCGTACACACGGTCGGACTTTGTTCGGACATTCCGACAACAAAATCCCAGGATTTTTTCCGACGGATGTTGGCTCAAACTTGTTTTGTCTACACACGGTCGCACAAAGTTGTCGGAAAATCAGATCGTTCTAAACGCGGTGACGTAAAACATGTACGTCGGGACTATAAATGGGGCAGTGGCCAATAGCTTTCATCTCTTTATTTATTCTGAGCATGCGTGGCACTTTGTCCGTCGGATTTGTGTACACACGATCGGAATTTCCGACAACGGATTTTATTGTCGGAAAATTTTATCTCCTGCTCTCCAACTTTGTGTGTCGGAAAATCCGATGGAAAATGTCCGATGGAGCCCACACACGGTCGTAATTTCCGACAACACGCTCCGATCGGACATTTTCCATCGGAAAATCCGACCGTGTGTACGGGGCATTAGGGTGTTTTAAAATGTCCTCAACTTGTAGTGGTCATGGCTGCAGCTGCAAATAATTGAGTGTGGATGTTTCCAGTGAAGGGTACAGCATACAAAGACGTTTTCAGACAAATGTGTGCTTCCAACCTTGTAGCAATAGTTTAGGAAAGGCCCTTTTCTAACCCAGAATGACTGTGCCCCTGTGTACAAAGTCAACTCCAAATATACATAGTTTAATGAGTTCGGTGTGAAGAAACCTGAGTGGCCTGCTCAAAGCCTTGAACACAACCCTTCTGAAAAGCGTTAGGAGAAATTGGGAACTCTGGTTGTGAGCCGGTTTTTCTCATCCAACATCACAAATGATCTTTCGGCCGATTGGGCTCAAATTCCAACAGACATAATCCAAAATCTTGTGGAAATCCTTCTCAGAACAGTGGAGGCTTTTATAGCTGCAAAGAGGCGCCACTTCCATGTTAATGGCCATGGTTGGGAATGGGATGTCAAACAAGTTCATCTAGGTGTGACGGTCAGGTGTGCACAAATTGTTGTAGGCTGCTTTACACACAAAATAGCTGAAACATCCAGCTGGGACACTGAAACCTCTTTGTAACAGCTGTGAGAAGTAGGAGCTGGTAGAGGTCTTGCCTTTCCCTGAAGAATAACGGAGAGTGTAGTTCTGAATGACAGTGGTGGACATCGTCACCTAGGGGCCCCAGTAACAGGACCATTTTTGCAGTCGCCATTCCACCACTAGCCAAGTAGAGGTATTCACTTTTTATTGATTGGCAGCTACAGAGAAGTGGGCCATATCCACAGTATAGCACCCATCTGAGCCACATCTACTATAAATGGACTCCTACATCCCAGAGCACAGTACAGCCTGCACAAATGATATTTCTGTCCCTGATGAATGTTTTAAGAACAGTCCTGGGTAGACAGGCCCTTTTTTTCATCATTCTATAATCTGTCTGAAAATTCATTTTGTGCTATAGAGTGCATTTCTTTGTGTATGATTACAGATCTTTACCTTGTTATACTAAATACATTTGATGAGTTTTTCCAAATAAATGATAGACAATAAAATGTACATTCAACTTTGTTTATTGTACCTTTTTTATTGTGTGACAGATGTTCCTATTTCTATTCTGCTAGTCCATCCTTTAGAATTTGTTTTGCAGTAAAATATCAAGAGCAGAAGGGAACATGCCCATATACAATATCTGTTTCTCCAGAACTATGAAAATAAAAAAGTTTTTGTAAAACAGGATGACATGTACTCTGCTCTCTTTCATGTCGTAGCTGTTGCCAGTTACATCTTTTTACATTTTGGAAGCAGACTATTATTTTATCTTGTCTTGGCCTTGCAATGCTTGATAGGGGAAAAGGCTTCCGCAACACAAACTAACACGCTGTAAGGTTTTCAAAGTAATAGTTCAGCTGCTGAGCTGAATTCAAACACATACCTCTTTTAAAATGCTTCCCCTCATATCCTGGATGTTAGCTGTGAAGAAAATGTATTATGTCACAATATTCTAATCATCCACTTGTTGCTATGTTTTATACGTTTTTGTGTTAGCATATACTTAGTCAAAAGTTTTGATGATGAGGGAAAGGTCCTTAAAGTATATGTCCAAGTATTACTAACATTTAGACGCAGCCTCCCTCTTCCCTTTAGAGCGTTTACCTTGTTTCGGTATTGAAAAACAACTTTTTTAACCTACTATGACAATATGACCAGGCTTGTAAAATTCCTGAAGGGGCAGCTGCTGGGAGCTCAGTTCCTATTGATGAAGGTATGCCTCCAGAACTCCGTGGCACAAGAGCCCTCAGAGTGTGTGAATAGGCTATTGGGAGACAAGGAGACACCATCATTGTGGGAGAAGAGATCAACATAGGCATGTAGAGTGGTACAGAAAGGGGTGGAGGATAAGCAGAAGTCTGTTAGGTAGGACAACTATCAAGGAGGGACCACAACACTGCTTGGAATCCCAGTTCAGCCCACACAGGAATTTAGGAGTGAATTAGGAACTAGGTTTCTGGAACATGAACAATTATTTTTCTATTGCAGCATTTTAAACTTATGCATTAGAGATATGTACTAAACATGTGTGTTTTTACCCGAGGAACCCTTTAAAGCAGCCTTTCTCAACCAGAGTGCTGTTGAGAGGATGCTAGGGGTTCTTTGAGCAATTAGCTATTTTTGCCTCTCAAGTAAGTAATTAATGATAACAATGATGTTTTAGCTATCTGTAAGGTGGAGTATCTCCCCAGTGACCACTACAGTACGGTACATTTGAAAATCACAATAGTGTACAATGAGCTGGAGATATATAATTTATTAGAAGGGGGTTCCCTGTGACTGGAAGATCAAAGGTCCCTTGATGTTAAAAAGGTTGAGAAAGGCTGCTTTAAAGGATAGTTGTACTTTCTGTACAATTATTCTTTAACTGTTTAAAAAAGATGTGTGTACTTACCTATTTGTATCCCACTCCAGTCCGGTTCACATTATCCCTTGTGCCAGTGATCTACATTTAGAATGTTTTGTCAGATATTTAAATTGGCTTCCTGGAATGGTTAAAATTCAGCAGATTATGCCTGCTGGAGTCCTACTTCCCTTCCCAAAACTGAAGGAGGCATATCAACCCCCCTCATGGATGCTGTTTAGATACTTACAATTGAAACATGCGACTCAGGCACAGTTTCCGAGTGAGCTCTTGGTACAGCCACATGCGGTGGAGAGGTTTCTTACCTCTCGAGGTGTGGATAGGATCCTCTCTTCCCTATATCTCCACCTAACATGTGGAAATTCGGAGGGAGTATCGCCTCTACTTCAGTCCTGGAAGGCAGACATCCCCTTCCTATCAGAAGAAGAATGGGAATCAGCCTTGCAACAATATATCCCCATGGTAATTTCTGCAAGGGATAGATTTATTCAACTGAAAATTATATACAGGGCCTATTATACCCCCCCCAACGATTAGCCAAAATATATCCTACACAATCTGTGCTATGTCCTAAATGCCAACAGGCAGTTCGAACATATTACAATGTCATCTGGGATTGCCCGCTCATTCAGAATTTTTGGGGGCGGGTGCTTCTGGATACCAATGCGGCCACCAACTTCTCCGTATCAATGGATCCAAAGGTGCTTCTTTTGGAAATAACGGATTCGGTAACACATTCTACCCACACAGGACTCTTACTATTCTACTTATATTTCTATGCCATGAAGGTACTATTTGACGTCCCCTCCTGCGATTACTCAGTGGCACTCGCTAGTAGACTCTGTGTTGCTCCTATATAAGCTCACGTATATAGGAACAAAAGTGCCCCTTGTTGATCCTCTCTCTACCCGGCTCACATGTTCCAGACCTCTCTATGTCCAGCAATGTGCCAGCGATAATGTGTGATTTGTTAACTTATAAACTCATGTGCCTTATTACCGTATGATTAAGTTGTAATGACATTTTATTTTACTAATAAAAACGTTTCTGTTAAAAAAAAAATTCTGGATGATCCCTGTGTACACTTCTATACACCCTTTCTAGCAAACTTTGCAATAAAAAAAACAGGGATTTTTCTCAAACTACCTAGGGGAAAAATAGACAACCCATCATGGTCACTCTATCACTGGGAGCCCACCTAGTAGATGAGGGCAGGTTCTTGCTATATGCCAACTAAATTTTTCTCTTTTCCCCTTTCCTTCCCCTTTCCTCTCCTCTTTTCTTTTCTCACTATCCTTCCCCGTTTGTCCTTCTGGAGTCTTCACTATTCTCTTCCTTGTTCACTTACATCAAGCCTACAGTCTGGTGACTGTTATCTTCTAAGCTAGGGATTTCTCACAGTCCCGTATCTACTAAAGGGCACAGGCTCAACTATAGATATGAGAAGCTCACCATATTGATTATTTAGTTTGCTGTTAAGTTTCCCGAAAGCTACTTCTATTGGAGGTTTAAGCCTATCCCTTCTTCATGCTCTTGATTGTATATATAGATATAGAGCATCACTGGAGGGGTACAGATATGCAGAGAGCAGTGTTGCAGAACAAGACACGTTGGATACATGAACTAGGCACATTTAGCCCAGAAGGTTTAAATGTTGACATTGATATCAGCTGCTTTATATCAAATTAAGGGTTAATACAATATCAATACAAGAAGAATAAAAATTATGGAGTTAAGTATTAATATTGGAATTAACTGATGTTTTATAAGAGTAAATATAATATGAGGAGACAACTATGGAGCTCATTTCTATTTTTGTATTAATAGCTGTAGTTTTTTTTTTAAATGACTCATATGCATATGTTTCCTTATATACAATTATTTTAAAATATTATACTAATAGATAGTTCATGTTTGATGTGCTATCCATTTTACCGATTTACTCAGAATGGATATTTCACTATCTTCTTAGCCCACAAGATGGCACTAAGGATTAGAGTTCATCGTTTAGGGCATTTTTTTTATACATAATTTGTTATTTATAGATTTCTTATGTATTGAGAAAAATTCCCTGATTGTGTTTGCATTTAATGCATTGAATTTGTGTGTAAGGTGCGGTACCTGGTTATAGTTTTGTATTTAAGATGTATATGCGCACTGTGACTTCCTGCTTCTGAAGAAGGCATGTATTGATGATGAAATGCATTAAGCGGAACTTCCAGTGCATCATTTCCGGTCCAGGTGGATTGCACACCGAGAGCCAGTCAGCTTCTCTATAGCTGTGCATTACCAGACCGACAGGTTTTTATGTAAGCGGATTTCATTTTATGCAGTTTTTAAAAAGTCACCAAGCGCTTTTTACAGTATGAGAGGACTCCTCTTCTTCTTCCTCTTTTAAACTCTTTTGCCATTTGAGTCAACGAGATATAGATCCAAGTACTAGAAAGGAAAAAATATCCATGGAAGATGCCAAATAGGAGATCTAAATAGGTCCTGAGGTGACCACAGAAGTGAAGCTGACTTCTCTTGTTATACAAAAAGGGGGTCATTTGATTCCTGTGAGAGCAGCTGCATTAAATACAGTATCATAAGTTGATTGTTTTGGCACGGGTGCTTTTTTCACATATATACATTGCTATGCATGTTTAAGCTGGCCAACTCCGTCAAATAATCCCTCTCTGGCTAGTCCCTACTTTTTGTATTGCAATGTTTGCTAAAAAGGGTGTATAGTAGTGTGTAGAGGGCTTATCCAGAATTTTGTGTTAACATGTGGTCACACTGCTTTATTAACTAATGGATTATATACATGTGAATGCTATTGGGATTTAAACACAGGTATATCTTACTTCTATTCTATTTGTTTTCTTTTTCATTCTTTTTTTTCTTTATTTTTATCTGTTGATTCTGCCAGTAACATATTTCTGTCCTAGAGTGACACTGTTTTTTCATTGGACGGTATCAGGGCAACAAAAACAAGACAAGACTACAGATACCTCCCCCTCTCATCTTCTCCTTAGCATAGAGGGTGTGACAATCAGGGGTCAGGCTTTAAGAACAGTTGTTATAGCAGTGGGAAGCTCACACAGTAAACAGCAGGATAGGTACACAGGCAAGTCACCCTTGCGGATGACATGGGCTCACATAAGGTGCAGAGCCTAAGTACTAACCGGTATTCACCAGAGCTCCTGATGGTGGAGATGGATTTTGCTGAGTGTTAGTACCAGGTCATGGTCCTCGGGATCACCCCACCAGGAGGTAAGCAAACTGTAGGAAAAGGTGCCCATAAGCAGGTAGGGATCAAACAGAAGTGTAGACAGTAAACAAGCGAAAAGGTCAGTAATGAGTAGTTGCAGGTTGGGATTAGACAGAAGCGTAGTCAACAAGCCAAGTGTCGATAATGAGTGGTAGCAAATATGGACAGCATCAGGGAGGACAAGAGCAAGATACTGGCTGGAGATAGCACAATAATCTGGCAAACGGGAAGTTCATGGGAGGAGCAAAAAGTTCAAGGTTCAGCAGAAAACAAGGCAAGGATTGTCTAAAGGATCAGGCACAAAGCTGTCCAGCATCTCAGGTAGCTCATTGAGAAGAGTTACTGCCAGACACAGCAGAGGGCCCTGACAGTGGGGGAGGGTTTGGTAATCCTCACAAAAGGCTGAAAACAGTAGTAATTAATAACAGTGTGCACAGATAAAGCACAAAAAGTTATGTCCCATTGACATTTAATAGCAGGTGCTTTTTTGGTGCACTTTTGATAAACTGTACCAAAGATGCAGCATGCAGGACTTTTCAAAACGCATCACACTCACAGTGCAGGGATGTAAACAGTTACATCGGATTTAAGGTGGAATAGTTTCCATTTGCTTTTGTTGCCCTGGAAAATCGCAGTAAAAGCGCACCAGTGCTAAAGGGACCATAAGGTTTACATACCCTTAATTGAAAATACTTAATGTCATTTGCCTTGGCTTTCATCTAAATTGTTAAATGGAAAATAGCCCTGGATTTAATCTCAATGTTGACAACAGATTTTCTCTTTCTTTAAACGCTTGCCGACCAGCCACCGCAGTTATACTGCGGCAACATGGCTCGGCTGGGCGAATCGCCGTCATGTTACGCCGGCAACATAGACGGCCACTAGGGGGCGCACGCCCCCTGCTCGCCCACGGAGCCGATGAGAGTGCCCGGCGCTCACCATCAACGTCGGGCTCCCGCGATCGCTCGCGGCACACGGAGAACTGGGATCTGTGTGTGTAAACCCACAGTTTCCGGTTCTCTGAGGGGAGAACAGGCAGATTCCCCGCTTGAAGATCCCCCTTCAAGCGGGGAAGGGACTGTCATCTCCCCTACACAGTCCCTTCCCCGCTTGAGTTAGAACACACACTAGGACACACTTCCCCTTCACTGCCCCCTAGTGGTTTACCCCTTCACTGCCAGTGACATTTTTACAGTAATCAATGCAATTTTATAGCATTGATCGCTGTAAAATTGCCAATGGTCCCAAAAATGTGTCAAAATTGTCTGATGTGTCCGCCATAATGTTGCAGTCCCGATAAAAATCGAAGATCGCCGCCATTACTAGTAAAAAAAAAAAAATGAATAATAAAAAAGCCATAAACCTACCCCCTTTTTTGTAGACGCAATAACTTTTGCGCAAACCAATCAATATACGCTTATTGCAATTTTTTTACCAAAAATATGTAGAAGAATACATATCGGCCTAAACTGAGGAAAAAAATATTTTTTAAATATATTTTTGGGGGATATTTATTATAGCAAAAAGGAAAAAATATTGCTTTTCTTTTTTTTTAATTGTCGCTCTTTTTTGTTTATAGCGCAAAAAATAAAAACCGCAGAGGTGATCAAATACCACCAAAAGAAAGCTCTATTTGTGGGGAAAAAAAGGACATCAATTTTGTTTGGGAGCCACGTCGCATGACCACGCAATTGTCAGTTAAAGCAACGCAATGCCGAATTGCAAAAAGTGCTCTGGTCTTTGGGCAGCCAAATGGTCCGGGGCTGAAGTGGTTAATCCTGTCCAAGAAAAATACTTATTTCTAAGTTGTTATGTGAAATTGTAATGAAGGACTCCGATAGATTTCTATGGAAACCAACATCAAAAACTGAGTTGTCATGTCTATTATTTGTCAAAATAAACCTGTCATTTCATGCAACAAGTATCCAATAATACAACTGTAAGATATAATGAAAATCAAAAGACGTTTCATTTTGTAGGCCCTGTGTTCTACAGAAAATAACATACAATAAACCACTTTTTGATCTGAACACGAGTCTCTGGTGCTAAGTGTACAGTGTAAGCTTATTCCTTGGGAGCATTCTATAACATTCCAGTGTGTGTGTCAGTGCAATCCTAACGGCACCGTAAACGCAGATCGCAAATGCAATGCATTTGCCCACAACGAATTGCATGGTACAAAAGTACCATGGGATCCCGGTTCGGTCTGGCTCCAAAATTGGTGCATGCATGATTTTGGTGCGATGAATCGCACATAATTTGAACAGGAATGCGGTGTAGTTCCTGAGTTATTCATATGCCATTCATAGTGGGAACTGAGGCTCATGAGTTACAGTAACAATACATGCATTAGCATGCTGCATTTCTATAGCAACCCAATGCACTCAGGCAATTCAGCTCCAAAGCACATGCTTTGCAGATCACCACCACATAAATGTGTATCATGGTGTGCTGCGGCAGAAAAAATTCTCATGAGTTGGATTATGCATGTAAATGTGTAACACAACATGCATTAACCGCTTGCTGACCGCCGCATGTACATTTACGTCGGCAGAATGGCACGGCTGGGCAAATGGGCGCACCTGTACGTCCCTTTGAATTTCCCGCCGTGCCGGCGCGCCCGCCCCCGTCAAGTGCTCCGTGATCACGCCCGCGGGTCCCACGGACTCGGTGTCCGCCGATCTCCCAGCGATCGTGTCACGGAGAGGTAGAACAGGGAGATGCTTTTGTAAACAAAGCATTCCCCATTCTGCCTAGTGACAGGACAGAGATCTACTGCTCTCTGTCATCGAGAGCAGCGATCACTGTCCTGTGTGTTCAAGCCCAGCCCCCTCACAATTAGAATCACTCCCTAGGACACACTTAACCCCTTCACCGCCCCCTAGTGTTTAACCCCTACACTGCCAGTGTCATTTACACAGTAATCAATGCATTTTTATCACACTGATCGCTGCATAAATGGCAATAGTCCCAAAATAGTGTCAAAAATGTCCGATGTGTCCGCCATAATGGCCCGATAAAAATTGCAGATCGCCGCCATTACTAATAAAAAAAAAAATAATAATAAAAAATGCCATAAAACTATCCCCTATTTTGTAGACGCTATAAATTTTGCGCAAACCAATGGATTTATTATATTATTATTTTTTTACCAAAAATATGTAGAAGAATACATATCGGCCTAAACTGAGGGAAAAAAAATGTTTTTTTTTATATATTTTTGGGGGATATTTATTACAGCAAAAAGTAAAAAATATTGCTTTTTTTCTAAATTGTCGCACTTTTTTTGTTTATATCGCTAAAAATAAAAATCGCAGAGATGATCAAATACCACCAAAAGAAAGCTCTATTTGTGGGAAAAAAAGGACCCAAATTTTGTTTTGGTACAACGTCGCACGACCGCGCGACTGTCAGTTAAAGCGACGCAGTGCCGAAACGCAAAAAATGGCCTGGTCATTCTGCAGCCAAATCTTCTGGGGCTGAAGTGGTTAATGCACATGTTTTAGGCTTCTTTCACACTAGCAGCAGTGTTCACCGTCCCCTGAAAAGCGATCCACGATGGATCACTCTAGAAGGTAAAAGGAGGTTTGTAATCGTTCAGGAGGTGATACTGCTGTCTCCTGCTGCATGTTTTTTTTTTTTCTTGCTTTTTACTAACCTGAGGGGTACATTGTCCGCTTGTAGGTACTTTATATACAAAATAATTCTGCGCTACCCAAAAAAGAAAAACAAAAGCAGCCAACACGATCAACAAAGTATAAATGTGAAAAACAACAAAAAAATGTAGCGCTAAACAATATCAAACATAAAGCAACTATGGACCAGTCAATGTGCAGTGAAAGGGATCAACTGTATCTGAGAAATGAATCTTATAAATAGGTAGTCCTCATGTAGACATTGTGACTGAACCATACAGATAAGTAGTCCTTATAAAAATATGTTATAAAAGAAATTTTTTGAAGAATTTTTTGGCATCCCAAATGCAGACCAGCTCACTCACACCGAGAGATGAAAAGGCTTACCGGATAAGGTGGACCCAAAGGGGCATACGCCGAATTGGGTCAGATAAGGCTTAGGTGGTGAGTGGCTGTGTTAGGCTCAAAGAAGGATGTTGTCTCGCGGATTACTGTATTCCTCCAAGTAGCACCCGGGTCATGAAGGATGTAGGCAATGTCACGGATATAGATGGTCCTGTAGATCCTAGGAGGGTGGGGTGTTCCGTAGGTGAACCCCTCAAAGCAACATTCCACGGACTTGTGCCCTCTTGTGGGAGTAATGGTCTGTCTTCTATCGTTCGCTAGAAAGACCTGTGTTTGCTGGTCTGTGGTTAGCCTGGATCTGATGAAAAAACGCTTGTAGGTAGGCAGTTAGGGGACAGTAAAAACCACCTGCTTTTACCGCTCCCTGGCCACCCATGTAAAAGAGGCCATATTACAATGCACAGGAACAGAGAAGTATGCATGGGCCCTAAAGATATTCTTTAAATGACCCCAAGAGGTCACAGACATTACATCTCCCAGTTATCTTCAACTGAAAACTGTTTCTTTTAAGAATAAACATGACCAATAGCTAAATCCAATTGTGGGAAATCAAGCACAGATATCCAGATCACTGGGTTATAATTAAAGATGCAATCCTAAAATAAACAACCTTTTCTGAGACTCAGCTTATTACAGTGCTTCTTAATTATATCCTCGTTCAGTGCACCTTCTCTTTGTGTGAAAAGTCCTGCGTCATCCCCACAGCATTTTTGAAGATGCAATTGTTTACGAATCGTTCATTGCAAGATCTGAAGCTTATTTTTTTTCCTTCCTTAAAATTGCACATTCCATTAGAATTAATAAAAAAATCACATTTACCATTAAAACATTACTGTACAATAAATACATTTCTGTGTGCACTTAGAAAGTAAACTAGGATAGTGCTTTCTGCAAGCTTTCACGTAATTATAGGTATACATTTGTTTGAAATTGCATTTCTTTTTTTATGTCTTGCTTTGATACACTTTTGTGCTGTAATTATCATAGATGAAAAGATGTTTTTTTTTTGTTCTCCAGAAAATCTTTAAAGCAGTTCTTGATTTTAAAGAGATTTTGTCAGGGAGACAAAAATAAATACCTGTTGCAGGGATGTGGTGCAGGCATCTGAAGGCCCCTGTACACCTGCAGCAACCTCCAAAACCTTTCTGTTTTGGTCAAATGTTGGGATGTTTGACTATCTGACAGATAGTTCCCAAAGGTAGCAAAGCTTGCCCACCATGGACTATGCTACTGCTTGCACATTCCTAATGGCAACTGTGGGCACCCATAATGGATATGAACCAACAGGGATGAGTGGGAAGGTCTTAATGCCAAGCTTCACTATCCATGTTTGAAGCATGCATGTTTCTTTTGTGGGGAAGAGGCCCTTGTTCCCATCAACAAGAGGACAAGGTGTTTTGGGGGGAGCCCAAAGCACCCTCTCCATGTTGAGGGCATGTGGCCTGGTATGGTTCAGGAGGGGGTGCACTCTTGCCCCCCCTTTTTCCTGCGGCCTACCAAGTTGCGTGCTCGGATAAGGGTCTGGTATGGATTTTCGGGGGGACCCCCACGCCATTTTTTTTTATTTAGGCGCTGTGTTCCCCTTAAGATCCATACCAGACCTGATGGGCCTGGTATGGATTTTTTTTGGGGGGGGACCCCCACGCCATTTGTTTTTTTAATTTTGGCGCAGGGTTCCCCTTAATCTTCATAACGCCATTTTTTTCAATGATTTTTATCTATATTGCCGGGATCCAACAATACATTACAGCCGCAAGCAGTTTTGAATGACATTTTTTCCTTTAGAAATGTCATTTTGCTGTGGTAGTGTTATAAACACGGGAAAGATGCGCTACTTTACAGTCAGATTAAGGAGATCCCCAGGCACGATATTTAAAGGAATATTTATTTTTTATTGTTTCACTTTAAGCATTCTTAAAATCACTGCTCCTGAAAAAACGGCCATGTTTAAAACTTTTTTTTGCATTGATACATGTCCCCTGGGGCAGGACCCGGGTCCCCAAACACTTTTTATGGTAATAACTAGCATATAAGCCTTTAAAATGAACACTTTTGATTTTTTACGTACTTGTCCCATAGACTTTAACTGTGTTAACGTGTTCGCATACATTTTTTGCCTGTTTGTATGTTCTGCTGCAAACCAAACCAGGAGGGGTGTTCGGCTCATGTCTTGTATTAATAAAATTAATGACTTTATCCAATGATTGGTTTTTGGTGCTTAAAAATCCCATCTAATCTCCTAAAAAATCCAAACCACTTGTTGCAGGTCCAGGGTTACTTGAAAGGTACTTGTTATTTCACTCATTTAGATATAGCTGTCAGATAACCATCACAAACGCTCGTTCCCGTGTGCCAGCCAGACATACGGTAAGAACGAGTGAGCCCCAGACTAGGCACGCACGTAACGTAATCGTACGAACGAGTGCACAGCAGCGCGTGCACGTTCGCACGCCAACGAATCACGGCATGAGGAGCCCTACTTAAATGATCAGCATACTAGTATCAGTGCTGGATGGTCTCAGCTCGTTCCGGAACCCTTGCTTTTGCCTTGTTTACTTGACCCTGATCTTGAACCTCTGCCTTCCTTGACTACCCTCTCGGATCATCCCTGCATCTCTGTCTGCCTTGCTTCCTGTACTGAACCCGGCTTGGACTTCTGACTACGGCTCTGTCTCCCGATTCTGTACCTCGCTGCCAGTTTGTTGCCAACCTCCTCCAGTCCTTGACTACGAATCTGCCTGCGATTGTGTACCTCGCTGCCAGCACTTTGCCAACTCCTGCCTGTCTTTGACCCTGCAAGTACCTCTGCTGGACCTCTCCTGGACCCATCCAGTGATCAGCGTCCCATCTCTTTTACGAAGACTTCCTTGTTCCTGACCCTGATCCCCCATCTATTCATCTGTCAGGGCCCTAGGATAGCTGATACCCAATAATACCAGGTATCCAGCCTGAGCAACCAGTCACAAGGCCCAAGGGGAGAATACCATTAATCCTGTGTAAACTTACCAAGGGATTAGGTGTTGGATGGTGGAAAGGGGACTGTGCAGAAGATACGTATCAGGGGGTGGGCAGTGACCTATAAAGAATAAATGCATCAAGTGGTCTCTATGTAAGCACTTAAAACTTGTGCTGTGCCCATGCACTGTACATATAATTAGTCCCTAGGATATGCAGTGCCCAGTTGGGGTAGAAAACCAGTTCATTGGAGTCCCAATACAGTAAAAGACACAAGTTTTAGTGATCAAGTTTTAGAGTCACATAAAGAAGACCACACTGGACTCTGTTGGGAATATCATATTGTATATACACTACTGCCTAGGTGGTTCAAGGTGCAAGGGCACAGCTCAAGATCTAAGCGGCCTAGCGCTTACATAGAGACCACTTGATGCATTTATTCCTTCCACCCCCTCCAAGAGTTTTCTGTAGCAGCTATTGGCTTTTTTTGTGAAGACCTTCCCCGGGTCTGTTTCTTCCATTTTGGCACCTGATCCTTTGAACTTAAGTTGAGACTGTCACTTTGCCCTCTGTTTAGCCAGTGGGAGCAAGGCAAGGATGTCCCGTTTAAGCTCCAAGTTGTTTTAGTTGGCTCTTACTCTGGGCTGAGTATTTTCTCCCTGGCTAATAATTGATTGCACTAAGCCAATTATTAACACCTAGCATTGTCTAATGAAAGAAGGAGGAATGAATCTCATACTTTTCCTTATGCAGAAATACCTGTTATGTTCTCCAATCCAAAAATGGAGCATCAAGGCAGCAAAGGAAAGGCAACTACTAGTTGTTGAAGTGAAGGACATTAAGGAGCCCCTGTCCCCAACCCAAGCCTATTAAGAGTAACACTTCTAGTTAAATTAATCACATCAGAATATGCAAGGCTGTTTTTTTGTTTTTTGTTTTCAAAATTATTTGACCCCACTGTGCTGAAAACCATTTTAATCACCTCCAACACTACCAATACCTTCAGAACATACAAAACAGCAGTTCCCTGTCTCCAGCCCTGATGCAGCCAAGGTTCTTGCAAAGGCTAAGGAGGATCGACATTAACAGTGTTTGCAGATTGCATGAAGTCCAAATAAATATCAGAGGCCCTTGCAACAATGGTAATAAATGATGCAATACTACAAAAGGTCAAACCAATTTGTAAGACTCAAAGGCCCTGGTAAGGCTGCTTTTGCCAAACATGCATCTAACAGGGGGACTCAAAATTGCTCATAAAAGTGCTCATAAAGGAAAAATAGCATAAAGAGTGCCAGGACAAACTGATTAAATAAAACATTCAAAGCATTTTGGGGATCAAGACACCTCCCCATCTTCTTTAGGGCTTGAATGTTTGATAAATTCTTAAAATTACTCAAATAGCAGAATAAGCAAACTGTAATTATATGGCATTTGTGTGAGTGATACTCACTTTGTGTGAGTGAAACTACTTCCCGCCCATATGACATCCATGGATATCCTCGGGTTGAAGTAGTTATACCAGGATGATGCCTGCACCTACAGACACTATAGTTATATAGTAGGCGAGGTTGAAAAAAGACACACGTCCATCAAGTCCAACCCATGTGTGTAATTATATGTCAGTATTACTGTACAGTATCCCTGTATGTTGCGGTCATTCAGGTGCTTACCTAATAGTTTCTTGAAACTATCGATGCTCCCCGCTGAGACCACCGCCTGTGGAAGGGAATTCCACATCCTTGCCGCTCTTACAGTAAAGAACCCTCTATGTAGTTTAAGGTTAAACCTCTTTTCTTCTAATTTTAATGAGTGGCCACGAGTCCTGCGAAAAAGTTTTATCCCTATTGTGGGGTCACCAGTACAGTATTTGTATATTGAAATCATATCCCCTCTCAAGCGTCTCTTCTCCAGAGAGAATAAGTTCAGTGCTTGCAACCTTTCCTCATAATTAATATCATCCAGACCCTTTATTAGCATTGTTGCTCTTCTTTGTACTCGCTCCATTTCCAGTACATCCTTCCTGAGGACTGGTGCCCAGAACTGGACAGCATACTCCAGGAGAGGTCAGACCAGAGTCTTGTAGAGCGGGAGAATTATCATTTTATCTCTGGAGTTTATCCCTTTTTTAATGCATGCCAATATTCTGTTTGCTTTGTTATCACCGTATGGGTTTTTTTTCAGCTGGAGAAATCCCTTTAAAGCAGAAGTAATTCTTCTGTGGGTGGCGGAAGTTTCCCTTCCCCCTCCCACCACCCCACCGCCTTTTCCGGGCTCTACCATCCAATCGTGGAGTCCGGGAGCGATGCGGCATGGAACAGAAAGAGAGGGACTGATGTTGTTCCTCTTTCCCTGTAACCACAGAAACCGGGAGTGAAGAGTATGCCATCACTTCCGGTTTCACCTTTGTTTACCTGGCAGTTAGTTAGCAGCCAGGAAAGCAGCCAATCAGACCAATCTGTGTCTTATCGACTGCATGGGAGGCCAGAGGAGAGATCTGGGGTCTAATAGACCCCAGATCTCTCCATAAAGATGGGATGTGATGGCAGTAAAGTTAATCCCAAAAAAAAGTTTAAAAAAAATAAAAAAATAATAATAATAAAATTTAAAGCACACTGATTCCCCCCCCCCCCCCCCCCGTGCTTACGCGCAAATATGAACGCATACTTTACTCCCGCACACATATGTAAATGGTGATCGCACCACACATTGGTATTGTCACCAACGTCAGAGTGAGAGCAATGATTCTAGCACCAGACCTCCTGTGCAATTCGAAACTGGTAACCTGTAAAGACGTTTAAAGCGACGCCTATGGAGAATTTTAGGCACTGTAGTTTGCCACCATTCCACATGCAGATGCAATTTTAAAGCATGACATGTTAGGTATCTATTCACTCGGCGTAACGTCATCTTTTACATTATACAAAAAAATTGGGGTAAATATTGTGGGTTTTTTTTTTTTATTTATTAACCACTTCAGCCCGGAAGGATTTGCCCCCTAATGACCAGACCATTTTTTGCAATAAAAAATGAATTTAAAAAAAATGATTTCATTACCAGTTTAGGCCAGGATATATTCTTCTACATCGCAAAAAGCGTATATTGATTGGTTTGCGCAAAAGTTATAGTATCTACAAAATAGGGGATAGATTTTTGGCATTTTTTTTTTTTTTATTAGAAATGACGGCGATTTTTAGCGGGACACTTTTTCGGGACCAGTGACATTTATACAGCGATCAAAGCTAAAAATAGCCACCGTTTACTGTATAAATGTCACTGGCAGGGAAGGGGGCGATCAAGGGGTTAAGTTTGTCCTAGGGAAGTGTTTCTAACTGTGGGAGCAATGTAGTGACTGGGAGTACAGAGAGATCGCTGTTCCTGATCATTAGAAACAGCAGATGTCTCTCCTCTCCCTGACAAAACGGGGGATCTGTCTGTTTACATTGACAGTTCCCTTGTTCTCTCTCTCAGGAGCGATCGCGGGTGCCCAGCGAACATCGCGGCCGCCGGGCACGTGCACCAGCTCCTACATCATATACAGTATCTCACAAAAGTGAGCACACCCCTCACATTTTTGTAAATATTTTATTATATCTTTTCATGTGACAACACTGAAGAAATTACACTTTGCTAGTAAAGTAGTGAGTGTACAGCTTGTATAACAGTGTAAATTTGCTGTCCCCTCAAAATAACTCAACACACAGCCATTAATGTTTAAACTGCTGGCAACAAAAGTGAGTATTCCCTAAGTAAAAATGCCCAAATTGGGCCCAGCTAGCCATTTTCCCTCCCCGGTGTCATGTCACTCGTTAGTGTTACAAGGTCTCAGGTGTGAATGGGAAGCAGGTGTATTAAATTTGGTGTTATTGCTCTCACTCTCTCATACAGGTCACTGGAAGTTCAACATGGCACCTCATGACAAAGAACTCTGTGAGGATCTGAAACAAAGAATTGTTGCTCTACATAAAGATGTCCTAGGCTATAAGAAGATTGCCAAGACCCTGAAACTGAGCTTCAACACAGAGGCCAAGACCATACAGCAGTTTACCCGGACAGGTTCCACTCAGAACAGGCCTCACTATGGTCGAGCAAAGAAGTTGAGTGCATGAGCTCAGCGTCATATCCAGAGGTTGTTTTTGGGAAATAGATGTATGAGTGCTATCAGCATTGCTGCAGTGGTTGAAGAGGTGGGGGGTCAGCCTGTCACTGCTCAGACCTTCACGCTGCACACTGCATCAAATTAGTATGCATGGTCGTTGTCCAAGAAGGAAGCCTCTTCTAAAGATGATGCACAAGAAAGCCCACAAACAGTTGGCTGAAGACAAGCAGACTAAGGACATGGATTGCTGAAACCTTGTCCTGTGGTCTGATAAAATCAAGATAGATTTATTTGGTTCAGATGGTGTCAAGCATGTGTGGCAACAACCAGGTGAGGAGTATAAAGACAAGTGTGTCATGCCTACAGTCAAGCATGGTGGTGGGAGTGTCATGGTCTGGGGCTGCATGAGTGCTACCAGCACTGGGGAGCTACAGTTCACTGAGGGAACCATGAATACCAACATGTACTGTGACATACTGAAGCAGAGCATGATGCCCTCCCTTCGGAGACTAGACCCCAAACACATCTCCAAGAGGACCGCTGCCTAGCTAAAGAAGCTGGGGGTAAAGGTGATGGACTTGCCAAGCATGTCTCCAGACCTAAACCCTATTGAGCATCTGTGGGACATCCTCAAACAGAAGGTGGAGGAGCGCAAGGTCTCTAACATCCACCAGCTCTGTGATGTCATCATGGAAGAGTGGAAAAGGACTCCAGTGGCAACCTGTGAAGCTCTGGTGAACTCCATGCCCAAGAGGGTTAAGGCAGTGCTGGAAAATAATGGTGGCCACACAAAATATTGACACTTTGGGCCCAATTTTGACATTTTCACTTAGGGGTGTACTCACTTTTGTTGCCAGCGGTTTAGACAATAATGGCTGTGTGTTGAGTTATTTTGAGGGGACAGCACATTTACACTGTTATACAAGCTGTACACTCACTACTTTACATTGTAGCAGTGTCATTTCTTCAGTGTTGTCACATTAAACGATATAATAAAATATTTCCAAAAATGTGAGGGGTTTGTTCACTTTTGTGAGATACTGTATAATGTTTGGGGGTTCTAAGTCATATTCTAGCACAAAAAAAAAATAGATTTTTACATGTAGGAGCAAAGTGTCAGAATTGGCCAGGATATGAAGTGATTAAACACTTTTTTTAAACTAATCTGATCTGTTTAGGGAGTAAAATTAAAATATTCTGCAGTATATTGATCATTGAATATTTTTGCTCAACACTTCAGAAAGTGAGAAAACGAAATGTGCCACTGGAACTAGTCATTTGGACAGTACAAGCTCAAGCTGCTGTCAATCAACCTGCTAGGAGGAGGGAGGAGTGAGGGAGTGGCATTTTGAAGGCTTCTGTTACTCTCTGTATGTGTGGATGCATGCAGCATAGGAATACAGCGGGCAGCGCGCACACAGAGATGGCTTCACAGGAGAAGGCAAGGAAGAAAAGGCACCTTGGAAGCAGAAATTCTACACACTGACTTAACAGATACAATTTTGCTACAAAGAATGGCTGCACATAAAAAGGGTACAGAAAGGAAGCAAAAAAAAGCTACACTAGCACATTTATAGTTTTTATTTATAAAGAATAAAAATTTGTTTTTCAGCAAAATATAATATATAATAGCGCTTTAAGTACTGCTGCATTTTTTTTTTTTGAGAGGCCATTGTTCTACTTTAATTGGCAGGTGATGGTGACCAGGACTCTTTAAAGTACACCTTTGCTCAAAGGTTTGCTTTAAGGTAGGAACCATTTTTAAATAGTTTTTGATGCATTTCTGCTTTACATTTTTTACACTGTACACCAACATTGAAACTTCTTGTATGAAGCTTTTATAACCTGTAAAAAAAAAAATTAATTCAAAAACAGCACGACCATCCGGGACTCCGCCCACACAGCCACATCATGAATTTACAGAGTTCTGTGAATGAATAAACTACAAGTACTGTCTGTCACTGCGGCAGATGGCTTGTAGTTTCCAATGACCTGCAAGGGCGCTGGTGAGTGCTGCCATAGTTCATTGAACTTCCTTGACTTCAGTAACTGTCTGCCCATATGGAAGATACTCACAGACAGTTATACCTGAGAGCAGTGCCGGATTTAGAAATTGGTTGGCCTGAGGCACTTCAAGTTCGGGGGGGTCCCCTTTATTTTTTGACAAATAAAAAAAATTGAACTGAAATGAACGATACACTACATTTGTTCTAAAAACAAATAAGCTAGGTTCTGAAGAAGACATTTGTCAGATTTGCCTCTTTTGCCCCCTTATAAATCAGGCACTAGCTGAGACTCTGCAAGAGCCTGACATTACACCCTGTGATCAGCGCTTTGCAGGCTCCCAATAAAAAAAAAAATAACAAATGCACATTTTTTTTACTTGCAAAACAATATGATTTTTTTTTTTAAATTGAACTAATCATTTAGGCTGTAATACAACCAGTGACGACCTGTCCTTTAGGGGCGCAGGGGCACCGCACCCCCGAATCTATGCGCCAGACCCCTAATCTACATGCAGGGCACCGGACGCATGGATTCCAATGTTTTTTTTGTTTTTTTTTATATTAGTAGTACAGGATTAGAGCCGGAGGCTCTAATTGGCTTAAAAAAGGGTGGGCTTGGGGGGGGGGGGGGGGCAGAACACCCAAGCCCACCCAGTTGTGTGACATTAGGGAATTAATATTTGCTAATGTCTCCCTATTTCTCCTCCCGGCCAATCAGGAAGCCGGGAGTCCTAAGACCTGATTGGCCGAAAGTCCTAACTCCTGATTGCTGGGAGGAGAAGTGACCGCTGGGACTCGGGAGGAGACGCGAGACGCAGGGGGAGAAGCCACTACCTGGATGGGGTAAGTGCAGGGGCTGGCGAGGGGCCTGGGGGGCGACAGGTGATCGATCAAGCAACTGAGGGAGGAGTGGTAGTCGAATGAGCGCTGGGGGTGGGTGGGATATGTGGTTGGTTGGCTGGGGGGGGCGCCCAAGAAAACTGAGCACCAGCCGCCACTTAATACAACAATATAGTAGAGGTGGGCAATTATGGGAAAAAAGGTTAAATGTAGAGTTTCCCTTTACATTCCATCATATACGTAGCAATAAACCAGAACACGAAATCACATTCAGCAACTTTTTTTGTGCTGAGAAGCCACTTGTCCTTACTGACCCCTCAAAACGATGAGTGACACTCCATCATCCCAAGAGGCTCTGCGGCAGCTGCCTATTTTGTGTACATATTGCCAGTGGTGGACAAGGGGTAAAGGTTCTTCCCTAGGCAGCCTGATTTATTAAAATCGCATCAGCCCAAGGCGACAACTGCTCCTATTTCACCTTGGCCACCCAACCCTGCTAATTTATAGCGGAGTAATGACTTTTCAGATTTGTTAACATCTAATGTGAATGTAAGGCTTAGCACAGACTTTTGCTCCAATGGTCCGGCTGTAAAAACCTGCAGAAAGTTTCAGCTTTATTATCTTTGACAGGTTTGGTTACATTTTATGAAGATATTTGATGGTGTTCCGCTCCATTCAAGATTTCAGCAGGAACGTGGAATTTTGACTGTCTTTATCTCAAGCCCACAAATGTCGCCTGTGCTGCCAAATATATTGTGCTTTCCATCAGAATGAGTGGCATGATATTACTGTGTACTGGAATGCAAATGGAAATTTGTATTGAAAGGATAATTTAGTTTAAGGGAAATACACTACTTGAGAATAATATCTAAATAGATTATATTCACTCCAACTCTACAGATATATCTACCCATTTCCATCCTGGCAGATATGCAGTACATCTGACTGTTCGTGGTTATGGCAGAGATTTGTTGAAGGTGTGGAATGCCATTCTGTGCAGTGTAAAATAGAAACCAGAGGGTTACAGATACTACAGCTACATCTTTTATTCCATAAAGCTGGTGCACACAGAATCCCTTTCACTGTGTATAATAAAAAAAATTGCCTTTTGTGGGTTTTTTTGCTTTTTCTCTTTTTTTTTTAAATCAGTTTTGTGTTTATTGTGTGTTGGTTGGAATCTCCCCCTGGGGTGCATGTAACAAGCTGACAAAATAGGGGCACAATTGGGGACAGAACTTTTTTTAAATTAGACATGTGCACTACTAAAAAATGTGTTTAGTTTCATTTTCGTTTTTATCCGTTTCTTTTTTTTTTTACGTTTATCAGATTATTCGTTATGATCGCTACTTCGGATCATGCGTAACTTCAGATGCATTCATATTCGTCCTGTTGCATTGGGTTAAATGCGACATTTGATACTTCTGATAATTTGTAACTTTGGATGCATTCGTATTCATTTCGTTCCATTGTGTGCCTAGATTTTGTCTTGCATACAAATGCTACACAATTGTCAGCCAACAAACACGAACGTAGTGACGTACTAGACATACTACGAGCCGATAAAGAGGAAGTTCAATTGTCAGGCGCCACCCTTTGTGCTCCTTCTGCTAATTTCGTGTTAGTAGAAGTTTGGTGAGTGTTGATTCGCGCTTTTCATTTGCGCTTTTCATTTCACGCTTTTCAGTTCGTTCCTGAACGGCCGTTCGTCAACCAGCCATGTTGCGGAATCGGAGGAGATAACGTGTTATTTATTATTGGCCTTGGAGTTATTGCTTTGATCCAAGTCCAGTCCACGAACAGGAGGAGTTCTTGGACCAAAAATTGGTTGCTTTATTAATCGTGACCAATTATGTCATATGCCTTTACTGCGGGAGCTCCAGGAGAATAAGACCCCTTTCACACTGAGCCGCTCCGGGCGTCAGTGGTAAAGCGGCGCTATTATTACAGGCGTTTTAGCGTCGCTATTCGGCCACTAGCAGGGTGGTTTTAACCCCCCTCTAGCGGCCGAAAAGGGGTTAAATCCACCCGCAAAACACCGCTGCGGTGGCGGTTTGCCGGCGGTATCACAGCGCTGCCCCATTGTTTTCAATGGCCAGGAGCAGCGGAGGAGCGGTGTAGGAGCAGTGTATTCACCACTCCTATACCGCTGCAAAGAAGCTGCTGGCAGGACTTTTTGTGACGCTCTGCCAACGCAGCGCCCCAGTGTGAAAGCACTGGGTTTGCAGCTGAGGCTTTTTTCCGGCGCTTTACAGGCGCTATTTTTAGCGCTGTAGCGCCTGAAAAGTGCCTCCAGTGTGAAAGGGGTCTAATCCAGATGATTTTCGGAATTATCTTCGGATGACCTACCCCTGCTTTCACCAACTCGCATTGGCATTGTGGACCCCCTATATTAAGAAGCAGGACATATGTACAAAGCTTTTATTTTATTTTTTGGTTAAATAATGATTTGATTTGGTATATTTTATATATTTTTGGATGCACTGAATGCACTTTTTGGTTAAGTTCTATTGGCAGATAGCATGTCTAATTTTATTTGTTTTCTTTTTTTAATGCACAATAAAAAAATTGTGTACAATAATACTTGGCTATGTGTTTTACTTCAAATGACATTTTGGGAGTAGGCAGTTACATTTTAAAAAATACAATGTAAAATTAACAAGGGACACCAACATAGGTAATTAAAAACTACAGGATAATGGTGTTGTGGTAACTTGCAGCAAAAAACAAATAACAAGCATAATAATATTATTCTTGATATCACTAGAAAAAAAAAGCCTTTGAAAATACGTTTGGCAGAACTCCATCAGTATCACCAGCAAAGCAGCTTCATTATTATTCCATTAAAGAAGAAGAGAATTGTGCGCTGCATTTCTAGATTTCATAATTTGCCATGTCACGTATTATAATACTCCAATACGAGCGCTAGTTTACAAGACCGACCGCTTCTGGCTCGTCCTTGCTTCCGAGCATGCGTGTTTGTACTTTGGACTTTTGTCCGACGGACTTGTGTACACACGATTGGAAAATCTGACAACAGACATTTGTCCACGGAAAATTTTAAAGCCCGCAATCCAACATTTGTCTGCAGAAAATCTGACAACTGATGGAGCGTGCAAACGGTCGGATTTTCTGCCAACAGCTTGACATCACATAATTCCCGTCGGAAAATCTGATCATGTATACACGGCTTTACTGTGTAATATCTTTGACAGCAGGGACTGATGTGAATGTACAATGTATATGTCATAGGCGTGCGCAGCCTATTACATTAGGGTGTGCACCGAAAGCTCAAGCACACATACGTGTGTGTGTGTATATGTGTGTGTGTATATATATATATATATATATATATATATATATATATATATATATGTCAAAAGTATTGGGACACCTGCCTTTACACACACATGACCTTTAATGACATCCCAGTCTTAGTCCGTAGGGTTTCAATATTGAGTTGGCCCACCTTTTGCAGCTATAACAGCTTCAACTCTTCTGGGAAGGCCGTCCACAAGGTTTAGGAGGGTGTCTATGGGAATGTTTGACCATTCTTACAGAAGGGCATTTTTTGAGGTCAGGACTCTGTGCAGGCCAGTCAAGTTCCTCTACCCCAAACTCGCTCATCCATGTCTTTACGGATCTTGCTTTGTGCACTGGTCCAAATCATTTGGTGGAGGGGGAATTTTGGTGTGGGGTTGTTATTCAGGGGTTGGGCTTGGCACCTTAGTGCCAGTAAAGGGAACTCTTCTGTCGTCAGCATACCAAGACATTTTGGACAATTTCATGCTCCCAACTTTGTGAGAACAGTTTGGGGATCTCCCCTTCCTGTTCCAACATGACTGCCCACCAGTGCACAAACAAGGTTCATAAAGACATGGACTTAGCAGGGGTGGTGGGAAATTAACTTCAAGTGCAATCATTCACATTATAACCATAACTAAAACATATACAATTAAATGTAACGCTCTAAAAAATAAAAATTCCAAAGTCCTATAATGGTGTGAACCTCCCAACTAAAAAGTTGTTGCACTTTAAGGTAATTTGTATTGCAATTGTCTGTAGAGGGGTTTCCACCATCCCTGCTAAGGCAGCACTGATGGGCACTGATTGGCAGCATTGATGGGCACTAATTGGTAGCACTGATGTGCACTGATAGGTGGCAATGATAGGCAGCACTGATGGGTGGCACTGATGGGCGCTTATTGTCAGCACTGATTGGCACTGATGGGCACTGATTGGTAGCAATTATGGGCACTGATAGGCTCTGATTCGCTGCACTGATAGGCAGCATTGGTTGGCACTGATTGACAGCATTGGTTGGCACTGATTTACAGCATTGGTTGGCACTGATAGGGTGCACTGACTGGGACTGGTTGCCACTGATAGGCAGCATTGGTTGGCACTAATAGGCAGCATTGGTTGGCACTGATAAGCAGCACTGGTTGGCACTGGTTGGCACTGATAGGCAGAATTGGTTGGCACTGATAAGCAGCTCTGGCACGGATAGGCAGCACTGGTTGGCACGGATAGGCAGCATTGGTTGGCACTGATAAGCAGCACTGGCACTGATAGGCAGCATTGGTTGGCACTGATAAGCAACACTGGCACTAATAGGCAGCATTGCCCGGCACTAATAATCAGCACTGATTTGCACTGACAGGCAGCACTGGTTTGCACTGGTTGGCACTGAAAGGCAGAATTGGTTGGCACTGATAAGCAGCACTGGCATGGATAGGCAGTACTGGTTGGCAGCATTGGTTGGCACTGATTGGCAGCATTGGTTGGCACTGATAGGCAGCACAGGTTTGCACTGATAGGCAGCACTGGTTTGCACTGATAGGCAGCACTGGTTTGCACTGATAGGCAGAATTAGTTGGCACTGATAAGCAGCACTGGCATGGATAGGCAGTACTGGTTGGCACTGATAGGCAGCATTGGTTGGCACTGAGGATCAGCACTGGCACTGATAGGAGCATTGGTTGGCGCGGATAAGCAGCACTGGCACTGATAGGCAGCATTGGTTGGCACTGATAAGCAGAATTGGTTGGCACTGATAAGCAGCACTGGCATGGATAGGCAGTACTGGTTGGCAGCATTGGTTGGCACTGATTGGCAGCATTGGTTGGCACTGATTGGCAGCATTGGTTGGCACTGATAGGCAGCACTGGTTTGCACTGATAGGCAGCACTGGTTTGCACTGATAGGCAGAATTAGTTGGCACTGATAAGCAGCACTGGCATGGATAGGCAGTACTGGTTGGCACTGATAGGAAGCATTGGTTGGCACTGAGGATCAGCACTGGCACTGATAGGAGCATTGGTTGGCGCGGATAAGCAGCACTGGCACTGATAGGCAGCATTGGTTGGCACTGATAAGCAGAATTGGTTGGCACTGATAAGCAGCACTGGCACGAATAGGCAGTACTGATTGGCACTGATTGGCAGCATTGGTTGGCACTGGCAGCATTGGTTGGCACTGATTGGCACTGATAGGGGAGAGGGGGAGTTTCACATTCAGGAGATGGTGAGAATTGCCAGAGCTGTTCAGTGTATGAAACTGTCAGATGATGACACTGCATGCATGGAGAGATACCAGCTGTTAAATGTCAGCGGTGATGTTGGTGGTGGGCGGGACTGAACAGTTACCAAACAGCAGCCAATAGGATGGGTCTGGGCGGGCCGCTACATTTCTCTGGCTCCGCCCTCTCTCTGAAGCAGCCCAATCATTGGCTGGTGTTGGCGCTTGGTCCCGCCCACCCCCGACATCACGGCTGAGTTGTGATGACTTACAACTGAGCCGCGATGTCGGGGGTGGGCGGGACCAAGTGCTATAAACGCCAGCCAATGTTTGAGCTGCTTTAGAGAGGGGGCGGGGCCACATAAATGTAGCGGCCCGCCCAGACCCCATCCCATTGGCTTGTGTTTGATGGCCGTTCAGTCCCGCCCACCCCCGACATCACTCTGACATTAAGACAGCTGGTCTCACTTCCTGCATGCAGTGTCATTATCTGACAGTTTCATACCCTGATCAGCTCTGGCAATTCTCACGATCTGCTGCCTGTGAAACTGTTTCACAGGCAGCGCGGGCCACACACTCTTTTGGATGCAGCATTTTGGGGCAAATCTCTGGAGACGGCACGGGGTGATTAGGGTGTGCCCAGGCACACCCGGCACACCCCGTGCGCACGCCTATGGTATATGTAAAGCGCTGCCTAAATGGATGGTGCTATATAAGTACCTGTAATAAATAAAAGAGGAAGAAAACCCCGCACATTATTTGTCCAGCCTAAAGCCGGGTACATGCGGCCCGAATGCCAGGAGACATTTGCCGCTCCAAAAAAAAAAGAAAGTCTGACATTCTGCTGTGTGTATGTATTAGCACTCTCAGCCAATGATGGAGAGCGTTGACCAATGTGTTCCGGCAAGGGGGGTCATCCCTCTGTCAGAACACAATAGCTCAGCAGGGGGAGATTAATGTACTTACTTTGCATAGTGAGTATCGCAGCTGACAATTTTTTTGTTCAACCCGCCGATTGTTTTCTATGTTCAACCCAACGGGCTTAAAGGCATCTAAAAGATGCAGTGGCAGCCGGTGTTCTATCGCTTGGGGGGCAGCAGATGGACCTGACCACAGACCCCCCCTGTCGCTCCAGCGCCTGCCACCGTGCACCCTACCCACAACCCTCCCCCCCGGTCGCTGGCTCACTTACCCTGTGCACCCGGTGTTCAGTACATGGTAAAGCCTGCTGCTGGCAGAGAATGAACAGAGCAGGGAGGAGGAGAGTGTCCCTCCCTTGTGCTTGAATCCATCAGCTTGGCCTCTTGGTTTCCTGGTTTGCCCCCTCTTTATTCAGAACCACACAGTCTCCTCCGTGTCCCCCCTCCATTTTCTCCTCCCGGCCAATCGGGTCTTCGGACTCCCGGCCTATGGGCATACCTCCCAACTTTTTGAGATTGGAATGAGGGACACGTATCGGCAAAAGTATGCAGGCATAGGACACATCCCTTGCCACGCCCCCTTAAAGGAGAATTGTACAAAAAACATAATTGGTTAAACCCACAAGTGCTTTTTTTACCACTACTATTCCTTTATATTGGCTTTTGGAATTTACAAATGCAGCAATTTAGAAATCAGATGAAATGTTTAGCACTGGGAAACTTTAAGATAGATAAAAAGTGCATTTTATATACATCTATATAGATCAGACCAAAATGAGGGACAAGTGAGGAGGAATGAGGGACAGAGGGACATTGCTCAAAATCAGGGACAGTTGGGAGGGGTCTCAGGGAGGAGAAACAGGAACACATTAGCGACTAATAATTTGCTAATGTCACACAAGTGGGTGGGCTCGGGGGCCCCCAGCCCACCCTTTTTTGATGCCAATTTGAGCCTCAGGCTCTAAACATGTGCTTCCAAAAAAAACCCCTATTGAAATCAATGCTTCCGGTGCCCTCGCATGTAGATTAGGGGCCGGACTCATGGATAGGGGGAGGGGCGCCATCCGTTCCCCCCCCCCCCTATGGACGGGCCGTCACTGATAAGATGTATGAAAAACATAAAGCACAAAATAAACACTGGGAGCATCCATTTGTGGACTGAGGGGGGTGACTAGAGATTGAAGTTGGGTTTTAAGTTGATTAAAGTCACATCCACTTTGTAAAATTTCGTGAAAGTGTGCACCGACGACCAGGTGGCCACCTTGCAAACTTGCGTTACTGATGCCTGATGATGGAAGGCCCAGGAGGGACTCAGTGACCGAGTCGAGTGCACCTTCACCGGGAAGGGAGGAACCTAACCCTTGATAGCATAGGCCTGAGTCACCGTCTGCCTGATCCATCTAGAGATGGTCACTGAGGAAGCAGATAGCCCCTTTTTTGGCCCGTCTGTGATCACGAACAGAGAGTCTGACCTTCGAAAAGACTCAGTGACAGGCAAATATACCCTGACTGCCCATACTACATCTAAAGTGTGCAAGGCCAATTCCCTCAGATGTTGCGGCCGGGGACAAAGAGAAGGCAACACACTGTCTTCATTTAAATGGAAATCAGAGACAACCTTTGGAAGGAAAGAAGGACAAGGACGAAGCACCACCTTGTCCTCGTGAATCACCAGGTAGGGCATGCAACAGGATAGCGCCGCCAACTCTGACACCCTGCAAGCAGAAGTAATAGCCACCAAGAAGGCCACCTTCTGTGATAGCGTGAGCAGGGGAATTTCTCAAATTTCCCTAAACGAAGGCTTCTGTAGAATTGAAAGTACAAGATTCAAGTCCCACGGTGGCAAGGGAGATCGCACCGGTGGAACCACATGTCGCACTCCCTGAATGAAGGTACACACCAGGGAATGCAAAGCCAGGGATCATTGAAAGAACACTCCCAAGGCCGACACCTGGCCCTTGACAGTACTCAAGGCCAAATTCTTTTCAACGCCCCTCTGAAGAAAAGTCAAAATCCGAGCCACCGAAAAGGAATGTGGGTGAAACCCCACTGACTCACACCATGAAATATACGCTTTCAACGTCCTATAATATACCTTCCTGGAAGAAGACTTTCTAGCTCTGAGCAGCGTCGGAATCACCGACGCAGATAAGACCCTATCCTTCAAAACCTGGCTATCAATAGCCAGGCCAGCGATGGTAAGGCAGGGTGGAAGATCGGCCCTTGGGATAGCAGATCCTCCCTGAGAGGCAGCCACCAGGGGGCATCTGCGACCAGACGCACCAGATCGGCGTTCCAGGACTGATGAGGCCAGTCCGGGGCCACTAGAATGACCAGAATTCCTTCGGCCTCAATCCTGTGCAACAACCATGGCAGAAGCTTGAGAGGAGGAAAGGCGCAGATCAGACGATACTGGCCCCACAGAGCAACCAGAGCATCTGAGGCATCTGCCAGAGGGTCCCGAGACCTGGCCACAAACCTCTGCACCTTCCTGTTGTTTCAGGAGGCCATCGGATCTACCACTGGAGATCCCCAGCGTAGGCAAATCTGTTGAAATACCTCCTGATGGAGAGACCACTCCCCTTGGTCCAATACTTGATGACTGAGGTAATCCGCCTGCCAGTTGTCCACCCCTGGAATGTGAACGGCCACCGCCGTGGCATTGTCTGACTGGATCCATATCGGGAGCCCCTGAAGCCGATCTGTCCAATGATCCAGACAGAGTCTGATCGCCCGAAGTTCCAGGATGTTGATAGGTAGCCTGGATTCCTCCAGCGTCCCGTGACCTTGAGCTGAGTTCAGGCCCAGGACTCCTCCCCACCCAGACAGACTGGCATCGGTGGGGACCACCGTCCAGTACAGCGGGAGAAAGTATTTCCCCTGCCGAAGAGCGGGGGAACGAAGCCACCAGATCAGGGACCCTTTGGCTCCTTGACTCAGCCGAATCTGACTGTCTAGAGACTTAGCACATTTGTCCCATTTTAACAAGATTTCCTTTTGCAGGGGTCTCGCATGAAACTGAGCGAACGAGACCGCCTCGAACATAGACACCATCAGACCCAGTACCCGCATGCAAGTCCGCAGGGAGACCCACCTGCTGGACAGCAGCGAGCGTGCTGCCGCCTGTAATTTCTGGAATGTGACCTGCGGAAGGGCCACTCTGGCCCGAGCGGAATCCAGAGTCAGACCCAGATAAACCAATTTCCGGACTGGGGTCAAAGCAGACTTTTGGTAATTTATCAGCCACCCAAAATCTGCCAGAGTCTGAACAGTGATCTCCACGTTGCCCTTCAGGTCCGCTGAGGACTCTGCTCGCAGCAGAAAGTCACCCAGATAGCGCAGAACAGAAATTTCCCGCTGGCGCAGCAGCGCCAGAACCGGAGGCCAGCACTTTGGTGAAGACTTGAGGAGTGGAGGCGAGACCAAAGGGTAACGCCGCAAACTGATAATGCTCCTCTCCCACAGCAAAGCGGAGGAAGATTTTTAACACATTTCTGCCCTTTTGAGGGATGCAGGGAGGAGAAGACTGCAACTTATGTAGAGAGATTTGTTTCATCTCTCTGTATCATCTGAGGCTGTCCACTTCACTGGGTAAAGCGTTACTCTGCTTTTGTTGAGAAAAAATATTCCCCTCTGGGTGATCTATGTACATTACAAGAATTATAACAACCTTTGTAGCAGATTCCTACTTTTTGTTATTCTGAAAAAATCCCTGTTTGTTCCTCTGTGCCCATGAGGGAAAATTAATCTAATGGGAGTGGTTTCATAATTAGCTGTGGCACCTACAGGGCTCCAATGAGGAAATCTGCTGGGTCTGCATCCCTTTAGATGTGTTGCTATTGGGAGTATCTTACCAAAAATGACATTTTTGTTCCAGGGGATGCCTGAAATCTGACTTGTATCTTAGGCAGACTTCTGGGGAAATTGGTGAGCCAATCACACAAGCAGGAAATTATGTTTCTGGGGGGCATTCTGTACACATTCTGTGTACAGAACACATCCAGGGAGCCGTATTGCATTGCATTTTCAGAAAAATGCAAGGGCAGCAGATTGAAAAGGAAAGGTAATTTTAAATATCATTCAATTACAATATGAATTGTGTCACAATTGTATACGCTATATTATTTCTTAATTTGCTATTTTTCCCCCCACAAAAGTGGAGTTACCCTTTAACAATTTGGCCTATTAACAGAAGCTAACTATACTACTTTCTATACAAAGGTCAAGCACAAAATTAAGACATTTGTACCGAAGAAAAATCTGCAATATTTAGGAGAAATTACAACTGACAGATACTATTTAGTAATAAGGTTACTTTGATCACCACAATAGAAAATCACATTTTCCTACACAACCAGTTATTGAAAGCCCGTTGGCATAAGAACACTTGACTCCCAAGGAATGCTGCAACCAGAGGGGTTTAATGTAACAAAAAACTTAACCCCTAAATACCAATAGCAGATCTAGACATCTAGCTTACCTTTATAGAGACATACAGTAGATTAAAGTAAGCATTATTAACTAAATATTGGTAAAATATACTAATAGAAGTTGATCTCAACAGGACCAAATAAATAAGATTGAATACTGATCTGTCAATATATTTATTAATAATTCATTGGAAAGCAATTTTGAGCAACAAACCAAAGCAATCAATAATATTGTATTCCGTCACACTGCAGCTATGCTGCAATAAAAGATTTTACTCAATTTACCTGAATCTGGTTTCTCTGTATTCTACTGCATTCACAGCATGCGCACACCACCTCACATGTCAGTAGAAGGGTAGTGGGAGTCTACTTTCTAGAGTCTTTTCTGTGCAACATCTTCTCTTCGCTTTCCACATCACCGAACACATTCAAAGATGGGTTTCTGATTGGTAGCTGAGAGTAACATGTGAGTATTGCCATTACAGGCATACCCCACTTTTAAGTACACAATGGGGTTTATTTACTAAAGCTGGAACGTGCATAATCAGGCTCCCTTCTGCATAGAAACCAATGAGCTTCTAACCCCAGATTGTTTAATTAAGCTTTGGTAATAAAACCTGGAAGCTCATTGGTTTCTATGCAGAAGTGAGCCTGATTTTGCACTTTCCAGCTTTAGTAAATAAACCCCATTGTGTACTTAAAAGTGGGTTATGCCTGTATTTTACATCAGGCTTTTTGTATGCAAGAGGTAGCAAGGGTGGTTTGTCACTATCTCCAGCAGTTGTGTTCCAGAATCATGAGATTACAGACACAAGGGAGTGGGCATTGGCTAGTGCGCTACAGCAATACCCTAGTAAATATCTAAAGTTCTTTCTAGGCATATTGGGACTGGTTTACTAAAGGCAAATAGACTGTGCACTTTGCTCCAGAGCTTAGTAAATGAGGTAAGGCTTCACTTTGCAAAAAGTACCCAATCACATGCAAGAAAAATTAAAAAAAATGCTTTTTTGCTTGCACATGATTGGATGATGGAAGTCAGCAGAGCATTTGCTAATTTTACTAAGCTCTGGAGCAACTGCTCTTGCAGAGTACAACTGCACTTTGCAAAGTGCAGAGTGTATTTGCCTTTAGTAAATCAACCCCGTAGACTACGCTCCTTGTATGCATCTCAAGACTTCATCTTAATCCATTGCTGACCACCCGCAGTTGTACTGCGGCAAGGTGGCATGGGTGCGCAAATCGCTGCACCAGTACGGCGATTCGTGCATTAGCTTTCGAGGGCGGGTGCTCCGATTGGCCAGCAGGGGAGTGAATCAGCAGGTCCAACGGACTCGTTGTCCACTGGCCACCCGCGATTGTTCCCCGCAGAGACAGAATGGGGGTCCACTGAAGTAAACAAGGCAGATGTCCGTTCTGTCAGGGGATGACACTGAGACCTGTCTTCCTGCTAAGCAGGAAGACGGATCTGTGTGTTTCCCCAGTCACATAGTACCCCATACAGTTAGAAAGCACAAATAGGGAACACATTTAACCCCTTGATCGCCCCTGATGTTAACTGTAACAAAAAGTCCCACACTCCGCTTGAGTGCTTTTGTCATATACCGCTTCCTCCCAGCCTGAATATAGATATCAGACATTCCAACCGCTAACAACAAGAAAACAAGACAATACTCGTTTGGTTGCTAAACATGCACTGTTTATTAGAACAAGAATACAGTCTTATATACAGTTGAAGATGAGCTTCCCCCTCCTGCTCATATTACTATAACAATACACCTGTAACCAGAAACATAAATTAACATGAGCTAGTTATCTAATCATTTACTCAGACTGGGTGACTCAGAGATAGGACCTTTCAGGGTAGACTTCCCATCTCCTCACTTACAACTTACAATACACATAAGTATAAACACATCCCCCAATAGTTTGCTAGGAGACAAAGGTGTGTTAATGAGCACAATAAACTATTGGGTGAAAGACCCGGGCTTTCCACATCTCATTAATCAGCATTTCTTTCACTGACATCTGTCCACTGAGTCCCAAGCTGGCAGAGACCATCATGGCCTCCTTAATAATGTCCTTTTGCATTACATAACAGAATATCATCCTAAATGCTTGTAGCTCCCTCAAATGCCAAGGCCCATAGTCGGAAGGCAGGAGGCTAGCATCAGTGTTGCCAACCGTCAGTATTTTTACTGGCAGCCAGTCAAAAAGAAGCAATTTTCTTCTGCCAGTAAAAGTAAAAGGTTGCCAGTACAAAATATGGCTCTGATGCTTGGCTTGGTCCAGAGTTGGCTGAGACCATCCCAGTGCCTGCTACAGTGTGATGGGGCGGCTCTGGCGGAGGTGGTGCCTGAGCATATCATGTGATGTGATGGTGAAATGGAGCCAAGCAGAGCGGCCAGAGCCTCGTGTGCGGGTCTGTGGTATGGGAGTGCTGTTTAGACTGGAGTGGACTGGAGGGACCGCTGGGCTTGGAGAGAGACTGTCACTGTGACTCAGAAGGGGACGTGTTGTGTCGGTGAGGTCTCATCATCATCTGTGCTGCTACACACTGCAGTGTCACTGTGAGAGTCAATTTTATGTGTGTGTGCCGCCCATTCTAATTTCTTGCTCTCCTGAGTCCTGTCCCTGAGCTACTTACTTACTATATTGAAAATAAAATAACAAATATGTTTTTGCCGTATTATCTACTTTAAATCATATTGCTAATTGTATATTGTATTTGTTTGTAGCCTGAATATTCTCATTTGCACTTAAAACTGTAATTTTGTAACTTTTGGAATTGGCAGTAAAAACTTGGCTGTGCCAGTAAATTTGGGGTGTTGTGTCAGTAAATTTCAATCTGGTAGGTTGGCAACACTGGCTAGCATTCAGTCCACTCCAAAAGCCTCTGAGTCTTTCACATTAACCCCTTCCCTGCCAGTGTCATTAGTACAATATCAGTGCATATTTTTAGCACTGATCACTGTAATAATGTCACCGGTTCCCGAAAAAGTGTCAAAAATGTCAGTTAGGTGTCCGACCTGTCCGCCGCAATGTCGCAGTCCCGCTAAAAACCACTGATTGCCGCCATTACTAGTAAAAAAAATAAAAATAAATAAAAATGCCATAAATCTATCCCCTATTTTGTAAACACTATAACTTTTGCGCAAACCAATCAATATACGCGTATTGGGATTTTTTTTTTTACCAAAAATATGTAGAAGAATACATATTGGCCTAAACTGATGAATAAATTCGTTTAGCGTCTACAAAATAGGGGCTAGATTTATAGCATTTTTATCATTATTTTTTTTTTTTTTAGAAATGGCAGCGATTTGCGATTTTTATCATGACTGTGACATTATGGCGGACACATTGGACACTTTTGACAGCATTTTGGGACCATTGTCATTTATACAGCGATCAGTGCTATAAAAATGTACTGATTACTGTGTAAATGACACTGGCAGGGAAGGGGTTAAACACTAGGGGACGATCAAGGGGTTAAGTGTGTCCCAGGAAGTGATTCTAACTGTGGGGGGGATGGGCTTCCACTGACATGACAGCGATCACTGCTCCCGATGACAGCGAGCTGTGTTCTCTGTCATGTCACAAGGCAGAACAGGGAAATGCCTTGTTTACAAAGGCATCTCCCCGTTCTTCTGCTTCGTGACACGATCGCGGGCCCCCGGCAGACATCGAGTCTGCGGGACCCAAGGGCATGGTAACGGAGCACACGGCGGGCATGCGCGCGCCCACGATGCCGCGATTTAGAGGGGACGTACATGTACTCCCATATAACAAATAAAGCTGGCCATACATCAGTAGAATTTTATTCGATGGTTCGTACAGAAATTATGAAAATGGCTTATTAGAGCATTTGCTCTTGCTATCATTAAGTCAACTAATTTCATTGCTAAACCTTTAAAATGTAATCCAGAAATCTATACATATACACTATATCCTCTGTGTGGAAAGAATTAGAAATAATGACGAGAATAAATTGTTTGTGCCTCATTCACAAAATATTACACATGATATGAAATGAATCCAATGAATGCGTCTCATGAATAAAATTGGCTGTAAGCGAACTTTGCAGATCCTTTGTAAGGGATAAATAATGTAGCCAATTATAATATATAAGCAATTTAAAGTAGTTAGCTATCATATCTAAATATCTGCTTTGAAATGTGCATAAATATCTTAAAATAAATATTCAGAAGTCTAGCACAACCTTTTAGATACAGATTCCACTGAACTGTAAATATAGAACCTTACGGAGTAAGTCTATTCTGTTTCTACAAATTGAAATGGATTGTTTGGGAATAAGTGGATTAAAGTGTATCTAAATTGTAATAAATTATATAACAAAATAAATTGCAGTTCATAAAATAGTAGTGGCTGTATTCGTTTTCTTTTTTCTCTTAATTTTCACCAAGTGATCCTGCCAGCAACACACTTTCAGATCTAGAGGGACAATGTTCATTTGCTGCACTGTATCTATGGAGGAGCAGCACTGTCATCCTATAACAAGGAGTGTTAGGACTATAGAAAACGTTCTGCTCTTCTCCATAGCATAGGTGAGAGGTGTTCTGTAGTCCTGGCACACTTCCTGATAGTATTGTCTGAGATAACACAGGCAACAGGACAACACTGAATTTTTGTTAGGATCCACACCACTATACTAGTCTGCAGCCATTAAGTACACTGCAATATCATTATAACTAAGCCGGTATGTACTTTATTAAAACTTTACATATTTTTTTAGACAAAATCACTAAAAAGAGCATAACAATAAATACAGAACTAAACAATACTGTAGACCTGAATGCCCAATGACACAGCATGGTTTTCCCTCTAAGATGGGGGACCATGAATGACCAAAAAAAGTGTATCATTAATATTGATATTGCAGTTTATGAGTGGCAGTTCTGATTCTCCACACCCCCTCTGGGTGATCTACAGTGGGTATAAAAAAAGAATCCCACCCACCCTATAAAATAATCACATTTTGTTGTTTTGCAACCTGAAATGAAGACAGACACTGTTTTTGTTTTATCCAGCTGTATTTACTAGTGCAACATATAACATTCAAGTGAAAGATAGAACACAAACATGTCAGGGAAAAAAAAAATCAAAAACAGAATCAATGAGTTGAAAAAAGGATCACCCCCTTGTGTTAGTACTTTGCCGGACCACATTTTGCTTTAATTACAGTCTTTAGTCTGTTGGGATATGTCTCTACTAACATTGCACATCTAGTAATATTTGCCTGCTCTTCTTTGCAGAACTGCTCAAGTTCAGTTAAATTTGATGGTGACAGTTTGTGGACTGCAGTCTTGAAGTCATTCCACAGATTTTCAATGGGGTTTAAGTCTGGGCTCTGGCTAAACCATGCAAGGATATTCAACTTTTTCTCCTTCAACCACATTTTGGTCATTTTTGCTGTGTGCTTTAGGTCATTGTCATGTCGGAAGGTAAACCTTCTTCCCATTGACAACATTCTGGCAGAGGGCAGCAGATTTTCCTTGCAGGCTTCTTGACTCCAACAATGAGATTATGGGCTTGATTTACTAAAACTGGAAATCTGGTGCAGCTCTGTATAGTAGCCAATCAGTTTCTAACTTCAGCTGTTCAATTAAGCTTTGGCAAAAAAAAAAAACCTGGAAGCTGGTTGGTTTCTATGCAGAGCTGCACCAGATTTTGCACTCTTCAGTTTTAATAAATCAAACTCTATGGTGGTTCCACATATTTTACACCTCCTATCTTGTTCTTGGACAATTAACATCTATGCATCCCATAATGATTGGATTAAGGTATTTTAGGGTGTCGATATAAATACTGGGGAATCATCCTGTCATTCAGTGAAACTGAAGAAGTGGCTCGGAAAAGCTACCAAACGTCTTCAACCATACAGAACAAGTCCATTTGAATTTGAGTAAGCACTACCAACTATTCAATGGCCTGGATAAATGAGGACCTTCACAAACAACCACTACTGCAACCCTCAAAATAACATTAGCATTCATATGGTTAAACATACTGTAGCCAATATAAATATCTGCACGTCTAGGCCACAAATAAGTGCCATTATGAAATTATAATGAAGTATAGACCAGAGGTTTCCAACACTATAAATTGATTTACAAAACCTAAAGCAAGGAAATATGCAACAAAAAAAAGGATAAAATTATCAAGAACATCCAACCAGGTTTTATCTTTTCAATAAAACAACAAATCAAATTGGCTTCACTGGCCAACTCCTTTAATTTTTATTTTTATTTGCCCTTGTCTTTGTATATTAGTGTCCATGATGTCAACTTGTTAGCCAAATCAATCAATCAGATCAATTGTTTGGAAAGCCATGGTAAGCAGGAAAACACAGTTAAAACATATCTGTATTAAATACCCACTGAGATTAAGTAGCTGAGAGCCATATGTGGTTCCTCAGCCACAGTTTATGAATCAATGTGTTGACCAACATTTACTGTAGCTGCATCCTAGCCTACTCCATTTGTACCCAATTTGCCCAATACAGTACTTCAATATAGCCCTGGCATCTCTCTTGTGTCTTAGCTAATGTCATTCTTCAGTTCGAACATAATATGTTTCACAGTCTTAATTCAGGTTTTTTTATGTATTTCATCCCAATTGCATTAAAAATCATTGTAAAAGATCATTTTTACCCCCCCACCCTCTTTCTTCTACATCTTCTTTTATTTTTTATTTTATTTTTTCATTAAGTGATATAGCATATATTTTGTTTCATAAAAAATGTTCATATGTTTTACATATTTTACATGTATTTACTATTTTCTACATGCACTATATGATTTTACTTTACTACACAGACAATAATTAATTATTTTATTTTGTCAATACTATTAAGCACCTACTGAAGATTGTGCACTTTATAGAACATGTGATACAAAGCACAATGGGGTTGATTTGCTAAAGCAGTGGTCTCCAAACTCATATGCGGCCCTTTGCTTGCCTTTATCCGGACCTTGGGGAACATTTCCCACTGATCCAAGACACTGTTCCTCCAACCCCAACAATGGGGTATAATTCCTGTTACTGACATCAAAAACAGAGCACTATTTCTCACATTGACACCAGTGATGAGGCACTATTCCTTCCACTGACACCAATGATGAGGCACTATTTCTCCCACTGACACCAGCGATGGGGCACTATTCCACCCACTGACATCCACTGACACCAACAATGTAGCACTATTCCCCCTACTGACACAAATGATGGGGCACTATTCCCTCCCACTGACACCAATGATAAGGCACTAATCCTTCCACTGATACCAACTATAGGTCACTATTCTTCCACTGACACCAACGATGGGGAACTATTCCCCCCACTGACACCAATGATGAGGCACTATACCTCCCCTCAGTGCGCTGTTTACTCCCAATGGCCACAGTCTGGCTCCCCTCAAGTCTAAAAGACAGTAAACTGGCTCTTTGTTTAGAATTTTGGAGACCACTGCGCTAAAGTATTTTACTAATACTAATGTATTTTAGCTTTCAGTACCAATACTAGTTTAATTCATTCTAAATGTATGTGTTAGCCCAGAAAAAAGAGGAGCCCTTTCCTCTAAAACACACTGGATGTTTTGTTTCTAAAAAATATAGATTATATTGATTGCCAGTGAGATGGAAGTTTGAAGAAGATACTCCTAACCACAATTTCTTGAGTTAGAGCATTTTAGTGAAATCGGGTATGAAAACATTCATGGGGCCTTTAGAACAGCAACAGGAGCAGCAGAGCTAGCGCTTGCATCTGAAACCATGGTCCTAGTGTAGGCCACCTCTAAAGCTGGCAATACACTTTACATCCTCATTGTATAATTTCTGTATGATTTCTCTAGAATTCCCCTTAGATTTACCAAAAATTATGTAATTTAAGGTCCCCCCTAAACAATCCATTTTCTCTTTCTTGGTTTTGCTTGTCTGCCGCCTGCCCCAACCTCTTTCTTCTCCCCTGCTTGGTTCCTGTTTATTACAGTGCTACATGTATGTGTCTTTGCTGTTCTCCTCTACTTGCTGAGGGTTTGTCTGCAAAAGTTAGAGCAGGGTGAACCTATGAGTCACAACCTGGGGTCAGCATGCCTCTAAGTCCAAAACTTACATAAGAGGTTCCTGACAGAACCCTGGCCGGTTCTCAGAATCCACGCCCCAGGAGGATTTCATGCCACCTACTCACATGTGAGCTTACTTCCTATGGTCTCATGACACCCATAGCACTTCCTTTTTGATCATAGTTATCATGGTTAAACAAGAGAGGTTATTATGCCATTGTACGCTTGTTGAACTGGTGCCCAGAGGGATATAGCTCTACTTCTCCATGAAACTAGATCCACTGTAGCCAATTGGAGCAGTAGAACTTTCTACAAGAGTTAGCACTCTGTTGCCAAAAAAAGGAATATATCCATTAAATTATCTTCTTCCCAGGTTCTAAAATTCTTGGCAATAAGCCTATGAATAGACCCTTATTTTGGTGCATGCTTACAGACACATTACATGTATAGGAAACAGGGCAAGCCTGTTTTAACCCAGTAATGTCTTTGGAGACCTGTGACATATTTGTTTCCTCTTGTTAGACAGTTACCATTTGTCTCTTTTATTTTTGTTGCTATATGTTGGAAACCAAAGTAAGTGTAGAGTGTTCTTATCTGGGTGGTCAAGGACATGTACTTGTCATGTCTTTGACTAAAAGGGTAATATGGGTGGTGGCTTTCAGCACTTCTTCTCCAAGACATAAGCCCCAGGTGACAAGTGCGTAAGGTGACTAAGGTCATTTGGTCATTCTGTGTCTTTTTCCTTTTGACTGAAGTGACCAACTGAATCTAAAACAGAAGGCAAATGACTGTTCCAGGAAGAGCCTTCAGAGAGTTTTAACTCATACATATAAAGCTTTGATTTGTAATCTTTAAGTGTATATCTATTCATTTTGCTCTGATATTATAGAATCCTTTATAAAACATCTGGTATTACCCATTAGTGTATTTGCTTATGTGAGATGTCGGTTGCAATTTAAAAAAAAAATCCATACTTATAGGAAAACCAGACATCATCAATTGTAATTTTATAGCCGTAGGTGCACAGGCTGGAAACTAACTAAAGAGAGCCTCAGAGTCATGCACGGCTCTACAAAATACCCCAGTGTAAGTTTAAAAAAGGAATATATAAATGGTAATGAAGCATAGTTTAAATTGTTTTTAACGATACAGTTTTCCTTAAAGATTTAATTATACTTTAAAGTTGAACTTGAGGCAAATAGCTAATACACAGATGACTACATACATGGAATCGTTTTACCTACCAAAGGATTTGTAATTTCATCCAGAAGCAGAGAATCCCAGTGCAGGAGAGATGTGTATGCAAACAAAGGGTTACGGTAATATAAGATAGTTTTAGTTTTGGGGTTGCAAGAAGGGTTAGTGTGAGGGTCACGGATACAGGGAGGATTACCGTAAAGGTCACAGGCAGGGTTAGTGTTGGACCATTTGTGGTTTGGTTGAAACTTTTAAAAATTGGCAAACCTTCAAACTTTACATTTCCAAACTGGAAGTCCCATTGAAGTTAAGGGAAATCTGAACCACGATTAAAAAAATTACAGAGCAGCAAAATTGGCCAGAATGGTTTAAAAAGCTCCTGGTAGCCTCATGGGATGAGAAGATGGAGCCCAGAAGCACCTTGATCAACTCTAAGATAAAAGGGCAGGACATAGTGGCATTGGTAGTCAAGCCTAAGCAGAAGCAGATATAAGGCAGAAACCACAATTTCAGGAAGCAGCCCTTGATTACTTTCTTCCAGAAGTCTTTGGGAAACCCAAACCACCAAAAATAACACTGAAATTCAGATTCGGATTTGGCCATCTGAATCCATGACATTTGGTCTGAATTTAATATCATCCAAAATTCAGGATATACTCTGGTTAGGGATACAGGAAGTATTAGTGTTACGGTTAATGGGAGTTTTAGTATAACAGGGAATGCTAATGTGAAGTTTAAAGTTACAGTGAGGGTAAGAGAGTTGGGGCCTGTCAGTAAAAGCAAAAGTCAGTATAGGTAGTGTTAGGGGAAGCTGTCAGAATGCAATGTCCTGGCGGGGAATTTTCTCCATCCACCTGGTTTAGGTTTATGTGGATATAGCAATCTGAAAAAAACTAATGGCGTATGCCCAACTTTAGTCTTTGGTTTATTCAATATCATTACTGGCACAAGGAGACTGTATTTGCTCTGCTAAGGCTAGATAGTTCACCTCCTTCTATGCCCCTACACCAGATGGCTTAACACATTTGCGTACCTTTAAACACAGATATGTGTAAAACAGCATTTTAAAGTGGGAGTAAACTCCCATGGATGATTTTTACCTTTAGATAAGCGATGCATACTAGCACATTATGACATTGTCTTGCAGGAGGATTTTTTCTTTCTTTACAGCGTTTACTACCGCTTTAAGACCTGTGGTGCAACTGTTACACACGATCGAACATTCCGACAACAAAACCGTGGATTTTTTTCCGACGGATGTTGGCTCAAACTTGTCTTGCATACACACGGTTACACAAATGTTGTCAGAATTTCCGAAATGTCAAGAACGCGGTGACGTACAAGACGTTCTATGAGCCGAGAAAAATTAAGTTCAATAGCCTGTGCGGCTCTTCTGCTTGATTCCGGGCATGCATGGAATTTTGTGCGTCGGAATTTTGTACACACGCTCGGAATTTCCGACAACAAGTTTTGTTGTCGGAAAATTTGAGAACCAGCCCTCAAACATTTGTTGTCGGAAATTCCGAGAGCAAATGTCCGATGGAGCATACACACGGTCGGATTTTCCGACAACAAGCTCACATCGAACATTTGTTGTCGGAAATTCTGACCGTGTGTATGCGGCATTAGTGTTTGTGCTGTAAAGCTTTGATATCTAAAAAGCATGTACTGAGAGAGATCTACAACTGTAGCTTTGTAACTTGGTGTAATCGCCAAAAAAAAATAATTTCGGGAAAATGGTAACTTGTACCCGTGCATGAAGATAAAAGGATTTAATATGATATGTGACAGGATAATTTAAGAAATAAAGTAACACAAGGTGCACTTTTGTCAGAGCCATTTAACAATGTTATCAGCTGCAGATGTACCTCTGAGAGTTATTAATGTAGATTTGATAGAGAGAAAAGATTCAAATGCCATAAAGAATGGTTCCCTTGTACATACATTAAATAACACTTTGGACAACCTCACACAGGCAGAGGTATTATTGCTGTAATATTATGCTATAAATCTTGAGGAATATTATCATTTTTGCAAATCAAACTCTGAGGCCATAGCCTGCTGAAAAGCTGTTTAACTAAAATAATTATAAGCAATGATCAGTGTAAAATGATTCTCTTGGCAATGTTCTTTGTAAGAAAACAGAGGCTTAAATGAGATTCTTAGATTAAATGGAAATCTGCTTAGGACATCAGTATGGAATAACATGAAAAAACGTCTGCCTTGCCATAGCCCTCTTACAAGACAATTATGGAACCCTCCATCATGCTTTTAAAGTGCTCATCGGACTGACAATTCAGATAAATGTCCTTAGAAATAAGACATAGGTTCCATAAATGTGTTGTGTACAGGCAACAGGTCTGCTAAATTAATACTAAACAGGCTATAAATGGATCTAAATCCATGGTCACACTTTTCAGATATTTATTTGTAAAAAATTTGGAAAACCATTTATCATTTTCCTTCCACTTCACAATTATGTGGCACTTTGTGTTGGGCTAAAAAAAACAGAAAAGAAAGAGGGCGCACCAACCTAGTGCATTACCACTGATAAACTTTAATGCAGCATAAAAACAGTAAAAATTATACTCACAAACGAGCTAGTATAAATAGCTTTCAAAAGGGCGCAAAGGCGCTGTTTCTGTGGATCGACACCCCAGGACCTGTTGCCGAGAGGATAAGACCAGCGCATATGGCTGATGGCTTACGCGTTTCATGGGGAGCACCCCTTTCTTCAGAGCCTAAGCGGGCAATGGTTGGTCTCTCGAATTGCTCTCTCTATAAATGTATCTATGTGCCTGTGTCTACCCCACCCAATTAGTGGCGACGCCCCCTCCCACAGATATTAGGTACCACCCACCCATTCGGGTTAACCCTCTCTATCCCATCCCTCTGAGTGTGATTCCCCATTTGTAGCCAAAATATAAAGGGCAAACATCACTCTATGTAATCTGCTAAAAAGATAGTGGTAGTAGTAATACTAGTACAAAAAGAAATTGATTGAAAAAATGAATAGATATAAATAAAAATATAGAGACACTGGACCAGTAGATCAATTTCACTCTCACCATATGCTATGTGCAACAGGGCAGGGGAAGGGGGATTGGGTGCGCCAAAACAAAGACACCTCACCTCCTTCATGCAGCTCTACTTGTGTCCCCATGCCTCCGATCTACTGGGGTGGCTCCTCCGGCTCCCCGGAGCCATAATAGTGCCGCACGCCATTCAAAAGGCCAGGAAGTGCGGGCGTACCTGCGTTCCACCTGCAACTTCCGGCCGATCGTGGCGTCATTTCCCCCTCCTCCACAGGCGTCAGAGGTCACTGTGCGCCAGGAACACGGTCCGGAAGCGTGGGTGTGTTTGCGTTCCACCCACTGCTTCCGACCGTCAACCTGTGGTGAATAATGCGCGCGCATCTCAGTACGGCCGCGCCAATCTCTACCAATCGCTCCACTCCCAACATTATCATTGGCAGAGGCTCGATCTGGCTAAGCAGGACAGGCAGCATTCTGGCGGGGGCTACTAGCAGTGCTCAACCCACTTTTCTCTAAAGAAACATTGATGAAAAATGGAGGGGAAAAGGAATGTATAATTAAACTTAATTAATTATTTAATTAAAAAAAAAAATTAATAAAAATAAAATTGAAAATATTATAATGTAAATCTCGATTCCCAAATAAGGAAGTGGAAAAAAGAGGATAATGGAAAATGGAATCCAAACCTATATGTTGATCATAATGTAAAATTGTTAGAAGGAGTCCGCAGAAGTATCCCTCCAAGGTACAGTAGATCATACCATATCCATAAAATCCATAGATTGAAATATAACATATAATATACTTAATGTTAAAAGAACAACACATGGGAGTCCATAACAATTAGTCGTCATGATATCAGCATGATACTAATCTAGAGGAGGACGGATTTTAAAATAATAAATAGTACATAGTATAAAATACTAAAAATACATATGGGATCTCAAAGTGAATACTGAACCTCATCAGCCTATACCAATATTAATCACCATTAGACACAGTAATCGAGTGTTCCTACTGAAAGGCTGCACCCCACTCCATGTAGATGTAAAATATATATAAATATAGTGACAAATATGTATATAAACCATATAATAATAATAAACAATACTGTGCCAAATGACAGTGGTACCCATCACCTTAGCATATACCCTGGAAGATACCTCTGCAGACCGGCATACCATAGACAAGAGAGAGAGAGAGAGAGAGGCACCATTGCCCGCTAGCATCTGGTGGGAATAGACACTAAACTCCAATGGCGGTAAATTACATTGGCGGTAAATTGCATAAAATTACAAAAAGTACATCATGTAGTCAAATAGGCCAATAGGCGACTATCTGAAACCAACCACAACCTAAACCTAATAACTATCTTCTAAACAAATACCTAGCGGCTAAAACCTATTACTACACCTGCCAAATGGTCTACCAAATTGCTAGTCCTTGACCTTAGTGCATCCCATAAACCCCAAGAGTGAGCCCCTACCAACATAGTGGAGGCGAAGGACACACTAAAGAAGTCACATCAGAATTATCTAACTGATGTTAACAATGGCTCGAAAGCTTGGACGGGAACTGAAGGAATTATGCTACATTGTGTAGTTCAATTTCCTCGTTCAGACCTTTCGGGGCCAAAGTTCCTAGGGAAAATATCCAAAAGGCCTCTCTACTACACAGCATTTGATATTTTTTACCACTATCTAGGTCGCTCAGCATTGCTTCTATGCCGAACACTTTGAGGCCCTCTGTACTGCTACTGTGGGTTTCTTTGAAATGTTTCGGTATTGAGTAGTTATCCTTTTCTGTCAGGATACTACTCCTGTGCTCGTTCATTCTTATCCTCATAACTCTTGACGTCCGTCCAACATAGAGGAGGCCACAGGGGCACAGAAGACCGTAGATGACATACGGGGTACCGCAGTTGATGAACTGCTTAATCTTGTGGACCCTACCGTCTGTTCCAAAGACTTCTTTCTTTCTGTTTTTATTTATATCTACTCATTTTTTCAATCAATTTCTTTTTGTACTAGTATTACTACTACCACTATCTTTTTAGCAGATTACATAGAGTGATGTTTGCCCTCTATATTTTGGCTACAAATGGGGAATCACACTCAGAGGGATGGAATAGAGAGGGTTAACCCGAATGGGTGGGTGGTACCTAATATCTGTGGGAGGGGGCGTCGCCACTAATTGGGTGGGGTAGACACAGGCACATACATACATTTATAGAGAGAGCAATTCGAGAGACCAACCATTGCCCGCTTAGGCTCTGAAGAAAGGGGTGCTCCCCGAAACGCGTAAGCCATCAGCCATATGCGCTGGTCTTATCCTCTTGGCAACAGGTCCTGGGGTGTCGATCCACAGAAACAGCGCCTTTGCGCCCTTTTGAAAGCTATTTATACTAGCTTGTTTGTGAGTATAATTTTTACTGTTTTTATGCTGCATTAAAGTTTATCAGTGGTAATGCACTAGGTTGGTGCGCCCTCTTTCTTTTCTGTTTTTTTTAGCTTGAATACCCATTGTTCAAATGAGGGCTGCAAGACGCTAGGCATTACTTCTATAGGTGGCTGCACCACATATCCAGTTCATGGACACCTGAGTGCAGGAGAGGTCTTTTTTCTTGTGTTACTTTGTGTTGGGCTGTCATATAAAATCCCAATAAAATACATTTACGTTTTTGGTTGTAACATGACAAAATCTGGCAAATTTCAAGGGGCATGAATACTTTTTCAAGGCACTGTATATTTCTTATATGATAGTGATATATTATGATGTAGTGATTGAGTTTTGATTCTCTTTAATTTGGTGAAATCTACCCTAGGGATGTCCTAACATAATCGTTATGCCCCGTATACACGGTCGGATTTTCTGACGGAAAATGTGTGATAGGACCTTGTTGTCGGAAATTCCGACCGTGTGTAGGCTCCATCACACATTTTCCATCGGATTTTCTGACACACAAAGTTTGAGAGCAGGCTATAAAATTTTCCGACAACAAAATCCGTTGTCGGAATTTCCGATCGTGTGTACACAAATCCGACGCACAAAGTGCCACGCATGCTCAGAATAAATAAAGGGATGAAAGCTATTGGCTACTGCCCCGTTTATAGTCCTGACGTACGTGTTTTACGTCACCGCGTTCAGAATGATCGGATTTTCCGACAACTTTGTGTGACCGTGTGTATGCAAGACAAGTTTGAGCCAACATCCGTCGGAAAAAATCCTAGGATTTTGTTGTCGGAATGTCCGATCAATGTCCGACCGTGTGTACGGGGCATAAGTCTTGCATCCATTTTGACCTCCAGCCAAGTGAGTATTTCTTTGGTGCTTGAGTCTGCAGCAGAATGAGGATGCGGAATTAGGTTGCAGTGACAGAGCTGTTCTTGTGGAGGTTTCCCTTGGATGATCTAATTGCTATTATGAACTCTTTTTTGGCTATACCAACTTATTCACTAAAATGCAAAGTCAGCAAAAGGGCAGATTGATTATGCCAGGAAAAGCTGCATTAATGAGATAAACAGGATAATGGATACCCAGGATAGAATAACCTTGTGTTCACAGCCTTATCATTTATTACAATCAGACCTGACGGATGATGACACGACCAAGATTATCTGTAGGAGACATCAGATGATCGTTCTAAGTGACTCCATTAATCATGTTCTATGTGCTCACCTAACGTTTCTGTTTTCTGATGATAAAATGCAGAGGCTAAGTTGTTGAAGAACTTTCCTGCTCTAGAATCACTTTTTGGCACTTGGAGGAAATGATGCCATGATTAAAATGTATCTAAAGCATATTTTTTTATTCTCTTTGGATCGAGAGGGGAAGGGTTGGGACCCCTGTTAGCTTTTTATTGATAAGAGAAATGAAGTGCTTATAGGTGTTGGCTACAATCTGTATCAAATAGAAATAGTAGTCCACTGGCTCAAAAATGTCCAGATGTCAAAGCTTTACCAAATGTATATACATGAGGTGGAGCACTCAAAGTCTTTTTGTTTCATTGCAGGTTATTTTGCTGTCTATAATATTTCCCACAGCACATTTTTATTTTCAGACTAAACAGAAACTAAGAAACGAACCTCAGCCATTGGCTCCTTCTGCTGTCGATCAAATCCTATGAGCAGAGAGCAGTGGGTGGGGCTGATCTGTGCTGTTTGCGTCAATAGATGCACACAGCTCAGCTTAGGATCGAGCCTGCATGTGTGCCCCCATAGCAAGTGGCCTGCTGGTTGGGCACACAACAAAGAGGTGGAGCCTAAAACACCAGTGAAAGGACCCAAGAAGAGGAGGTTTGTTCCACAAAGCATTGCAAAGAACAGGTAAGTATAAAGTACATTATTTTAATTTTTAAAAAAATTACCTTTACAAGCGCTTTAATTACCAACAAGAAAGTAAGAAAAGCAGATGAACACAGGCAACTATGCTTCTGTGAGTGGAAGACCATAGAAGACATGAATAATTTCTAAGCTATGTGCGGGATGCATAGCAAAAGCTAGGCATGTTACTCACGTTTTGAAATTGCTTATAATGTATGTACGTGAATATATATATATATATATATATATATATATATATATATACATACATACATACATACATATACATACATATATATATATATATATATATATATATATATATATATATATATATAATTGCAGGCAGTGCATGAAATTTGCCCTTTCATACATTGTGTAGTCATTCTATAGAATGCCTGATTTCACACACTGCTTGTAACATACATAAATGAAAACAATGAACTTCTCTTACCCTTTTGATCTGTTTATCCAAGGAAAGCATTTTTTACATTACAGCCACCACATCTAAGGACTGGTAAACTACTACTGATTCAATTTTAGCCTCCAGCTCAAGAAATATAGCTATATCTGCCTTCATTTTGTAAAGTGCTACTTAAATTGTTGCCGATATATACAGCCAGGTCCATAAATATTGGGACATTGACATAATTCTAATCTTTTTGGCTCTATACACCACCACAATGGACTTGAAATGAAAGGAACAAGATGTGCTCTAATTGCAGACTTTCAGCTTTAATTTGAGGGTATTTACATCCAAACCAGGTGAACGGTGTAGGAACTACAACAGTTTGTATATGTGCCTCACACTTTTTAAGGGACCAAAAGTAATGGGACAATTGGCTGCTCAGCTGTTCCATGGCCAGGTGTGTGTTTCATTTGGAATCTGTTGCTGTCAACCCTCATTATGAGATCCAAAGAGCTGTCACTATCAGTGAAGCAAGCCATCATTAGGCTGAAAAAACAAAACAAACCCATCAGAGAGATAGCAAAAACATTAGGTGTGGCCAAATCAACTGTTTGGAACATCCTTAAAAAGAAAGAACGCACCGGTGAGCTCAGCAACACCAAAAGACCCGGAAGACCATGGAAAACAACTGTGGTGGATGACCGAAGAATTCTTTCCCTGGTGAGGAAAACACCCTTCACAACAGTTGGCCAGATCAAGAACACTCTCCAGGAGGTAGGTGTATGTATGTCAGAGTCAACAATCAAGAGAAGACTTCACCAGAGTGAATACAGAGGGTTCAGCACAAGATGTAAACCATTGGTGAACCTCAAAAACAGGAAGGCCAGATTAGAGTTTGCCAAACAACATCTAAAAAAGCCTTCACAGTTCTGGAACAACATCCTATGGACAGATGAGACCAATATCAACTTGTACCAGAGTGATGGGAAGAGAAGAGTTTGGAGAAGGAAAGGAACTGCTCATGATCCAAAGCATACCACCTCATCAGTGAAGCATGGTGGTGGTAGTGTCATTGCGTGGGCATATATGGCTGCCAATGGAACTGGTTCTATTGTATTTATTGATGATGTGGCAATATTATCTGCCCATATTCAGCAAAATGCTTCAGAACTCATTGGACGGGGCTTCACAGTGCAGATGGACAATGACCCGAAGCATACTGCGAAAGCCTGCGTCATTGGATATGATTAACAGCAGCGGGAGCCAATGACTGCGCTGCTATCAATCTATCAAATCGAGACTCGAGAACCTCGGTTAGAGAGAGAGCGCGCCCCAGTGGGTCAAGTTCGAGGGTTCAGTTAGGTAAAACAAGGGGGGGGGTTGGGAGGCCGGTCAATGACAGGTGTTTTTTCACCTTAATGCATAGGATGCATTAAGGTGAAAAAACACAAACCTTTACAACCCCTTTAAAGCTGAATTCCAGGAATTCAGCTCCTTTATAAACAATGAAGGCATGCTATGAGTTTAGTCCAGCAAAATGCATGACACCTCCCGGGCTTAGCTCTATTACTTATTTCTAAACCGCTTTATAGTACTCTAGGAAGACAGCTGTAGTTCCAGAGAGAAACCCATTCACAAAATACAAAAGCTTCTGTGAATGGGGAGCAGAGGGAAGGAGCAGCATAGCTACTCTCTGTGTTTCTCTCCTCTCAGATCCCTGGAGTGTCTCTTGGCAGAGTGTGACAGACCTAGCTGGGACAGAGGCTGTTGGAGAGGACTGAATGCAAGCCTCTTGCCTTTTGATTATGGGCCTGGATTTTCAATGGAACAATACTCTTTGTGAGGTGAATTAGAAATCCAGTCTGAACTGTACTAATCGGACTCAGTCGTGTATAAATGTATATATTGTATGTTGTTTGATTCTGTTGGGGACTCCTTGCTGTGGTCATTTGGGATTTGTGTCCCTGAAGAGGGAGGGGGATTCCTCTAGCAGAAGAGCTGGTATTAGGGCCAAACTTCACTGTGCTCCGCCTAGCACCAACAGCAGTATCTGTGGAGTTCATGTTAGCAACAAGCAAGTGTCGCCTTGTTTTGTGCTCAGAGAGGTTGGAATAGCTGATATCTGTATACAGACTGGGAGGAAGTGGTATATGACGGAAGCACTCAAGCGGAGTGTGGGACGTTCCGTGACATTGGTGGCAAGCAGCGGGAAAGCTTCCTGCAGCCTGGGACATCCAAACCTCCAACTGGATCCAAGATCAGCATAGCAGACTTCAGTCACCCCAGCGGAGATATGGACCTGGCATCAGAGTTCCTGGGGCTGCTGCGGATCATCCTTTCAACATACACCAGGACTGTGTCTGAGGATGAATACCTGGAGCTCAGGCAGCAGATTTTGGTGGAGCTCTGGATTGGAGCCCTCCAGCTCGCTGGTATAAAACAGGGCAAGTGCTTTCCAACCCAAGAGCAACGGGCCAGTGACCAACGGGCATTGCGGATGGCATTCCTGGGAGAGCGGCCCCAGGAGCAATGGGTGACTGAGTTGGACAGGCTGGTCCAGCAGGAGATAGAGCCAGACAATCGTTATCGGGCTCTGCAATGGCACGCAGAGGAGGGATATTTAGGGGAGACAACAGAATGCTCTCCGGAGGGATATGACTTTGGAGATCCTGGATTGCTGTGGGAGAGCCTTACAGATCATTTAATGTTTGGTGATGAAGGGGAACCTGACCTTGAGGACCTGCGAGAATATAGAGAGGCTATGCTCGGTCTTGCAGGGGTCTCAGAGCTCAAACCTGATCTGGACCATTTGCTAAGGAAGGAACAGCATCTGTAAAGGGCATGCAGGAAACTGCTAGAACACGTTCAGCAGCATGCCAGAGAATCGGCAGTGGATAATCTGATGATTGCCGTCCCCAAACCTGAAGTGCTGACCACAGGGCAGAGTTCTGCTAACCTCTGTCCAGCACTGATAACATCTTCTGGGTTCCATGGACAGGAGATGGTGAACCTCTATCCCCAGACACCAGTTATAGAGATAGTGGATTTAATAGACTTTTCTGCTGAGGAAGAACAACCTGATGAGCCTCCAGCAGAAGAGCTGGTATTAGGGCCAAACTTCACTGTGCTCTGCCCAGCACCAACAGCAGTATCTGTGGAGTTCATGTTAGCAACAAGCAAGTGTCGCCTTGTTTTGTGCTCAGAGAGGTTGGAATAGCTGATATCTGTATACAGACTGGGAGGAAGTGGTATATGACGGAAGCACTCAAGTGGAGTGTGGGACGTTCCGTGACACAGAGCAATAAACCTGTCAAATGTAAATAATAGATATAAGTCCAGTAGATGTCATGCAGCTTCTTTGACTTAACTGATAGTGTGCCTTCATTTGTTATAAAGTGGTTTCCTGAAATGCAGCTTTAAAACAGGGGTGTGAATGTAGTCTAAGAAGTTTTTTTTAATTTTTTTAAATCGGATTTTATTAGAAAAGGAGGCAAAAGAAAAAACATTGCATTGCAACAAAATTATAAGATAGTAGGACAAACCCCCAAAAATTCTTGAAATATATCAATAGTAAAAAGGTCAGGTCTGAGCATGTAGGCCCCTTACAAAATAATCTACAGTGGGTGACTGGGGACAAAGAGAAGGTGTATACAAAGGAGCATGGGAGAGCTCATGTCCATAATGGGGGTGGTAATGACACAGCCCCAAATGATCCACAATGGCTCAAAAGTGATATGGTCCAGAAATAATTAGACAGATTAAAAGTGGATAAAGCACCTGGACCAGATGGCCTCCACCCACAGATCCTAAAAGAATTGAGCTCTGTCATTTCAAAGCCATTGTCTCTAATTTTTAGGGACTCGTTAATGACTGGAATGGTAACACTGGATTGGCGCAGGGCCAATGTGGTGCTCATATTTAAAAAGGGATCAAAGTCTTTACCAAGTAACTATAGATTTGTTAGTTTAACTTCTATAGTCAGGAAGATACTGGAGAGTTTAATAAAAGACCACATAGACAAGTTCTTTTTGGAAAAAAATATTTTAAGCAACAGGCAGCATGGATTCATGAAAGACAGAAATTGTCAAACAAATCTGATTTCTTTTTATGAGGAGGTAAGTAAAACCTTGGACAGAGGGGTGGCTGTGGACGTGGCCTTTGCAAAAGCCTTTGACACAGTTCCCCACACGCGGCTCATGTGTAAGGTAAAGTCTACAGGATTGGAAAGATCAATTTGTAAATGGATAGAAAACTGACTAAAGGTCAGAATTCAGAGAGTAGTGGCTAATGACCCTTATGCCGCGTACACAGGGTCAGACTTTCCGACAGAAAATGTGCGATCAGAGCTTGTTGTCGGAAATTCCGACCGTGTGTAGGCTCCATCTGACTTTTTCCATCGGAATTTTCGACACACAAAGTTTGAGAGCTGGATCTAAAATTTTCCGACAACAAAATCCGTTTGTGTAAATTACGATCGTGTGTAGACAATTCCGACGCACAAAGTGCCGCGCATGCTCAGAATCAAGCAGAAGAGCAGCACTAGCTACTGAACTTAATTTTTCTCGACTCCTTGTACATGTTGTATGTCTCCGCGTTCTTGACGTTCGGAATGTCCGACCAACTTTGTGTGACCGTGTGTATGCAAGACTAGTTTGAGTCAAACTTGTTTGAGTTAACTTGATAGACTTGTGTCTTTTTTTTTTAACCTGACTAACTATGTAACTATGTAAATGTGAAACATTTGTTCAAACATCTTTTTCAGGGTACTTACTCCAACATATATTACAGTTACCAATGATAGATATACAGTGCCTTGAAATGGTATTTAGTGACCCCATTATGCCCCAAAGTAACAGACCCATATTCCTTCTTAATGTGGACATAAAAATCCTAGCTAAGATCCTTGTGACCAGAATAAAACACCTAATCCCACTAATTGTCCACCCAGACCAGACAGGGTTTATAACGGGCCGAGAGGCTAGGGATAATTCTATCAGGGCAATCCACCTTATCCATTGGGCACGTACCGCCCCAGAATTCCCCCCTACCTGATCCTGTCCACTGATGCAGAAAAAGCCTTTGATCGGGTTGACTGGACGTATTTACGCGCTGTGTTAGAGGCTCTGGGCTTGCTTTCACACATGCTAACCTGGATCATGGCTCTGTATTCGGACCCGAGCGCTCAGGTTAAGGTCAACGGTTTCCTCTCCCCAAGATCCCTGATTAGAAATGGCACCAGACAGGGATGCCCTTTTTCGCCACTTTGTTCGCCCTGGTGCTGGAACCGTTTCTACGCACTATCAAAGCGAACACAGACATTAAAGGACTTATGGTGGGTCACACGGAGCACAAGTTTTCGGCATACGCCGACGACGTGCTCTTCCACCTAACGGAACTCCTGATCTCCCTGCCTAATCTGATGCAGGAACTCCAACACTTTGGGACACTTTCTAACTTCAAAATCAACTTTACGAAGTCAGAAATATTACCTATCCAATTGCCACCCTCCCTGACTGACAGTTTACAAACTGCCTTCCCATTCACTTGGGCTAAATCGTCCCTAAAATACTTAGGTATACAGCTGACAGATAGGTTTGACACCCTATATACCAATAACTTCCCTTCCCTATTGACAAATGTGAAAAAAGATCTGGCCCTGTGGACCAAGACAGCTTTCACTTGGATAGGAATACTCAACATTATCAAAATTAATATTCTCCTGCGCATATTGTTTTATATGCAGATGGTGCCCGTGTCCCTACCTAGGAGCTTTTTTGCCCAACTATTCAGTCTGATATCAAACTTCGTCTGGAATAATAAGAGACAGAGAATTGCACTTAGACTGCTGAACCGCCATAGAGACACAGGTGGATTGAGCCTCCCAGACACCCAAAGGTATTATAGGGCTATTGTCCTTCAAAGGATACTTAACTGGTGCTTCCACACTCAATCCAAACTATGGGTCTCCCTAGAGAGATATATGGCGAGCAGAAACTTGGCCTATGCCCCGTGGCTGGCCCCGAAACACAGGGGGCTGTCTGATTCTACTTCTCCACTGACGATCCAGGCTCTGAAAACCTGGGATCGACTCAACGCCAACTTGGCACTGGCGCCCCCTGTGTCCCCACTGGCTCCACTGGGAGGTTATCTATGGTTCCCGCCTGGAGAACAGGTGGCTTTTTTTGGTCCCTGAGTAGACGATGGTAGCGCCATTTGTGGTAAATTAATGCAGGATGCCAAAATAATACCCATCAAAACACTCCGAGACCGGACTGGAAGTTTTCCTATGGGCGCTATAGGCAACTCCACCATTTTTTTAAAACACAAGGGAACTCCATACTAGATATCTCCATCCCTATGCCTTTCGAACGCCTCTTCATAGCAGAGGAACCGATCCCACACATGGTCTTTGAACTCTACCAACTGCTTAGCTCTGCTGCTCCCACAGTGAAGCCCTCATACATCAGGTCCTGGGAACGGGACTTAGATACAGTTTTTACCCCCACCCAACTATGTTCCCTCTACCAACTTACCCGATCCAGCTCAAACGACTCCAAGACGCAGGAAATGAACTACAAAATACTACTACGCTGGTACCGAGTACCGGCAGACTTAGCAAGAATATACCCATCCACATCAGACCAATGCTGGAGGGGTTGCGGCCACAGGGGCACCCTTCTGCACATTTGATGGGATTGCCCGGTGATTAGACCTTACTGGGAGGACATCAAGTCTCAAATCAAAGAAATTATGGGCATAGATATGCCTCACTTTCCGATCCACTTCCTGCTACACATTCCTCCCATGCCAGTGAGCCAGTACAGGAAAAGTGTGCTGCCCCACTTACTAAACGCAGCCAAGCGGCTACTTCCCAAATACTGGAAGCACTCGGAAATCCCAAGTAGGAAGGAAAAGGAATGGTGTCGTAAAGTGAGTGACATCAGAAATGCAGAGGACTGGATCGCCACCTGCAGGAGTGTCCGTGACCGCTTCACCGCAACTTGGCAGACCTGGACCGCATATGTCTCGGATCCGGGCCATGTGCCTTCCAGCTTAGATGTGGCCCTGCTGGAACTGGTGGAGCCATCCCTGAGGGGGTGATGATTTCCACAAATGATTTCCACAAATTTTACAAATAAATATCTGCATTTGTATTCACCCCCCCCCCCCCCAAGTCAATACTTTGTAGAACCACCCTTCACTGCAATTACAGCTGCAAGTCTTTTTGGGTATGTCTCTACTCTCTACCAGCTTTGCATATCTAGAGTGTGACATTTTTTGCACATTCTTCTTTGTGAAATAGCTCAAGCTCTGTCAGGTTGGATGGAAGCATCTGTGATCAGCAATTTTCAAGTCTGTCACAGATTCTGAATTGGATTAAGGTCTGGACCTTGACTGTGCCATTCTAACACATGAATATGCTTTGATCTAAACCATTCCATTGTAGCCCTGGCTGAATGTTTAGGGACACTTAAAAGTCTTGTCTCTCTCCCAGCCAGTGAAAAGACAGTGAAAAGAGAAGCAGCAGACAGATAAGCTGCAGTGTTGCCAACCGCCCGTATTTTTACGGGCAGCCCGTAAAAACAGAGCACTTTTCTCCTGCCCGTAAAAGGAGACAAGTGCGAGTAAAAATGGCTGCGATCGGCTCGGGTCAGAACTGCGCATGTGCAATTTTGAAGATCCGGTGACAATCCGATCCTGAGCTGACCCTGTCTATATTTTTAACTATCTCCTGTGCCATGTCTATATTTTTAACTATCTCCTGTGCCATGTCTATATCTTTTAACCATCTCCTGTGCCATGTCTATATCTTTTGACCATTTCCTGTGCCATGTTCATATCCTCTAACCATCTCCTGAGCCTTGTCCGTATCCTCTGACCATATCCATATTCTCTAACCATCTCCTGTCATTTATCATGTCTGCAGTCTCTGAAGGGGAGCCAGGAGAGGAGTCAAGAGTGGGAGCGCCACCAGATTGGGGATCACAAGAGGAGTCAGACATGTGTAGAAGAGACTGTAGGATCAAACCAGAGCCACCAATCTGAAGCCGTCTGACTGAGCTCTGCACGATTGACTTGAGAGGAGGTCAGTGACAGCGCCGCCTTGCCAGTCTGAGGTAAGGGGGAGCAAATACAGTAATGTAAAGGGGCACTGATTTAAAGGTTCCCCCTTATATCAGTGACTCCCCCCTTACCTAGTGTATTCACTCTGCGGAAGGTGGTTCCCAACGTTCCCCTTTACATCAGAGTCTGCAGGATTTCCCCTTACAGTACAAGGAGAACTCTGCGGACCCTGATGTAAGTGGGAACTCTGATGTAAAGGAGGACACAGAGCCCCCCCCCCCCCCACCCCTTACATCAGAGTTCCCCCTTAGATCATAATCTGTGGCATTTTCCTTTGCATCAGGGTCTGCAGAGTTCTCCCTTGCACTGCAAGGGAGAATTCTGCAGACTCTGATGTAAGGGGGTACTCTGTGATGGCTGGGTTAGATTAACCTGACCTTCATTTAAATAGAGAAATATGGTTGTTGACTTTTATTTAACTTAAACACGTTGCTAATAGCACTAACTATAAGTTTATAGTTAGTTTAAATATTAATATGTGCACAGTTTAGCACCAAAAGTGGCCTTTTTAAGTATTTTTTTGCAGTTTCAGTAAAAAAAATGGTGCTGTTTGTAAATTTGGCATCCTGCCAGTAAATTTCATTTGGGGGGGGGGGGTTGGCAACACTGATAAGCTGTGATCTCCTACCACCAGCAGGTTCCTCATATGAGCACTGCAGTACAACTGATTACAGTTGTACAACACCAGTACTTTATAAGGGCTGCAAGAGGCAGATACCGGGTCGAATTCAGGTACCTATGCTGCCATTAAAAATACATTTTTTAATTATTAATGAATACAGGGGTGCATTCATTTGAGTCCTTTATTTCTGCCTGATGTTCAATTTTATTTTTTAATGATCGCAAGAAAGGTTTAATGTTGAATTGATGAATTTACGTGTGCACAGAGAAATAGCTCCAAAATTTAATCCATGGTCCATTAATTATTTATGCAGCGTGTGCACAAATACATGGTGCAAAATATAGATATGCGAAAGAAAAAAAAAATCACCCTACTTCATTATATTCATCCCGTGAAATGGCTGAAAAACGCTGTTTTCTATTAAGTCTGCGGAAAATTATTTCCATTTCTCTGTCATTCACCAGAGAAACTATTAAGGAAACCTTTAGAATTACCGTCACATTTTGTCCTGCGCTGCCAATTCTGATTTGTTTCTCCGGAGACAAAGGAGAGAATACTAAAATAAGATAACATGCTCAACCCTATCAAGTCAGCGTAAACTGGGATCGGAAGTCTCAGGTTTATGAAGGAAAATGAGAATTCACTTTATCCAATTTAGAGGTCTGCCGATTCATTTAGGATAATTGGAATCCTGTTACTCATTCTCTCTGTTTCATCTCACTTTACATTTCATGGGAATTAATTCCAAGTGCAAAGAGAAGGATTCACACTAGAGTAGAACCAGGAACCATGGAAAACAAGTGCAATCACCGAGTGGAACCAAGAAAAACAAGTAACCTCACTCTGCGATCCGCTAATACTACACAGGAGACCGTGCTGTAAAATTTAGTCCGCTTACCTTCATCTTCACCTCTGTCCTGTATGGGAAGAATACACCCTCAAGGATTCGGCACAATTCGTCAATTCTTCCATTAGATAACTGATTGAGAATGTAAGCTTGTATAGATTCTGCAATACACCTGGCCATCTTTTTTGCAAATTCTTTATTTAAAGCTGAATTCCAAAAAAAGAAAGCTAAATAACAGATGCAACACATTTGAAACTGTTTTACATGGTTCTGTATTTATATCCATCCAATATGGAGACTGAAAGAGCTGCACTGCACAGCACAGCGCTGTCTGCCAGGGAGGGAGACCTGATATTCCTCTGCTTTAGTTAAAGTGTTACTAAACCCAGGACCCGGCATTAACTATATCTGGTCTCCCACAGTACACAAAACATGGAAATGCAATAGTTTTAGTAACTATAAACTGCTAAATACCTTTTCTCCTCAGCAGTATATAGCAGTCTTGTAACTTCTATCAGTGTCCAGCACAGCATTGGTCAAAGCTTGTAGGAGGAGTTTTCATTCTCCCCTGATTGTCCTATGAGGCTGTAGGACTCCTGACCCTCTGTCTGGACAGTGCTGATCACATGCACTCTCCCAAGAAATAAAAAACTCTCTAGCAATACACACCAAACTGAGCATGTGCAGCTTGCCCCCAAGGCTCTGTTCTATCAGGAGATGGATTGGGGACTGTGGAAGAAAGGGAGGATCAGAGAAGACAGGATCAAACAGCCTATTTACACAATGCAGAAGACTAACCCCTTAGGTTCCACAGTGAGTATAATAAGCATGCTTTACTGCATATACAGATTGCTTTTACTGTTGTGAGTTTAGTAACACTTTAAGTAAAACATGTATACTCCAAAAAAACTGTTGCTTGCCCCTTTAAAAAAAAACGCTCAATCCTCATAAATTAAATATACATAAAAATATAAATAAATAATTTATAAAAAAATATAAATAATTTATAATACAAAAATATAAATAAATAATACATAAACACACTCAATGGATGCTTAAAGCGGAGTTCCACACAAAAATGGAACTTCCGCTTTTCGGAACCCTCCCCCCCTCCGGTGTCACATTTGGCACCTTTCAGGGGGGAAGGGGGTGCAGATACCTGTCTAAGACAGGTATTTGCACCCACTTCCGGAATAGACTCCCATGGGAGTCTATGCCTCTTCCCGTCCCCACCGCGCTGTCTGCTGGGAACACACAGCTCCCAGGAGAGAGCGGGGACCACTTGGGACGCGCAGCGCGACTCGCGCATGCGCAGTAGGGAACCGGGAAGTGAAGCCGCAACGCTTCACTTCCTGATTCCCTCACCTAGGATGGTGGCGGCAGCTGCTGAGAACCGAGCAGGTTCTCGGCGTCCCCTGCCGACATCGCTGGACCCCGGGACAGGTAAGTGGCCATGTATTAAAAGTCAGCAGCTGCATTATTTGTAGCTGCTGGCTTTTAATATTTTTTTTTTGGCGGTGTGGGTGAACCCCCGCTTTAAGTATCCACATATCAATTATATAAACACTTAAAGTGAAAGAACGTCCAATGAGTGAATAATGCAAATATAGCTGCGTATGTAACATCCTGTGAAGAATTGCTGCAGACAGTTGGTGTTGACACAGTAAAAGAAACAGTGCTCTATGACACCTCCTGCTAGTGTGATACACTCCTTATACATTGGTTCCCCATTGAGAATGTCATATGTGACGAAACGCGTATGAGGAGGTAATGTGCTGACGTCACCACGCCATCTTGTTGAGAAGAATGGGAGCTTGAATTGTAGCCGGCCGGCTTGGTTTTTTCTATGTGTTTTAAAGATGTTATAAATGTTAGCGCAACCTTTTAATTGATTTAATAAATCGGGATAGAGACAATATCACGCTATAGTCTACCTTATCTCTTTTTGGGTTGATTATTGATGTACTGTTCACGGAGCCATGAGGCATATGGTATCTGCCTGAGAACTTTAATACTCCCTATATCATCCTTGGGATCCGTTGCTGAGCAAAGGCCTGGGCTGGGTCAAAGCCACATGTCTAATTGGCGTGTCATCTGGTAAGCCTGCTCTCTGTGTGGTGGCGGTGCACTTGTTTGTGTTAAAAATCACTGGGGTGTTCCGTATATGATACAGTATCATGCTATGGTCTATTATATTTTGATTGTTAAACCACCTCCCTCGGAGCTACGAATTTCATGGTATCTGTTTGAGGGTTATATCAACATGTATGCAGGATCCTGGTGAATCGTGGAAAGCAAAGGCCTGGGCTGGGTTAAAGCCATCTGCCCAAATTTGCTTGCTATATGGTAAGCGTGTTTTCTACTTATTTGTGATTACATCACTGGTGTGCCCTTATTTGAAGTTTTTCAACCACATATACAACTATTGGAACTGTTATGCCCTGCAATTTGATACACGGACTGTAATTAGCACAATTTTTCCCCTTTTCTGATACACTCCTTACCAGATAGTAGGATCCCACAAAGAGATCACCATGCGTCTGGTTGCCTTGCAGCTATAACAACTTTCACCTCTGAGATTACACAGTAATCCTGAAATACCACTCTCAATGAAATACCACTCCCAATGGAGATGAGAGGAAAAACAAACAGATCCCATAGTATAGTATTTCAAACTGAAATATCAGATTTATTAAAATTGCACTTACACAAGACGAAGAAACAACAGCATGTATACAGAATCCAGCACTGCCTGAAATTGGCGTGCGTGATGACATCACGTATATGGCTCCACCCAACATGTTTCTCCTACATAGGCATTGTCAGGGGAAGAGTCTGATCAGCCTGTGAGTACACTGAAAGAGTGCTAAACAAAGTGTAGCGCTATAATGAACATAAACAAATAGTCCCAAGTGAAAATAAAATGGAAATAACGATTAAAACAGTCCCAAAGAAATGATGGTGAAGATCATCTCAGAAGTCCTATTGTGACAAACTGCATAACGCGTAGCGACTTGTCTATGTTATCGCTCCAACCCGAAGTGACTGCGGACGCCTTTTTGACATGCCAGTGTTTTGTTTGTAGATATGCGCATATTCCTTTACCTTTGTGAGCGATACCCTTATTCAATAAATCAACGTTTTAAGGTTTTACACTATACAGTGTTTTTTCAGTTTTATATAACGTGTTTGGGAGTCCTTGATGTCCATGTGAAGCACACCATAAGGCGATATCCTTGTTCGTTTTTAGGCTTATACTGAATGTGATTTAAAGGGGAATTCCCCAATGCTTGCCAGACCTGCCTGTCCCCAGGGGGTCCTGGACATTGTGCAATCTGTCCGTGTGTTGGTGGTTGGCCTTTGCTGTGAAGGTAGTGTGATGTGACTCACTTGTAATTTGTAGCTGCAAGATATCTTTACCATCATCCCTTTGGGATTTGATTTCATTGTTATTTCCATTTTATTTTAACTTGGGACTATTTGTTTAGCACTTTGTTTAGCAATTATTGTTTGAGATACCGTATATACTCGAGTATAAGTCATTCCGAGTATAAGTCGAGACCCTAATTTACCACAAAAAAAATGGGAAAAACTTATTGACCCGAGTATAAGACGAGGGTGAGAAATGCACAGCTACTGTAAGTGGAAAAGAGGGTCAAAATTGCCCATTTGCAGCATCACTGTGCCCATTTGCATGCCTCACTGGGCCCATTTGCAGCCATAGGTCCCCTGAACTTCAAACTCAGTAGTTAAGGGTTCCTAGATGCCCCCTAGCTGCAGCCAAAATTTGGGGTCTCTGAACCCAAAGGGTCCCGAAATGACATTGCTGCAGATGGACACAGTTGACCGAATTTGGGGCCCTGTATCTCGGGGCCACTTAGTGCTAGGAACTCCAAATTTGGTGTGCAAACCCAGTGGAACTAGCACCATTAAATTCCCAAAGTTGGGGTTTCTAGCACCAAGTGGCCCCGAGATACAGGGCCCCAAAATCAGTTCAGAAAATGTCAAGCACTTATCTGCAGCAGAGAATGACATTTTCCGAACCGGATTTGGGGCCCCGTATCTCAGGACCACTTGGTGCTAGGAACCCCAGCTTTGGATATGTTGTGGTACCAGTTCCACTGGGTTTGCACACCAAATTTGGGGTTCCTAGCACCAAGTGGCCCTGAGATACGGGGCCCCAAAATCGGTTCGGAAAATGAAATTTTTTGCTGCAGAAAAGTGCTTATGCAGCTTATACATGATATAAATTGACACAAGTGCAATATTTCTTTATCTTATAGATTGAAAGAGTACAAGTAGACTGATGAGTTTTATCTATCTGCTACTCTGCTCTCTCCTCCTATCAGCAGGCTTCTTGTTAGAACAATGAGCACTGCAAAACTGTTGACTATATACTCAGCCTTTGTGCTGCACTTCTCTCTCCAGACCTGAGCTTTGTTGTATAGGGGATTGCATTTTAACATTTTTACTGTCACCACCGTATGTCTCGGGCCCAGGATCCTCATGGCGGGTGTCACCAACCGGAGGGGAGGGAGACTAGCAAACATCCATTCACTGATCTTCCCTAGCTAGTAAGAACCTGGAAGTGTATATGTGAAATGCTCGAAACTCCCTTGAAAAAGTCAAGTGACCAGTGATGCAACACGTCTGGAGGAGCCGGTGACGGCACTTCCGGTATCTCGTGTACCCAGAGGTAATGGTGAGGAGGCAAGCTCTTTTTTACATATTCACATACTATGTATTTTTCAACACCTTGATGAGGAATTTAGATTTTGAGCAGTTATTGATCCCTAATCCATGCACCCAGCCCCTAGTTTACATACAGGGCGCTGAACGTATGGATTTCAATGGGTTTTTTTTTTTGCACCCCAAGCCCGCCCAGTTAAGTGACAATAGTTAATTAATATTTGCTATTGTCTTCCTGCTTCTCCTCCCAGCCAATCAGGAAGCGGGTCTTAAGATCCGATTGGCTGAGAGGAGAAGCGACAATTTTTGCCAGGAGCAGAAGCAGGGGTGAAGCCGCCAAGGAGAAGCAAGGGGAAGCCGCCAAAGCTGCCCATGACCTGAATGGGGCAAGTGCGGGTCTGGTGGGACCGACCGACCAACCGAACGGGGGGGTTGGGTGGTTTGTTTGCTGACCCCCCCAAAAATTAAGCACCAGCCGCCACTGAGTCCAATTCACTCGAATGGGTGCATTTGGCAAGCAGCACATGCCAAACATGATATGTCGCGTTATATTTGCTGCTATCATGAAGCCCAGCTGCCAGAGCAGTGTGTGCGTCCTAAGCAGTCACTATGTTATTTTGTAGGTGGGCTGTTTTTACTGTCCCATTTGTGTTATAATAATACTATTACCGTCTATTACCGATATTGATAATAATTATTGTTCTTATTCTCTAATGTATAATTATATCTACAATTTACTGATCACACTAACATATTAATAAGTTGTAGATATAATAATTTCAGGCAGGGGTTTTTCCTGAGACCTAAAAATTATTTCAAGGGTTCCTCCATGGCAATGTTGGGAAAGGCTGGTCATTTTCAGCCAGTATACGAACAATCAAAACAGAGTTTGTTTGAAAGCACTGTAGTCAGCAAGGATACATTCACTACCTAATGTAGCGTGGTAATGCCAGTATGTCTGTGCGGCCTGCCCAGATCTCTGAAGCTGGGCATTTGGGAAAAAAAAGACAATTCTTGAAATAAGCTTCTTACGCTAAATCATTGGCTGGTTTACAAGGCAGAGGATGGTAAAAGATGTTGCCTTCTTGCTCTCACAGAGGAGCGTGATTTTAGTGGCTGTGAATGGCATTTCACGTTTCCAGGGTGGAAAAACATATACAGGATTATTCATTAAAAAAAGTGAGCCTCGGCCTCACACTGCTCGATAAAGCTCTTTCAATTCAAAATCAACTATTCTGCTGCTACATTGTAATGACATAGCTGCTCGCTGAAGAGCCTTGTTGAATGGCAATGTCTCTGTAGCCATGTTAGAAGCTCACAACCCATCCCAATCCAAGCTGTGACATTACACAAGTGAGACGGAATTCAGATGAATAGAATAGGGAGGGAAGAGGACGATTGCTAGAAATTCTATTTGTGGAATGGCAAAAAAGCTGCTGCTCACTCCTGTGTCTCGTCATTTATAATATCTATTTGTAATACATGTGTTGCCACGTTAGGATCTGTCACACAGTTGCTAGCTACAAAATGGGTATTATTGATTTTTATGGGAGAGCAAAAACTAGCTATTTCTACATGCTTCATTAGAAATAAGGCAGCCATGTAATACTGTCACCATTACCCTCGCTCCTTAGAAAAATGGTTCTAATATTACATTTAACATACAGTACATTGATTAAAAGACCTTAAAGCCCTGGTGCCAAGCTACGGCCTAAGGGCTGTATTTGGTTTACTGAGTGGCCCTTTGGTGCTTACTGGGTGACCCAGCAGCCAATAGTTTGTGTTTTGCTTGCTTAGGTGCTTACTCGGGGACTTTGAAGAAGAAGAATATTCATTAAACTTGTCTACTGTCTAAATTATTTGTTTTTTTTCTTTCTCATTTTATTATGTTTTCTATCCTGTCCATTCTTTATTCTTCTTTTGTGTATATTTTTCCTCTGACTTTTTATAATTGATCTTGCTGAGACGAATATCAAATGTGGTTGCAGTAATTTTTTAGGGGGCTGTAAGGGGTGCTGACTTGTAAAGAGGCTGCAATGGCAGTGAGCTCTAGGAGTCTCTTTTAGTGCGTTGCCACGTTCCCAGTTTCCAACCAAGCATGCAGAATGTCTGCAGTCTTTGACCATCTCTTGTTACATTCCCTCAGTCTCTGATGATCTACTGTAGCATGTCCAATCTCTGACCATTTTTTGTAGCATTGCATACTCTGAGCGTTATACGCAGCTCTTTGGTGAAGTTAGGGGCTGTACTTAAGGCCCCCTATTTCAAGTATGATGACCACCACTTTTTTAACCACTTGCCCACTGGGCACATAAACCCCCTTCCTAACCAGATCAATTTTTCAGCTTTCCGTGTTCTCACATTTTGAATGACCATTACTCAGTCATGCAACACTGTACCCATATGAAATTTTTTGTCCCTTTTTTCACACAAATAGAGCTTTCTTTTGGTGGTATTTGATCACCTCTGGGTTTTTTATTTTTTGCATTATAAATGAAAAAAGACCGAAAATTTTGTAAAAAAATGCATTTTTCTTCGCTTTGTTATAAAATTGTGCAAATTAGTAATTTTTCTTCATAAATTTTGGCCAAAATTTATACTGCTACATATCTTTGGTAAAAATAACCCAAATAAGGTCTCAAGAAATTACCAAATAATATACACAAGCCAAGACAGTACAAATACCCCCCAAATGACACCTTTTTAGAAAGTAGACAATCCCAGGTATTTAGTAAGAGGCATGGTGAGTTTTTTGAAGTTGTAATTTTTTCCACAATTCTTTGCAAAATTAAGATTTTTTTGTTCTCTTTTTTTTTCACAAAAATGTCATATTAACGGGTTATTTTTCTCACACAGCATATGCATACCACAAATTACACCACAAAACATATTCTGCTACTCCTCCTGAGTATGGCGATACCACATGTGTGAGAATTTTACACAGCCTGGCCACATACAGAGGCACTACATGCAAGGAGCACCATCAGGCCTTCTAAGAACATAAATTACACATCTAATTTCTAGACTACCTCTTACACTTTTGAAGGTCCTGGAGCACCAAGACAGTGGAAACGCCCAAAAAATTACCCATTTTGGAAAGTAAAGGATGAAACATGGATGGAGCATGCATGAAGCACAGATGGAACACGCCTGGAGCATGGATGGATGAGCCATTGCTGGGCACAGATCAGCGCTGTGGGAACTTTAGATCCAGCCCACAGCTCTGCTGCTGCACCCGGCCCCCCCCTCCTCACTTGTTGTACCGATCGGCGCAAGGAGATGGGAGGAGCCAAACCAGACAAGCTCCAGTTCGTTTACAAGTGATCACGCCATCATTGGATGGCGTAATCACGTGATAAATCGCCACTGTCATTGGCCCTTTACCCCGATCCATGACATGCCGGGTCTGGGAGACCCAACGGGCATGGAGATTCCCGGGTGCGTGCCCCAGCGCGATTCTGGGAGGACGTCATAGTATGCCCTCCCAGAGTTATCCAACCGCGCTGTAGCCGTCATTAGGCTATGGCCAGGTCAGCAAGTGGCTGAAGTAAAACTTTTGTAAACCTGAGCAAGTCAACCTGAGCACATGATTAATGCAGTTTCCTGAAGACGCCATCATCAACGAAAAGTGCAGGGGTGGAGTTCCCAGTCGTCACATTTAGTCCCGATAACATCACATCTAGCGACATGGCTTCTAGCAGTTGAAGTGCACGCCGATTCCAAGTTAGAGTAGAGCGGCAGCACCTCATAGGTATAGTACCCTCAGATTGTGTTGGTTCCAATTATAGGCACAGCTAATGTACGTGCAATTCACCTTTTTTTTTTATCCAAGTATTAATAAATACTATGTGTAGGAGCAGCTAGAATCCTTTCTTGCTTCAATTTTTCAGCCAGGCACAGTATTTTCCACAGTTAGGCACACACTTAGGCTAGTTTCTTGAATAATCAGTCTAGGGGTTTTGGTTGTTTTTGATGTTTTATTGAGAACTTGGATAGGGAAGGGAATATAGTGAGATACTCCGGATTCAACTAATTACATGGAGGACAACTTCTTTAACTTGACTGTGGAATTCCTACTTGATGCAACATGCTCTCTTGAGCAAGTCCTCTTTGAGAAGGTTGGACTGTTGCTCTTCAGGACACTAGCCAGTATCCCCATTAAGCTGTACCCAGTAGCTGACTTTCCCTTCCCCTCCCCTCCCCTCCCCTCCCCTTCTTTCTCCCCTCAGTCAGCTCTACTGCTCCCTGTCATCGGGAGCAGTGATCGCTGTCATGTCAGTGGAAGCCCATCCCCCCACAGTTAGAACACCTCCCTAGGATACACTTAACCCCTTGATCACCCCCTAGTGTTTAACCACTTGCTTACCAGGCACTTACACCCCCTTCCTGCCCAAGCCATTTTTCAGCTTTCAGTGCCTTCGCACTTTGAATGACAATTGCGCAGTCGTGCTACACTGTACCAAAAAAAAAAATTTGGATCATTTTCTTCACACAAATAGAGCTTTCTTTTGGTGGTATTTAATTACTGCTGGGTTTTTTATTTTTTACAAAAAAAAGACCAAAACTTTGGAAAAAAAAATGTTATTACTTTTTTTCTGTCAGTAAATTTTGTAAACAAGTAATTTTTCACCTTCACTGATGTGCACTGATGAGGCGGCACTGATGGGCACTGATAGGCTGAACTGGTGAGCATTGATGAGGTGCCACTTATGGGCACTGATGAGGCGGCACTTATGGGCACTGATTAGGTGGTACTGATGAGGAGGCACTAATATGCCGCACTTATGGGCACTGATATGTGACACTGATGGGCACTGTTAGGTGGCACTGATGGGCACTAATAGGCGGCACTGGTGGGCACTGATAGGTGGCACTGGTGGGCACTGATAGGCAGCAATGGTGGGCACTGATAGGCAGCAATGGTGGGCACTGATAGGCGGCACGGATAGGCGGTACTGATGGGCATTGATGGGTGGCACTGATGGGTGATACTGATGGGCATTGATTGACAGCAGTGATGGGCATTGATGGGCAGCACTGATAGGCGACACTAATTGCCAGCACTGACTGGCATCACTAATGGGCTCTGATTGGTGGCACTTGTGGGCAGTGGTGGGCACTGATTGCTGCCAATGGTGGGCACTGATAGCTGGCATTGGTGTGCACTGATTTATGGCACTATAGTGCAATATTGTAATCAGGGCACTGATGATCAGTGCCCTGATTACATTCCTAGATGTCCCCCTGCGTGGAGATGCCACTGATTGGCTCTTCTCGCCACACACTCTGTCAGTGTGAGGCGAGGAGAGACGATTACCGCCACTTCCTTGTTTACATGTGACTGGCTTTGATTGCACACAGGTGACCACATGGTTAAAGAGCCCTGATTCTTTACAGAGATCGGGGTCGCGCCCTGTCCTAGCAACACAGCGCGGCCGTGATCGCTGCACGCCCCCACTGGTGCGTGAGAGCGGCTGTTCTGGGACGCCATTATATGACATTGTCCCAGAACGAGAGCTGCACCGCTCCGCCGTCATTTGACGGTGGGCGGGCGGCAAGCAGTTAACCCCTTTCCTGCCAGTGTCATTTACACAGTAATCAGTGCATTTTATATATAAATATAAATATAGCGCTCGCAAACACAATGAGTGAAAATATAATGAATATAAAAGAAGCAAAGTCAAATAAGGTGACTAAAGGTGCTCCAATCCAAAGTGAAGGAAAAATAAGGTGCTTAAGAAAAATTCAGGTGTGCAACACCCCCTCATGTATCCCCACTCACCAGATCAGAACGACCCCCAGCTTTTCAGCCTGGTGGGTCACTTAAAGCTTGGTAAAGATATCCAGGGATGGGGGATATGGTGATAGGCCATCAGGTCCAAAGTTCCTTTATGAAGTTGCGCAGCCAGAAAAAACAGGTACCCAGAAGTAAAAAAGAAGGGAACTGATAGTGAAGTACCATTAAAAAAAAGGTTTTGTTGTAAAAGGGAGTGGGTACTTACAACAAGCAAGACGAAACAAGCCTCAAACATGGAGCTGTGGGTGTAAAGACACCGTTCCTGACGTGCGTTCCACGGGACAAGAAGTGACGTCAGTGATACCGGAAATAGCGTAAAAAACGCTCATGTACCTATTGTGTAGTTCAGATGGTTGCCTTATGATATGCCTCATACACTTTAGTCTACAGTTGAGAATTTGGATATTATTGGGATCAATCATGACCTGCATAGCAGATGCACATGCTGGTTGCTCAGCCTCTAACGCTTGCTTGCCTCCTGTTGTGTCTCATGAGCAGGCTTTTTGCTGCACAGCAGCTACTTGGTAGTCAGCCTGATTTAGAGTAAACCTGTCCTCCAAGGTAAAATCAGCACTGTGTAGGCACCTTGTGATGGCTGCAAGTACCCTTGTTATGCCCCATACACACAAGCGGAATTTCCGTCAGAAAAAACTTGGATGTTTTTTCTGACGGAATTCCGCTCAAGCTTGCCTTGCATACACACGGTCACACAAAAGTTCTCTTAACTTTCGACCGTCAAGAACACGGTGACGTACAACACTACGACGAGCTGAGAAAATGAAGTGCAAATTGTTTCCGAGCATGCGCTGTTTTTTGCGCTTCGAAATTGCATACAGACAAACCGCATTTTCGGATAGAAGCTTTTTCCGACCGAAAAATAGAGAACCTGCTCTCAATCTTTTGCTGGCTGGAATTTTGCCAGCAAAAGTCCGATGGAGCATACACACGGTCAGAATTTCTGACCAAAAGCTCTCATCTGACTTTTGCTGGCAGAATTTCCGCTCGTGTGTACGGGGGCATTAGTCTTTGAATTAATCCTTGGATTCCTGTGATGTCCTCTTAGTTCCTATCTGCTCCCGTTTGGTCTGGTAAATATACCATTGGAAGCATTAAGTTAAGTGCAAAAAATGCTTCTAAAGCCAGACATAGATGGAGCTTCCAGCGCTAGCAATAATCTCCTGTACAATCCGTCAGGCTGGTTGTACTCAAGTTTATCGATTGATCAACTTGGGTACATTTAGTCTGCCCATAATTGGTTGGAATCTCAGCCAGCCCCTGCTTAACCACTGCTTAAGACCGGCCATAAGCTCTATTCCCCCATCAACACAGTCACTGTCGAATCTCTCCCACAGAGCTATTGTGTTCTCCTGGAGGGGGGAAGGTGCAGGGAGCCATCCCTGCTGGGAGGACACATTGATTATTGCTTGCGGCAATAATCACATGTAGAAATCCGACATGCTGGTTGTACCCAAGTGGATCCTTCAGCCTGCCAATAGATGGTCCCTGCTGAACCGGCCACGATTCGAACCATCTATAGCCAGCTTAAGCCTCAAACTTCCTCTGGAATCTGCCTTTGTTGCACTGAATTCTCAAACAGCCATCTGTGTCCTCATTGGAGAGAGTTCCAATCTCTTCTAATCCCTACCGAAAGTGAGGGAATCTCCCCAATGGAGACACAGACCACAATACAAACCTTACAGAGGTTATATCCCTTCCTCACTCTGCCAGAGCTAAAAAAAAGTATTGGCTGGAGTTTGGCTTAAAATACATGGATATAAAAACACTCATTAGAACTGTTGGATGTGACCAAAAATGGAACTTCCGCTGTCCGGACACTAAATGATATCCTTATTAGCAAATATTAACCCATAAACATCCCCTACCTAACGGCCTTGTAATATTTTTTCATGAAATTGTTTCTTACTGTGTTTCACAGTGCAAAAAAAGGAATTCGGATATTTAAATGAGGTCAGAGCAAAAGAAGGATATTTTTTTTAAGTGTATCACCCTCTAGTGTGTGCTACTAGAAGTGAGAGAGTAGGTAAAAGCATTACTGGCTCTGGGCTTTAATAGAGGTTTGGGGTTAATATAATAAAATTGGGGTTAATAGAGGTCAGGGCTGGATGACTCATCCTGGCAGCCCTCTGGTGCCTCTTCCTGGTGTCTGGAAAGTTGGAGAACATTCTAGAACTAGTGGGTGGAGGTGAGGAGGAGCTGCCTTGAATATTTATGGGCTCTCAGCCAATCCCTGGGAGTGGGCCTGGCAGTGAACTGGGATAACCCATAAATAGACATGGGCCATGCCAGTAAGGGAGTTTGGGTAGAAGATGGACGGTGGCCCTTGAGTTACCCCTGCCAGGGTTTTACCTCAAGCTGGGAGCTCAGGACAGCTGGCCTTGAAGGATCCCACCACAGGAGGCAATTGGAAGGATTCATGCTGGAGAGGCTGTGGGAAGGAGTAAGCTGAGATAGTGAGTAGACAGGGGAGAGACTGTCAGCTGTAACATAATCACGATGTGCCAAGTTTTCATCTAACCTTGCCCTGGGAAATCTCTATGTGTGTGTGTCAGTCAAACAGGACTGGTGCAGAGAGTCAGTCAGAAGGACTGAGAGGAAGATCAGCCAGGCGGGCTAGCATTTCTGCAAGCAAGTGGAACTGGGATCAGTGGCCACAGGGAAGCTGAAGGAGATATGTTATGCTGTTCACTCTATTTGTGCTACTTTTGCCAAGGGACTAAAAGTTCCTGCCTGTAATGGGCCTTTGCTGAACTAACAATATACTGCTAGTTCCACCAGGAGTAAGCAGCAGGTGCTGTACAAGGGGACCAAGTTTTCTACAGGAGGAAAAGAAGAGGATTCTTTGTAAATAGGGAGGAAGTTGTTCCTTTGTTCATGTTTGGACATTTCTTTAAGTTGGGCATCCCATAAATTCCCTAAACTATCCAAGTTATCACCCGCTAATAAAAACAACAAAAACAAGCCAAGAACTATTCTTTCTGTGTTGGAGTGAATGAAGGAAATGCTAAGTGACTGACTGTGCAGCAGTGGGGAACCCTATCTCAACAGCTCTTATGAGGGGTGTGCTACATAAGTATAAGAATGTCAGAATACATACTCGAATATAATTTTTTTTTTAAACCAGAGAGTTACTTGTCACTTTAAAACGAATAGCTAAAGAGTGCTTTCCATCCTAAATCACTAATCAAAAATTGAATATTTTTTAAAAGTGAACTACCAAAGGGTTTTGTTAACAATTATATATACTGTATACCGCAAAAACAATAAAACAATTGATAATAATAAAACAACCAATACATTTTAATTATCAATCCATTTAAGTGGCAATTTTTGGCTTTGTTATGGTTTTGTATGTATATTGCACAAAGAAAGTTAACTATAGCAATTAACTGACCACAGGCATCTCCAAGAATACCACAACAATAAATTCCTCTGTAGCAATCCCGAGCTGAGCACTGCTTCACTCATAAAGTGGATTATCACTACACAAGCCAAATCTGAGTGCCAGGAAAACAGTAGCAGAGATCTGACATCAGAGGCACCATTCCTGTCACATCATTTTTGGATTAAGTAGCCATTACAAAACTATGAACAGGTAAACGGCCAAATGCTTGGCAATGAAATTGATAAGTGTGATGTAAAGCGAATGAAAAACCAGGGCAAAGACAACAGCCAGCCTTTCTTCCTTCCTTGTTCACTTTCTCTATATCTGTCTTATGCATGCCGTGCCTTAAAAAAGAGTTACTAATTCATTGCCAAAAGACTAGCACTCTTCATTTTCATTGCAGGGACTCCAGAACAACATACTCAGTGGCACTGGGAACTTTAAGCTTGCATGTGTAGTCAGATGAAGAAAAGCTTCAAACAAGCTCAATAGCTCTGGCGGAAGCTCCCACACAGCAAGGCTTCCCTTGATGGTCACCAAACAGTAGCACAAACCATAGAAATATAAAGGAGCACCAGATCAGATAAGAGTCCCAGGCCATGTTAATTGCTGGTAAAAAGTCATAAAAACAGCCAATGCGTTTTGGGTGCAACACCTCTCCCTCATCAGGGCTCCACAGAGGATAAATCTTGGATGTACTCAGAGAAAACAGTGACTGCACAGATCTTTATTAGAATCTGTATTGAGCTCTTCATATGAATTAATAACTTGACAGCAGTTGCTGAGCAGCAATGAATGGAGTTTTCATTGCAGGACTTATCCTTTGGATCTACAGCTTTAGGTACAGAATAAAAGAAGCCCATTGCTATCGTTACATTGGTATTAGGTATTGGGTTAAGCCTGGTACACACTAATGCCCTGTACACACGATCGGACTTTCCAACAACGTGGAATTTTGTTCAAAGGTTGTTGGCTCCAACTTGTCTTGCATACACATGGTCACACAAATGTTGGCCAACAATTAGGTTCATAGTGACATACTACATGGTTTTCATCTCTTTTGTGCCACCCTTTGGGCACCTTCTGCTAATTTCGTGTTAGTAGAAGTTTGGTGAGTGTTTGCGCTTTTCTTTTTGCGTTTTTCATTTAGCGCTATTATTATTATTATTATTATTCTTGATATCACTTGAAAAAAAAAGCCTTTGAAAATTAATTTGCAATAACTCCATCAGTATCACCAGCTAGCAGCTTCATTATTATCCCATTAAAGAAGAGAATTGTGCGCTGCATTTGGAGATTTCCTAATTTGCCATGTCACGAATGTTAATTCTCCATTACGAACGCTAGTTTACAAGCCGCTTCTGCTTCTGAGCATGTGTGAACATTTGTGCGACAGACTTGTGTACACACGATCGGAAAGTCCAACAACAAAATTTTTTTGGCAAAAAATTTGAGCACCTGTTAGCAAACATTTGTTGGCGGAAAGTCCGACAAGAAATGTTCGATGGAGCATGCACACGGTCGGACTTTCCGCCAATAAGCTCACATCCAACATTTCCCGTCGGAAAGTCGGACCACGTGTACGCGGCATAATAGTTTTTTTATCTTACAGGAGCCATTGTACTAACGATCCGACATTAGTACAGCGATCTCCCCTGCTGAGCTGTTGTGTTCTGACAGGGGGACCACCAGAACACGCCGATCAGCGCTCAGCCATTGGCTGAGAACGTTGATTGGGAGCCAGTTGGCTGCTGGTTTTCAAATGTCGGCCGCTTTTTATTGAGCCAGCTGATGTCTCCAGAGATTCGGCCTGTGTGTACCAGTTATTAGGTTAGCCAGGGGGGTTAAACAGAAGGCTGGCCACCCACCAAAATATTAACATCACTGCTGGACAGAGCTATACACATACCATGGCCAATTTTGCCTCAGCCTGCAGAGTTTGACAGGTGACACCACCTGTCAAACTCACCCACCAAGGTCAATAGGAGCATGCTGTAACTACAGCCCAAATGCATCGCTTTTAGTGTCAGTGTGGTGAAAGGGCCCTTATTGTTAAGGATTTGCCCCTACCCCATACTACAGTAGAAGGCTGAAGGGAGTGACACCACATCATTACATGGTGCCACTCTCTGCAGCATATAGGATCTGCCGTTTGCCAGGGGAGGAAGAGGGCTAAGACCAAAGACATCTGGGAAAAAAGTATGTATATATATATATATATATATATATATATATATATATATATATATATATATATTTTACTGGCAGACTCAACTTGGACTTGTCAGAGAGACTAAAAGAAAACTGTTACATGCAGATGCACTTATACCTTTTTAATGGGAAACCATAGTTCTTCTTTAACCCTTAAACTACCACCAACATAACTACTATGTTGGTGTAGGTAAAGGTATGTATTCAAACATGGCCGCAATAGCAGCCATGAGTTTGTTTACTTTTTAGTAACAGATTACTGGCTATATTGTAAAATTGATTTAATGGCTTTACAGCTGCCTGATTGCTTCTTCTGAGCCTTTTCATGTGCCCCCTCCCATCTGGGCACCCCCCCTTCCTGAGTCCTGGGTTCACCAGCTTCTCCTGGGAGCCCAGGACACAAAAAACACTACAGAAAGGCAGGCAGGTGGGGAGAGATGGAGGAATGTCTCTTATGCCCCGTACACACGAGCGGAATTTCCGTCGGAAAAATCTTGGATGGGTTTTCCGACGGAATTCCGCTCGAGTTTGGCTTGCATATACACGGTCACACAAAAGTTCTCTGAACTTTCGACTGTCAAGAACGCGGTGACAGACAACACTGCGACGAGCCGGGAAAATTAAGTTCAATGCTTCCGAGCATGTGTCGAATTGTTTCCCAGCTTGCGTGTTTTTTTGCCCGTCGGAATTGCATACAGACGAACTGAATTTCCGTCAAGAACCTTTTCCGTCGGAAAAATAGAGAACCAGCTCTCAATCTTTTGCTGGTGGAAATTCAGACAGAAAAAGTTGGATGGAGCATACACACAGTCGGAATATCCAACCAAAAGCTCCCATCACACTTTTTTTGACAGAAATTCCAACCGTGTGTATGCAGCATAACTCGACTCTTCCCATGAAGTATGACCTCAGAAGCACTCAGCTCAGAGAACTTCCAGGTTCAGAGCAGTTAGTTCCTGAAAGGAATAAGTGCAAAATTAAAAAATATTTTATAGAATTTAAAAAAAAACTAAAGAAAATGTAAAGCCCCCCCCCCCCCCCCCCCCCACGAATGCACACGTACATCACATACATGTACATAACTAATGATTACAAAAATCATATTGGGTATTGCTGCTAATGCTGGAATAAGAGGAATAATTCATGGGTCATCATTATTGGATAACTCTAACATGATGAATTGTGAAGGCTATTAAAGTAGCTCTTTGAGTATCATAGTTTGTTGCTGTGTCGCAAGAGCATGAATCTACAACCCTGATTCACTGTGTAAAATCTGCATAAAAACAGAGTGCAATGATTTGCAAATCTTATGAACCCATATTTTATTCACAATAGAAATTAGAAAACATAAAAATTGAAATTCATGGGAGCAGCACATCTCAAAAAAGTTGTGACAGGGCCATGTTTACCACATTGTAGCATCCTCTCTTCTTTTAACAACACTAAATGTTTGGGAACTGAGGAGACCAGTTGCTGGAGTTTTGGAAGAGGAATGTTGTCCCTTTCTTGCCTGATATAGGATTTTAACTGCTCAACAGTCTTCTTTTTCATATTTTTCGTTTTAAGGTGCACCAACTATTTTCAGTTGTTGAAAGGTCTGGAGTGCAGACAGGCTAGTTAATCACCTGGACTCTTCTATTACAAAGCCTTGCTATTGTCATAGATGCAGTATGCAGTTTAGCACTGTCCTGCTAAAGTATGTAGGGCCTTCCCTGAAAAAGATGTCTGGGTGGGAGCATATGCTGCTGTAAAACCCGAATATATCCTTCATTATTGATGGTGCCTTTCCAGTTGTGCAAGCTGGCCATTCCATACACTCTAGTGCATTCCCATACCATCAGAAATGCAGGATTTTGAACTGAGCGCTGATAACCAGCCAGAAGATCCCCTTCCTCTTTAGTCTGGAGGATGTGGTGCCCATGTTTGCCAAAAAGAATGTAATTTTGATTTGCCTGAATACAGAACACTTTTCAGCTTTGCAATAGACCATTTAAATGAGCTTTGGCCCAGAGAAGACAGCAGTGTTTCTTGAGCATAGCTTCTTCTTTGCATGATAGAGCTTTACCTTGCATTTTTGTAAAGCATGGCAAACTGAGTTCAGTTATGATTTCTGGAAGCATCCTTGAATCCATGCCTGGTATTAATGTGGGGCCGTCTGAGTGCCTGAAGATCACGGGCATCAAACATTGCATTTCGGCCTTGTTTGCACACAGAGATTTCTCCAGATTCTTTTTGATTATATTATGTACTGTAGATGATAATATATTTAACGTCTTTGCAGTGAAAAGATTAGTGGTTAAGTGCTGGGGTTGAAGTTAATAGCTAACAGTTTTTTTATATTTGAGATATATATATATATATATATATATATATATATATATATATATATATATATATATATATATATATATACACATACATACATACAGTATCTCATAAAAGTGAGTACACCCCTCACATTTTTGTAAATATTTTATTATATCATTTCATGTGACAACACTGAAGAAATAACACTTTGCTACAATGTAAAGTAGTGAGTGTACAGCTTGTATAACAGTGGAAATTTGCTGTCCCCTCAAAATAACTCAACACACAGCCATTAATGTCTAAACCGCTGGCAACAAAAGTGAGTACACCCCTAAGTGAAAATGTCCAAATTGGGCCTAATTAGCCATTTTCACTCCCCCACTGCCTTAACCCTCTTGGGCATGGAGTTCACCAGAGCTTCACAGGTTGCCACTGGAGTCTTCTTCCACTCCTCCATGACAACATCACGGAGCTGGTGGATGTTAGAGACCTTGCGCTCCTCCACCTTCCGTTTGAGGAGATTATATATATATATATATATATATATATATATATATATATATATATATATATATATATATATATATATTATATATACACACATACACACACACACTATATTATCAGAAGTATTGGGACGCCTGCCTTTACACATACATGAACTTTAATGGCATCCCAGGCTTAGTCTGTAGGGTTCAATATTGAGTTGGCCCACCCTTTTGCAGCTACAACAGCTTCAACCCTTCTGGGAAGGCTGTCCACAAAGTTTAGGAGTGTGTCTATGGGAATGTTTGACCATTCTTCCAGAAGCACATTTGTGAGGCCAGGAACTGATGTGGACGAGAAGGCTTGGCTCACAGCCTGGGCACTAATTCATCCCAAAGGTGTTCTATCAGGTTGAGGTCAGGACTCTGTGCAGGCCAGTCAAGTTCCTCCACCCCAAACTCACTTATTCTTGTCTTTTTGGACCTTGCTTTGTGCACTGGTCCAAACAAATCATTTGGTGGAGGGGGGATTATGATGTGGGGTTGTTTTTCAGGCGCTGGGCTTGGCCCCTTAGTTCCAGTGAAGGGAACTCTTAACCTCCCTGGCGGTATGATTATTTCGGATTTTAGGTGCTGAAAGCGGTACAATTATTTTGCATGGAAATTTGGCGTTTTATATTGTAGGTCTGTAATTCTTAGGAATAGTTCACTTAAATCTGTCCAAACCAGAGTCTAGTAGATATCCCGGGTATGATAAAGTTTGAAACACAAAAACATAAATTATAATATAATAAATAAAAATAAATAATTAAAAAAAATAAAAATAAATAGTAATAAAATTAATTTCCCCACGATTCACTATCGCTCAATTCTGCAAGTGTTCTAATTTACTATCGCTGTTTTCTAGCTGCTCTAAAGCCATTTTTGATGTAAAGGGACACTTTTTGGTTACTATGGACAATCTCCAGTTTCCAGGCAGAAAGAACAGTATATATCACATAAAACTGCATGCAGGGCATGGGCCAAAGCACTGGGGACAAAAGGGATGTGTAATAATTTCATACAGTACTGTAATCTGTAAGATTACAGTACTGTATGTGTTATGATTTTTACTTTTTTTGAATTTGCCGCCAGGCTCCGCCCCCGTGCGCCGCGACGCTTGCAGGGAACGGAGCCTGGCACGGAGAGGCTTCGGAGGAGGACGTAGCCCGCGGACACTGCGGGGGACATCGCAGGATCCCGGGGACAAGGTAAGTAAAGGCACACCAGGATCCTGCGATGTAATCCCGAGTGTGGCTCGGGGTTACCGCTAATGGTCCTGAATTTTAACCCCGAACCACACTCGGGAAAACCGCCAGGGAGGCTACGGTGTCAGCATACCAAGACATTTTGGACAATTTCATGATCCCAACTTTGTGGGAACAGTTTAGGGATGGCTCTTTCCTGTTCCAACATGAATGCGCTGAAGTCAGAAGCTGATTGGCTATCACGCACAGCTGCACCAGATCTTGCACTCTCCAGTTTTATCAAATCAACCCCCCTTGGCTCCATTTATATCTGTGTTGTGGCAACATGCATTATACCACAAAGCGTGGCCTTAGATTTGATGCTGAGTTGAGGTGCCATTCATTTTCCCACTATGGCAATACACACACACATTGAAGCATGCCAAAATGCACTGTAGTGCACTGTGTTACAACTTTTCTGACATCCAATCCTGACATGTCCATTTCTGGATATTTTGGTGTACTCGCAGCTCATTATTTTCAGTGGGCTGTCTTAACACACATTAATGCACCGCAAAAATGTAAATAAGCCCTAATTGCCTATCTAATTCTAATTTTGTCCCTAATTACTACACAAAAATTAAATCTGTTATCATTTTCTTTAGATTGATTTTGATATTATAAACAAATGTTATGCTGGCACAGAAAGTACTTGAAAAATAGATGATAGCTGTGTGCCAAAAAATGTTTCTATGGGAAATGGCACCGCTCCAAGAAGTATGAGATTTTAAACATCAATATACTGTGCGCTTATAACTTGTATGCACATGAAGATTTCCAGACCTTTTTGGATTTCCCAGCCTGATCATCTCTTTTGATGCAAATACTAATTTAATGAGCAAACTGTAATCATCCAATTGTTGTAACTGATTTTTGAAAGATACAATTCTTGAAATTCTTTAAATTAAAACAATAATAATATGAAACATGTATGCTCAGTCCCTGTGTAGCCTGCACACCTAATTACTTTCCTTAATTTTTTCTCCACAGCATATGCAAGAAAAACATCCCAGTGGGATCCTGTGCCTCAAAGTACAATGCATTAGTATGGATGATCTGTACCCCACTGGATAACTGGGGTTTGCAATGAGTATGGACCATCCATAGGAGGCCGCAGCATGCATGTGCTCTAGAATTATGACCAGGTTGGCAAGTTTTTCTTGAAAAGGCTGCACGGGCAGGGAAACATAGTGAAGAACCCCGGAATATGGATGATGAGGGTGGCATATTTAAAGTACAACTGCACTGTTTTTGAAAATGCCAGGATCAATTTAAGCACACTCCATAAAGGAAATGTACCACTAGGGATGGGCGAATGGTTCGGCCCGAGCATGAGTTCAGGCTGAACATTGGCTGTTCTCACGTTTGACGAACAATCGAATTATCAGGACGTTCAACCGTTTGTTCGGCCTGCCGAACGACCACAATGCACTGCGCCGCCGCACAGTGCATTGAAAACCCTGATTGGCTGAAGCAATGAAACCTTTGCCCAATTTAAGGCACAAAGCACTGTCAGGGCCATGATTGGACACTGTCATGATGACTCAATTCCAATCATGGCTCATTGCTGTTAGTTCCGCCTCACACTATAAAAGTATTCTTTTAATAGCGGTCATTTTCAGTGTGATATCGGCATGGAGAGAGATAGAACAGGGTTCTGTTCAGTGCTATTTGACAGTTAGTGTGCTATAGTGTGCTATTCTGATTCTATTGTCAGTGTAGAATATCAGTTTAGTGTAAATCTAGGGATAGTTCAGTGTGAGTGTAGTGAGACCATTCATCTTTACATTAGTGTAAATGTAGGGATAGTTCAGTCAGTGTGAGTATAGTGCGACCACCATTCATCTTTACATTAGTGAAAATGTAGGGATAGTTTAGTCATTGTGAGTGTAGTGACCATCATTCATCTTTACATTAGTGTGAATCTAGGGATAGTTCAGTCAGTGTGAGTGTAGTACGACCACCACTTATCTTTACATTAGTGTTAATGTAGTAATAGTTCAGTCAGTGTGTGTGTAGTGACCGTTTAACACAGCAAGTTTAACGCCATATATTTCAGTGCGTTACCTTCCCTTTAACGCAGTACATTTCTGTGCGTTAGTGCACGCTTAACGCAGTACATTTCAGTGCGTTACTGCAAGTTTAACGCCGTATATTGCAATGCGTTACCTTCCCCTTAACGCAGTATTGTTCTGTGCGTTACTGCACGTTTGACACAGTATATTGCAGTGCGTCAGTGCAGTTTTACTGCAGTATATTATAGTGTATCAGTGTCTTTGCAGTGAGCACTCAAGTTAAAGTGCACCAAACACCACTTTCCATTGACTAAAGTGCATCCATGTGATGATGCGAGATTTGTCAGCTCTACCCCCTCCTCCTCCTCTTCCTCCTCCACGCCCTCCTCTGCTGAATTGTCCTTTGAACCACAAGTACCCCCTAAGCGTTCAAGGGGCTATTCAATGAGTCAGGCTAAAAGGTGCCATGCAGTGCTTCAGCTGGTGTGTCTAGGGGACAGGAACCACACCGGAGCAGAGATTCTTGCAGCTCTGCAGGGGCAGGCCCAGAGGTGGTTCACGCCAAACCAGCTGGAGTCAGGAATGGTGGCGTGTGATAATGGCACAAACCTCCTGTCTGCACTTAGACAGGGAAAGTTGATAGAGAGGCAGTCCAACTACAGCAAAAAATCCATCCAATAGGCAAACAGCATAGTACCTCCTAAAATGGATGATATGTACATATTCTCACTTCCATACAAATAAAAAAGAAAGTAACTTGTGAGAGTAGATATGCTAATTTTTCAATCAAGCGCTAATATCCATATAGCATGTGTATCCAGCTCTGTTGATATCCTAAATACAACCCCACATTTAGTCTAATGCCGCGTACACACGAGCGGACTTTTCGACCGGACTGGTCCGACAGTTCGACCATGTGTGGGCTTCATCGGACCTGCAGCTGACTTTTTCGGTCGAAAATCTGACGGACTTTAGATTTGGAACATGTTTCAAATCTTTCCGACGGACTCGAGTCCGGTCGAAAGGTCCGCTCGTCTGTATGCTAGTCCGATGGACAAAAACCGACGCTAGGGCAGCTATTGGCTACTGGCTATCAACTTCCTTATTTTAGTCCGGTCATACGTCATCACGTACAAATCCGTTGGACTTTGGTGTGATCGTGTGTAGGCAAGTCCATTAGTTGGGAAAGTCCGTCGGATAGACCGTCGGACCAGTCCGGACGAAAAGTCCGCCCGTGTGTATGCTGCACTACGCTACATGTACACGGACGTTTTAAAAAACTGGCTGTAAAGCTAGTACAGACGGCAGGTAAAAAGCAGCATTAAAAACACAATTTTTTCCGCGTTTTGCATTGAATTCAATGCACGTTAAGCCGCGCTAGCTTTCAGCCACATTTCTCTGTCTCTATTCAAAAATCAATGGTTCCCTATGGGAGCTCATTGATTTGAATAGATGTCGCACCAGAAGTCGGATCAAGATGATCCGACTTGCGGTGCGACTTGTGTGCTGAGAATCTTAAAGGGGGAACCCCGCGGAAATTTTACAAAAAATTTGCGCGAGTTTCCCCCCAAGATGATACCAGACCCTTCGGTCTGATATGGATCTTAAGGGGAACCCCCACGCCAAAAAAAATGACGTGGGGGTTCCCCCAAGATCCATACCAGACCCTTATCCGCAGTCCTGTCCACAGCTTGTTCCTTATGCAGCAGTCCTAGTTGGGAGCTCTCCCAGTAAAACACAAGGCCTCAACAGATTCTAATACAGATATTAATGGGTGTTCCCTTGACACTCTGCTACAACATCGTAAACTGGAGAGTTCAGAAAAGGTTGCTTTTCCACACGGTATAGGCAGGTCTTCCACCTGGGTTACAACTTATTGTCTCTTTCATACAAAAAAATGACGTGGGGGTTCCCCCAAGATCCATACCAGACCCTTATCCGCAGTCCTGTCCACAGCTTGTTCCTTATGCAGCAGTCCTAGTTGGGAGCTCTCCCAGTAAAACACAAGACCTCAACAGATTCTAATACAGATATTAATGGGTGTTCCCTTGACACTCTGCTACAACATCGTAAACTGTAGAGTTCAGAAAAGGTTGCTTTTCCACACGGTATAGGCAGGTCTTCCACCTGGGTTACAACTTATTGTCTCTTTCATACTTTAAGGGTAGCAGGTCAACAGCAGACTCATCCACTAAGTCCTGATGATGCTCCAAAAATCACTTGTTTGTCTGTTTTCAAAATGACTCCACTGCTGAACCCAGTCATTTGGTGTACGAGGGGATACAGACTCTTGCATCCTCAACAGCAAGTTCATAGGTAGCCAGCGCATACTTCCAGACATTAGGAAGAAGGGTGTACACCCAGTAGCTTTGTGCACTGTATGGTTATAAGCCCAAACAACTTATCCTACATACTGGGGCCACATGCTCGATCCCGATGTCCTTGCTCGAATGTCCTAAAGCATATTAAGTAGGTTACGCTTAAACTGCTCACAAGCTCTGTTCTATTGAGGGTGATACAGGGTTGTGTATGATTTGCAGATCCCACACAGCCAACACAGTTCCATGAAAACCTGTGACTCAAAATTGGTTCCTTGATCTTATAAAACTTGCTTTGGACAACCATATGGTTGCACAACATGAGTTCAAAACAGAGTGGGGACTGCAGTTTGCTCATGAGTAGGAACCACTATGGGGAGTTTGGAAAACGGATCCACAAACACAAAAGCATAATGGAACCCAGATGACATCTCAGCTAAGGTTAAAGTATAACTAAAGGCAAATGTTTAGAGTAGACAGGGATTAGAACAGTCAGTTTGATTTAGATGATGAATATGATCCTTGAAAGTCTTTGAAAACATAATAAAGTCATCCAGATAAATAAGAAGGGTTTCTAAATTGAAATCCCCCAAACAAGGCAAGACACACTTGCCTTTGTACTCCTCACCTGGTTGCCGCCACACACGCTTGACACAATCTGAACCAAAACAGTTTATCTTGGTCTCATCAGACCACAGGACATGGTTTCAGTAATCCATGTCCTTAGTCTGCTTGTCTTCAGCAAACTGTTTGTGGGCTTTCTTGTGCACCATCTTTAAAAGAGGCTTCCTTCTGGGATGACAGCCATGCAGACCAATTTGATGCAGTGTGCAGCGCATGGTCTGAGCACTGACAGGCTGACCCCCACCCCTTCAACCTCTGCAGCAATGCTGGCAGCACTCATACATCTATTTCCCAAAGACAACCTCTGGATATGACTCTGAGCACGTGCACTCAACTTCTTTGGTCAACCATGGCGAAGTCTGTTCTGAGTGGAACCTGTTCTGTTTAAACGCTGTATGGTCAGCTTTTAGCCACGTTACAATTTTCCAGAATATATATAGCTGGAGATTTTAATTCTACCTTGGATCCGTCCCTGGATTCGTCCAATCCAAATAGGGCGTATTCACCAGACCTGCTTCATTGGGCACAAGCTTTTAATTATACTGAGATTTGGAGATGGAAGCACCAAACCGCTAGGGCTTACTCCTTTCACTCTACTACTCATAAATCTGGTTCCAGGATCGATTTGGTCTTTGGCAACACCTGTGCCCTGGCGGTGGTGAGAGGGGTCTCATACTTGCCGGCGGGCCTCTCTGATCATGCACCTCTGGAGGTCACCTTGGAGTTGTCGAACACCAGGAGTCGTGACTGTTGGCGTTTAGCACCCAAATGGGTGCAGAATTCGAGGGTGGGGGAGAAGGTCTCTCCCAAACTACAACAATACTGGGAGATTAATGAGGATTCAGCCTCGGAGCAGATAGTCTGGGATGCTTTTAAGGCCAACACCAGAGGAGAATACATTTCAGCTATTAAAGCGGTCCGTTCTGAGATGTCAGGTCGGTCCAGGCACTTGAGGAGGGAGAGGCTAGAGCGGCGGAGGCTTTTTCCCTAGATCACTTTACCCGGTTAGCCGAGGCAAAAAGAGCATTGTCTTTACATCTTGTCTCAGCCACACATCTCGATTTAAATTCCTTAGCAGGGAAGATCTTTGAATCCGGAGATAAAAATAGCAAACTCCTGGCGAATTTAGTTGCAGACTCTAAAATGCAGACGGTGGTGTCAGAAATCTGTGGTTCAGATGGTCAGGTTATCTCTACCCCCGAACTAATTATAGATGAATTCAGATCCTTCTACGAAAACTTATATAAGGCGGTCCCTGGATGGCCTGAAGATCGACGTAGGGAATTTTTGCAGTCCCTACGCCTACCCATTCTTTCGCAGGAGGATTTAGAATTTTTAGACAGAGAGTTTACCATTGAGGAGATAGAAGAGGCGATCTGCTCATTTCCTAGTGGTAAAACACCAGGGCCCGATGGCCTACCTGGTGAATGGTACAGAATGTACGCCTCACTACTTGCACCAAAACTGTTAAAAGTCTTCTCTGAAAGTAAAAAACAGATGTCCTTACCCCCTTCAATGTATCAGGCACACATAGTCCTCATCCCTAAGCCCGGCAAAGACATATCCCTCTGTGCTTCTTATAGGCCGATATCCCTGCTAAACTATGACCTCAAGATTCTGACAAAAATGCTAGCGACCAGACTGAGGACGATTCTTCCTTCCCTGATTAATATAGACCAGACTGGTTTCATGCCAGGGAAGTCAACAGATATAAATTTACGTAGGGTGTTCACCCATCTCCAGCTGCCTCCCACTGAGTCCTCTACAAGAGTAATGGTGACACTGGACATTGAAAAGGCCTTCGATTCAGTGGCATGGCCTTTTATGTCCACGGTACTAGAAGTTATGGGTTTTGGAGAGGTATTCCGCAGATGGATTGATATTTTATATAAAGATCCAACGGCGCAGATTAAGCTTGGTGGTGCTCTGTCGGCGCCCTTTTCTGTTGGAAGAGGCACGAGGCAAGGTTGTCCACTGTCGCCGGCCCTTTTTGCCTTGGTGATGGAGCCACTTGCCTCGTCCCTCAGACAGGCAGATGGGGTTAGGGGCATACAGGTGGGATCCATTCATGAGAAAGTGGCCTTGTATGCGGATGATCTTATCCTTTTCTTGAGTGACCCTGCCCAATCCCTTCGGGAGACTTTGACCATTCTCTCTAATTTCACTAGCTGTTCGGGGCTCAAAGTAAACTGGGATAAATCCCAAATTTTGCGGATAGATGGGGCCGCAAAAGATATTGCGGATCCTAATTTACCTTTATTATGGACAGACAAAATTAAATATCTAGGTATTCACATCTCTACATCTACCTCTGACTATTATACCCTTAACTTAGAACCACTGGTGCAGAGGATGAGAAAGAGACTAAGGGCGTGGGCGAATCTTCCCCTCTCTTTAATCGGGAGGATCAATTTATTTAAGATGAAGCTTCTGCCTGCCTTTCTCTATGCTCTAAGACACGCACCTGTCTGGATCCCCAAAAAGATATTTCGCTTAATAAATACCGTTCTATTATCTTTTCTCTGGGGATCCGGTCAGCCGAGATTTAAGCTGGCGGTGCTGCAGAGACCTTGGGGAGAGGGGGGTTTGGCTTGCCCTGACCTTCACTCTTATTTTGTGGCGGCCATGCTATCACACACCCATAACTGGCTGATCTCTGATGAGTCCAACGCAGCAGTGGTTCTGGAAGCAGCATGTTTGGGGTCTTATGAGGCGCTAAGGAATCTACTTTACCGGGGCTCTAGAGCTCCCTTCCCTCTTACATCAGCAATGAGAGCGGTAATACGGGCGTGGACAGTGGCAAATTTAATACGCCCCATCCCTTCTGGACACATTTCCCCTTATTGCCCCCTTTGGTTCAATCCACAATTACCAGAATTCAGGTCCATTCCCGACCCTGGGGTATGGGCATGCAAGGGCATTAAATACATAAATCAAATTTGTCTTGAAGGCAAAATACAGACTTTTGATAGGTTGAAAGAACAATATAATTTATCTAACTCCCACCTGTATAGATTTCTGCAGCTTAGGCACGCTTTCAACACTCAGTTTGCAGGTGCCTCCGTGGCCTTTTACACCTCGAATCTAGAGACTCTGCTCAGAGATGAAGCTCTATCTAAACCCTTATCTTCCATATATAGGGCATTACTCCCTAACGTACACACGGGACTAGAAAACCTTAAGGCAGAGTGGGAGATAGATTTCCCTGCATTGGATACAGAAGATTGGGAAGAAATGTGGGAATACCCCTTCTCACAGCTAGTATCAGCCAGAGATAAATTGGTGCAATTTAAAATAATACATAAGGTGTATTACACGCCCAAGCGCTTACATAGAATCTATCCATCTATCTCTGCCTCTTGTTGGAGGTGTGACTCAGTCCCAGCGGACTTTATCCATATTTTTTGGAATTGTCCTCAGATTGCAATTTTTTGGGTCGAGGTAACCAAATTTATTTTGACTGTCACCACTGTTCCTGTGCCATTGTCTGTAGAGGTATGTCTGCTGGGACTCGTTAAACCACTGGCCCCACGCCGGGCAATCAGACCCCTGCTAGGACTATTACTTTACTATGCCCGTAAATCTATAGTACTCAGATGGAGGGCCTCGTCTGCACCCTCAATAAATTTCTGGAAGAGGTTGGTGAATGCGGCCATACCACTGTACAAAGCTACTTACTTGTCACGTGGTTGTGAAAAAAAATTCCACAAAATATGAGATATTTGGACGGAATCCCTGTCTACTAATGTAGACTCGATTGATGATTAGTTCACTCCATTAAGTAACTGGGTATAGCTCAAATGGCGTTCCTGATCTCATAATAGTCCCTGGTCTTTTCAGTCGATAGGCATGGGAAGGGGGGGAATATGAATATGAATATGATTATAGTACTATCTTGCACATCTCATTCCATAAATGAACAAAATGGGTACTGCAGCGTACACATGGAATTGGAGGACTGATTTGAATAGCCTGCAAAAGTGGTTGAGCGTACAATGGTTTAGTTAGAAACATATAGAAGGTTTCTATATGTTTTTTTTTTTTTTTTTTTCTTTCTCTTGTTTTGTTTTCTATGTATTTGTTGACCGGGCCTGGGTATGCCCAATAGGCTCTGTTCTGTTTTGTACCTACATTGAAAATATAATAAAAAGAATTAAAAAAAAAAAAAGCTGTATGGTCTTGGCCTCCGTACTGCAGCTCAGTTTCAGGGTCTTGGCGAACTTCTTATATCCTAGGCCATCATTATGTAGAGCATCAATTCTTTTTTTTAGATCCTCAGAGAGTTCTTTGCCATGAGGTGCCATGTTGAACTTCCAGTGATCAGTATGAGAGAGTGAGAGCAATAACACCAAATTTAACACACCTGCTCCCCATTCACACCTGAGACCTTGTAATACTAATGAGTCACATGACACCGGGAAGGGAAAATGGCTAATTGGGGCCAATTTGGACATTTTCACTTAGGGGTGTAATCACTTTTGTTGCCAGTGGTTTAGACATTAATGGTGTGTTGAGTTATTTTGAGGGGACAGCAAATTTACACTGTTATACAAGCTGTACACTCACTACTTTACATTGTAGCAAAATGTCATTTCTTCAGTGTTGTCACATAAAAATATATAATAAAATATTTACAAAAATGTGAAGGATGTACTCACTTTTGTGAGATACTGTATATATATATATATAATATATATAATATATATATATATATATATACACATATATATATATTTATATATACACATATATATATATTTATATATACACATATATATATATATATATATACATATATATATAGAGAGATAGATAGATAGATAGATAGATAGATAGATAGATAGATAGATAGATAGATAGATAGATAGATAGATAGATAGATAGATAGATAGATAGATAGATAGATAGATAGATAGATAGTATATATATATTTTTTTTTAATTTATTTCAGGTACTTATATAGCGCTGTCAATTTACGCAGCGCTTTACATATACATTGTACATTCACATCAGTCCCTACCCTCAAGGAGCTTACAATCTAAGGTCCCTAACTCACATTCATACATACTAGGGACAATTTAGACAGGATCCAATTAACCTACCAGCATGTCTTTGGAGTGTGGGAGGAAACCGGAGTACCCGGAGGAAACCCACACAAGCACAGGGAGAACATGCAAACTCCAGGCAGGTAGTGTCGTGGTTGGGATTCGAACCAGTGACCCTTTTCTCTAACCTCCTTTCCATGGTCCCTCTATAGCAAGGCAGGGCTTCCGCTCAACCTCACTGACTCCTAAATTAAAGCACACACCCCACTTAGGGGCATATCTAGTGCCCAGCTAGGGGAACTACCATATGCCACAATTGTGTCCTGGCCTACACTTATACACACAATCATTTGCCATGTAAGTATTATTTTTTATTTTATTACAGATCCCTAAAACAATTACACCATCTTCTTGTGGTTTTATCCACAAACTGAATTTGACTCCAATTTTGACAGTCCAATTCAATGCATATACAGTAAGGTAGAATGCACCTCATTTGTATTGTTCGAGTACAATGAACTGACACTGTTTCCAGGAGTCTCCAGGCTGCATAGGACAGTTGCTTGTGCTAGATAGCTGGCGTCCTGGCAGTTCCCTTTAAAAAAAGGCGTTGGAATAATCTTCACTTTCTCAAACATCATAAAGCATAGAAGAGATATGTGAATAATCCTATCTTAAGTAGGCAAATATGTATATAATGTGTGTCATGATTTGGTTATTAGCAATAAATAGCTAATTTTATTAGAGCTTTAACCTATTTTGATTCTCTGTTGTGGGAGCTATTTGATATAAGCAGGCAGCTATACATAAAACTGATTTCACCAGCTTAGCCCAGGCATCCCACACAGCCAGGTATCCCTGTCAGGAAGATACAAGAAACTGGCTCATCAAGTCTTAAGTACTTTATAAGCACTCTGACAGACTAGATTAGATCATAGCATCACCCAGTACTTAGTTTGTTTGAAGTTTAACAATACTATAATCTTTGATGCACTCCATCGTCATTAATGCACGAGTAATCCTTCTCTAACCTGCTGACCCTCCTCCATTTCTTCATGTGCTGTAATATCTCCTAAAATATGATCGCTCACTGCTGAGATGAAATAAAAACACGTGATTAAACATCAGGTAAGGTCCAAATGGCTAAAGCTAACATTAAACTCCGTCTTTGATGTACTTCTCTTTCATATCTAGAAAGTTGTTTAATCAATTGCATAAAAATGGGTTATAGCGGAATTAAAGTGCAAAAAATACTCACCTCCGCTCCAGCAGTGTGATGTCCATGAGCTCCCTTACCAAAACCAACATCTTCCCCCACCCCCTTCCTGGTTTCTTCCAGGTGTGGGGTCTTCAGATATCGTGATTGGATGGGACAGGAAGATCTAAACTCCTGCATATGGGCATGGCGGTTAATTCAGCCTGGGATTGCCCACTAGTATGTCTCTTCTGTAGAAAAAAAAACCTTCCTGCTCACAATTATTTTTTTTTTATGGCCACAGTTTTTTTTCACTTTTGCAGTCAAATTTGAGATGAAAAAAAAAACACTATACTGTATGTCTGTTATGTGTTCTTATTCATAGAGCATATCCCAAAAAATATGTCTTACTTCATAAATGTTTCTTAGGAGAAGGCCTCATGGCTGACTGCCAGTATTTCTGAACAATGTCAGCATGAGTTTATCCTAAGGACAGTTTGAGTTCCTCTCATTAAAGGATACGTAAAGGTTCCTTTTTAAAAAAAAAGCAAAAAACAAACATGTCATTCTTACCTCCTCTGTGCAGTTGGTTTTGCACAGAGTGGCCCCGATCCTCCTTTTCTGGGGTCCCTCAGCGGCGCTCCTGGCTCCTCCTCTTCTCGAGTGCCCCGTTGGAGAGCACTCGTGCGGGCGCGCTCCCGTGTCCTGCTGCTGTGTCCATTAACACAGATAGCAGGACTCAGCCCCGCCCCCCAGCTCTCGAGTCATTGGATTTGATTGACAGCAATGGGAGCCAATGGCTGCTATTAATATATCCAATCAGGACTCGAGACAACGGCTGGAGCTGGTGTGCTCGTCCCAGGCGCTGGAAAGACCAGGTTCAGGTAAGTAAAAGGGGGGGGTCTGGGGAGGATGCTGGATCACGGGAGGTTCCATGCCCCGTACACACGGTTGGATTTTCCGATGGAAAATGTGTGATAGGAACTTGTTGTCGGAAATTCCGATCGTGTGTAGGCTCCATCACACATTTTCCATCGGATTTTCCGAGACACAAAGTTTGAGAGCAGGATATAAAATTTTCCGACAACAAAATCCGTTGTCGGAAATTCCGATCGTGTGTACACAAATCTGACGGACAAAGTGCCACGCATGCTCAGAATAAATAAAGAGATGAAAGCTATTGGCCACTGCCCCGTTTATAGTCCCGACGTACGTGTTTTACGTCACCGCGTTCAGAACGATCGGATTTTCCGACAACTTTGTGTGACCGTGTGTATGCAAGACAAGTTTGAGCCAACATCCATCGGAAAAAATCCTAGGATTTTGTTGTTGGAATGTCCAAACAAAGTCCGACCGTGTGTACAGGGCATAAGGTTGAGTTCACACTGGCATTAAGAGCAGGGATTTAAGAGGTGTTTTGACAGGCGTTTGAAAGCAAAAGTTCTGTAGAAAAAAAAACGGTGGCTTTTTTTAATGTTACACAATATTTTCAGGAAAAAATACACTAAAATGAAATTTAGTAAACACAAAATACACAGTTTTTTTAAATATAAAAGATCAGGTTGCGTCTTGTAAATAGATACCAAGCATGACTAGACTTAATACTGCACACACCTGTAAAATGACAAAACTACTGTACTTAAAATTTTGGTGACACTTTAAAAACCTTTAGCTGTTATCAATTTAGAGTATACCATGAATTATGGCCATAGAATTATTGCTCTCACTCTGACAGTCATGGGGTGCTTTTAAATTTTACTTGTCCTGTTTATCTTTGTCACTTGGACAGAAAGTGATGGAAAATACAAAAAAGTTTTCATCGGAACAGGTGGTGAGAAAAAAAATCTTCAATAGGTGACAAATGCTCCAGTGACAACAGTCTTAGAGGGGATTTCCCTTCCCCTTGGAGAGAATTCCTCCCACCTCCTAATGTGCCTCTGTGACAAGATGTGAAGGGAAATCTCCCCAATGGGACAAAAAAAAAAACAGGGTTTTAAAACCATTTAAAACAAAATGTTAATAAAAAATGCACCCACTTTAATCCTAGTACTTGTGCACCTTTGTTCTCAAGTACCTTTAAACCTGCAATGGTTTATGAGTACTTGTAAATTAGCATGTCCTTCCAAGGCATTTACTACTTGTCTACTGCATTTACTGTCTACTGCATTTATCAAACCTCCTAACTTTTAGAGATGGGAATGAGGGGCACCCAACTCGTATGTTATTTTATTGAGTTCAAAATGTCAGAAAAGAAAAAAAAAGTAGGCCCAATTCACACTTCAAGTAGCAGAAACTCGCTTTCCCGCTTGCAATTTTGTGCGAGGGATTTTCACGCGATTCCGCATGTCACGCATAGGGCAGTCCATTCACTTCAAAGAACTACCCTATTCATGTTTGTCTCCTACTCCTTTTTGGGCCATATGCTTCACGCAATTTTTAAAGTTGCGGTTTCCTGCAATTTCCTGCAAAGCAGCATGATTCTGTTGCGAGACAATCAGAGCAAAATCACATAGGATGCCATTTAAAACGAATATCACCCAAAAGCGCACTGCGCATTTTGCACCGATTGTCATACGATTTGGAATCGCGGGCAGGATTACAGCAATTCCGGCCGCGATTCTAACATGCCAAGTGTGAATGGAACCTAACTGTTTAAGAAAGAGAGACAGATGGATTTGGCTCCAAAACAAGGACCGTCTCTCCAAATGAGCACTGTTGCAATGATTCCATTCACCTCTACAATAAACTGAGCTTGCCGCAGGTATGCCACATGTCAGCTCAGGACCAAAAATCAGCTGAACACAGTGTTTTCCTATACCACTGGCATGTGGACCCATGCTGACAGGTAATGTGCCCTGCTGTATCCACAGTTCATTCCAGAAAAGAATGGAGGCCCACAAACGCCTGCAAAGTTAGCACAGAGAGCTGGTAGTCAAGATCTTAGATCATGGCCACTCATTTCTTCTAATGACTTCAAAGTCACTACTGTATCCTGCAATACTAAGTGAGAGTTCTGGAGGACCAAGGAATCTGACACTGCAAAAAATGTCAGTTTCCCAACAGACTTCCCCAACAGAATGGTGTTTGTAAATGCGAGGAAAAGGAGAGGTACGTATATACATGATTCTTAAACAGAGCTTTATGGTACTTATTATAGTCAGGGCTTTTTTTCAGCGGGAATGCGGGGAACGCAGTTCCGGCACCTTCACCACTGACAGCAAGTGGTGCTGGGGTGTGCTGCAGGGTCTATTGATACTCACTGCTAGGGGATCTATTCTAGCTGGAGGGTATCTATTTTTGCATGGGGTCTATTGTTTCTGAGGAAGTCTATTGTTGCTGGTGGAAGACCTACTGTTGCTGGGGGTGGGTCTTACAGTGGGGCAAAAAAGTATTTAGTCAGCCACCAATTGTGCAAGTTCTCCCACTTAAAAAGATGAGAGAGGTCTGTAATTGTCATCATAGGTATACCTCAACTATGAGAGACTAAATGTGGAAACCAATCACATTGTCTGATTTTTGAAAGAATTTATTTGCAAATTTTGGTGGGAAATAAGTATTTGGTCACCTACAAACAAGCAAGATTTCTGGCTCTGACAGACCTGTATTTTCTTCTTTAAGAGGCTCCTCTGTCCTCCACTCATTACCTGTATTAATGGCACCTGTTTGAACTTGTTATCAGTATAAAAGACACCTGTCCACAACCTCAAACAGTCAAACTCCAAACTATGGTGAAGACCAAAGAGCTGTCGAAGGACACCAGAAACAAATTTATAGACCTACACCAGGCTGGGAAGACTGAATCTGCAATAGGCAAGCAGCTTGGTGTGAAGAAATCAACTGTGGGAGCAATAATTAGAAAATGGAAGACATATAAGATCACTGATAATTTCCCTCGATCTGGGGCTCCACGCAAGATCTAACCCCGTGGGGTCAAAATGATCACAAGAACGTTGAGCAAAAATCCCATAACCACACGGGGGGACCTAGTGAATGACCTGCAGAGAGCTGGGACCAACGTAACAAAAGCTACCATCAGTAATACACTACGTCGCCAGGGACTCAGATCCTGCAGTACCAGACGTGTCCCCCTACTTAAGCCAGTACAAGGTCCGGGCCCGTCTGAGGTTTGCTAGAGAGCATTTGGATGATCCAGAAGAGGACTGGGAGAATGTCATATGGTCAGATGAAACCAAAGTAGAACTGTTTGGTAAAAACACAACTCATCGTGTTTGGAGGAGAGAGAATGCTGAGTTGCAACAAAAGAACACCATACCTACTGTGAAGCATGGGGGTGGCAACATCATGCTTTGGGGCCCTCTGCAAAGGGAACAGGATGACTGATCCGTGTACATGAAAGTATGAATGGGGCCATGTATCGTGAGATTTTGAGTGCAAAGCTCCTCCAATCAGCAAGGGTATTGAAGATGAAATGTGAAACACCCCGCCCGGGCAACGAAGGAGTGGCTTCGTAAGAAGCATTTCAAGGTCCTGGAGTGGCCTAGCCAGTCTCCAGATCTCAACCCCATAGAAAACCTTTGGAGGGAGTTGAAAGTCCATATTGCCCAGCGACAGCCCTAAAACATCATTGCTCTGCATGGAGGAATGGGCCAACATACCAGCAACAGTGTGTGACAACCTTGTGAAGACTTACAGAAAATGTTTGACCTCTGTCATTGCCAACAAATGATAAATAACAAAGTATTGAGATGAACTTTTGATATTGATCAAATACTTATTTTCCACCATAATTTGCAAATAAATTCTTTCAAAAATCAGACAATGTGATTGTCTGGATTTGTTTCCACATTTTGTCTCTCCTAGTTAAGGTATACCTATGATGACAATTACAGGCCTCTCTCATCTTTTTAAGTGGGAGAACTTGCACAATTGGTGGCTAACTAAATACTTTTTTGCCCCACTGTATATTGCTAGGGGGTCAGTTGTTGCTGGGAAAGATCTACTGTTGAGGGAGGGGTCTATTGTTGTTGGCTGCCAGAGAATCTATTGATGCTGGCTGTGGGGAGATCTGCTGTTGCTGCTGGGAGTCTATTGTTGCTGGGGGGGATTTTTTTGTGGTGGGGTGGTCAATTGTTGGTGGCGGGGGCTCTATTGTTGCTGGCGGGGTCTCTATTTTACTGCTTTTCTTGTTATAATTACCAAATTCCTTATGGATTACTTAGCACCACAAATTGATACTTGGTTCTGTATTGTCTAAAAGGGCAGTATTAGAAAGTGGGTAGGGGATGGAACCAAGGAAGGGTGCTCGGAGGTGCGTAGGGGTGGAGAAAAAGGGTGGCTCAGAAAGGGGGAGTTCCTGCACCTATTCTCTGAAAAAAAAGCCCTGATTATAGTAATAGATTTACTTTAAAGTGGTAGTAAACAGAGGCAGTCTACAAAAAAAACACCTGTAAGGCAATTAGCACATTATGAAATACTTACCTTAGAATAAAGCCCTCCAGCAGTGCGCTGTCACCGCTGAGAGGGCTGACATCCTCCCCCGGTCTTTCTTCCGGGTTTGCGGGCTCCTACGGTGTGAGTGGCTGGGGACCGCGATGAGGTCACTCCTGTGCGTGTGCGTAGGAGCCCTCGGTTCCGGCACAAAGCTCTGAAGGTCCGGCACAATATGGCAGACCTTCAGAGCGCATGTGTCAGTGATGTCACTGCCTGCATCCAGGGTGAATATCTCATAAACGGTGTACGTTTAGGAGATAATTATTTTACCTACAGGTAAGCCTTATTATACCTGTAGGCAAAAATCACAAAGCAGGCTTTACTGCCGCTTTAAAGTACATCCGTAGCCTAATATTATAGTTTAACGGTTAGGACAGCCAAAGATCGATCCAAATTCGTCCGGTTCAGTAGGAACCAGACAAATTTTGATCCAGCTACGGACAGGCTGGTTGTACTGAAGTTGATTAATCAACTTCAGTACAACCAACCTGTTGGTTTTTTCATACAATCACTGCCAGCACCAATAGCTGGCAGCCAGAGGTGTCTCTAGGCTTTGTGAGGCCTTAGGCAAAACTTAGACATGAGGCCCTACTCACGCCCAAAATGGGAAAACAATTCAAGCAATAAAAATGGCTACAGAAAGATGCACCGATCTACCACACAGTTCATCAGCACCACTTCCAGGGCACCCTCCTCACCCTACAAAATATATGCAGCCAATAACACATCTGGAACCCAGCAAAGTGACAACCCCTCTAGGAATTTTCCCTGTGCCTTGAGAGAATGAGGAGGGGTGTCACTGAGTCATTCTACATCCACAGGGGAAGGTAAGTGGGGGGATCACAGCACAGCGCGGGGAGAGAGAAAGGGGGGAAGAGAGAGAGAGGAGGGGGGAAGAGAGAGAGAGGAGGGGGAAGAGAGAGAGAGGGGGGAAGAGAGAGAGAGAGAGGGGAGAGAAAGAGGGGGAGAGTGAGAAGGGGGAGAGAGAGAGTGGGGGGGAAGAAGAGATGGGGGAGAGAGAGAGGGGGGAGAGAGAGGGGGAGGTGCGGTGAGTGAGAAAGAGAGAGAGAGGGGTGAGGGAGAGAGAGATCCCTAGCTCTGTCCTTGTCTGCAGCTCCTCCTGTGCCCCATGTCCCAGTCTGCAGTCCCTGTCTGTGGGAAGGTGTGTGTTTGATACTTAGTATGGTAACTTAAGGGCCAGCAGCAGGCAGAGTCTGTTCTCGTTCTGGATGGGGACAGTGTTCCTTCCAGAGGATCTGTTTTCTTTGAGATGGAGTTGTCCCTGGCCACCTGCACCTTCGGCCATCCTCATTTTCCGAACCCAGTCAGCCTGTCCTCTGATCCTAGGAGGTCTTCAGAGCTCCTCTCCCTCCAAGGCTATCGGTGCTCGATGCCCTCGCTGCTCATCTTCCTTGCCAGGCCCGCACTGGAACAAAAAAATAGGCCCAGCATTTTAGACTGAGCTGCCCATGATAACGGTCCCTTCCCCGCTCTCCATCCTGACAGATCCCCTGCAGCAGCCGATGGGAGAAAGGAGGGGGGCACATAGCAGAGCTGCAAGGAGTGAGGGGGGCCAGGAAAGAGCACAGGGGTGGTGGAGAGAACTGGGGAGAGCACTGGGTGGGTTGGAGAGCCCATGGGTGGGGGCAAAGAGCAGGGGGGAGTAGAGAGCACAGGGGTGGGGAGCGGAGAGCACTGGGGGGAAGTTTGGGAGCACTGGGGGGAGCCAAAAAGAACAGGGGTGGAGCACTGGGGGGAGAGCACTGGGGGAGTGGAGAGTGATAGGAAGAGCTGGAGAGCACGGGGGCAGAAAGAACAGGGGTGGAGAGCATGGGGGAGATAAAGGAGCACTGGGGGGACAAAGAGCAGGGGGGAGTAGAGAGCACTGGGAGAGCCAGAAAGAACAAGGGTGGACAGCACAGGGGGCTGGAGAGCTTTGGGGGGGGCAAAGAGAAGGGTGGGAACACAGAGATGGTGGCTGGAGAACGATGAGGAGAGCTGGAGAGAGGGAGGGCAGAAAGAACAGGGGTGGAGAGAACTGTGGGGGGGGGGCTGGAGAGCATGGTGGGGGGAGGAGAGCACTGGGGGGGGACCCAGGGAGAACAGGGAGAACTGGGAGGGGCCAGCAAAAGAAGTTGGATAGGAATAGAAGCAGGGGCAGCTGCATATAGAGGAAATTAGCTTTTCATATTCCTCCATGCAGTCGCTGAATGCTTGATTCTCCTCCTCTCTCTCCTGCAAGCATTCAGCAGCTGCATGGAGGAATATAGAAAGCTCAATTCCTCTATATGGGGACTGCTGACTCAAATAGGTGGCCGGGCAGGGGTGGAGTGGAGCGAGCTGAAGTAGCAGCCCCAGCTGCCTTAGGGCCCCACATGAACATGCTGCCCGCACGTCTTGGGGAGATGGCACCTGGAGCCGGGTGCCGTCATCCGGACACTGCCACCACCTTGAGGCCTTTGCTGTCCCGCTCCCCGCACCTGCTGCCACTGACCAGATGCTCCATGGCAAGGCCGCTATTTGTCAGTACCTGATTGGTCAGTGACTTCCTGGGCCACAGATTCCCAGTGGGGGTAGGGTGAGCCGCCGGCGCAGTAACCAGTGATTGATCATAGGAAAATTAGGCAGCCGTGAGGCCCCTGTGAGTGCAAGGCCTTAGGCAACCGCCTAAATTGCATAACTATAGAGCCGCCTCTGCTGGCAGCAGTGATCACTGTATTCTGATAGGTAGGTAGGTAAACCTCCCACTGTCAGAATATAATAGCGCAGTGGAAGGGTTCCCCCTTATTAACACTGATTATGTTGATAAAGAAATCTAGCAATTTTCTTTTCTTCAGTTCTGGGTTGAAGGGAAAAAAAATTGCATAATCTATGGCCAACTTAAGTTTATGAACCCTTTAACTTAGTGTGCACGTAGGTATGAAATAAAGTCAGTACGCTTGCCTGGACTTCTACTTTTATAGATTTCTTTAACGATCAGAACAACTGTGTCAAACACTGGTTTTCTACAGACGGATGGCAACGTGTTGAAACATCACAAGTGATTGAGTACATTTTATCCTACTTCAGATGGCTCAAGATGAAAAGCATGAATAAATTCCCATCTGAAACCTCAGAAAACACCAAAGAACATCAATAGCAAGGTTGCAAGTTGGCTGGAATGGTGAAAGTATTAGAGAAGAAATGTTTATGTAAGGAAATTTCAGGATATAGACACGGCACTCAAGGGTGAGCTTTTCAAATGTTCAAACAGTAAAAAGCAAATAACTGAATACAGTGTGCTGCTTGTTAAGAGGCCAGTAAATGAAAATTGCAGCATTTTTATAAATAGAAAAGTTTGTAATAACCCTTAGAGATATATAAATAACATCTGCAGATGAGCAGGCCAACCAAAGCCTCTCCAACACCCTGGAAAATGTATTTGATTTTACAAAGAGGAATCAATTGTGAATTTAAGCAAAGGTTGAAGGTTGTTAAACTCAACTGAAACAGTGGTCTGAAATTAGTTGCCAAGAGACCATCCCTCAAATTTATGTAAATATTTTATTATATCTTTTCATGTGACAACACTGAAGAAATAACACTTTGCTACAATGTAAAGTAGTGAGTGTACAGCTTGTATAACAGTGTAAATTTTCTGTCCCCTCAAAATAACTCAACACACAGCCATTAATGTCTAATCCGCTGGCAACAAAAGTGAGTACACCCCTAAGTGAAAATGTCCGATTTGGGCCCAAAGTGTCAATATTTTGTGTGGCCACAATTATTTTACAGCAATGCCTTAACCCCCTTGGGCATGGAGAGCTTCTCAGGTTGCCACTGGAGTCTTCTTCCACTCCTCCAGAAAGAGGGGGGGAGGTTGGGACTTTCAATGAGGCGCACATGATGGAACCCAGTCACATTCACAGAGGTACAAACATATGTATGTTTATTGGGGACCAATGAACAACATGGCATAAAAGGCGTACTGCATACATATGACATAAGAAATAATTATGTATAAACAATAAATATATGTATATAAAACAACATGGCATAGGCAGATAAAATTATGCATCACAGTCCCCCAGACAAGATAAATGTCAGGTAAAATAAGAAAACATCAGGAAATTGATAAATATATATATATTTGGTGCATCAAAGTAGGTCCGACGCGTTTCATGGACTTTGGTCCACTCTTCAGGAGCCAGATGCATCTGAATTATGATAGCCAGAACTGGGACCGTGCGACAAGAAAAGCCAGGGGTCAGCCGTGGAGCCCGGCCCGGGAGCTGAGAAGGGGACCCAATGAGGAACACAGGACCGCACACTTAGTGAATATGCATAAATGATGAAAGCCTCACTGGTAGGGGAAATCAGGGCGTACATGGGTAGTACCAGCATAATCACTGAATGCCAACAGGCGGGGAGTGGGATGCAGGTCCAGCACAGAACGTCAGCTTCCCCTCAGCGTCATGCAGGCATGGCAACAAAGGAGAGACATCTCGGCAGACGTCTTCCACTCCTCCATGACGACATCACGGAGCTGGCGGTTTTAAAGACCTTGCGCTCCTCCCCCTTCTGTTTGAGGATGCCCCACAGATGCTCAATAGGGTTTGGGTCTGGAGACATGCTTGGCCAGTCCATCACCTTTACTCTCAGCTTCTTTAGCAAGGCAGTGGTTGTCTTGGATGTGTGTTTGGGGTCGTTATCATGTTGGAATTCTGCCCTGTGGCCCAGTCTCCGAAGGAAAGGGATCATGCTATGCTTCAGTATGTCACAGTACATGTTGGCATTCATGGTTCCCTCAATGAACTGTAGCTCCCCAGTTCTGGTAGCACTCCTGCAGCCCCAGACCATGACACTTCCACCACCATGCTTGACTATAGACAAGACACACTTGTCTTTGTACTCCTCACCTGGTTGCCTCCACACACGCTTGACACCATCTGAACCAAATAAGCTTATCTTGGTCTCATCAGACCACAGGACATGATTCCAGTAATCCATGTCCTTAGTTTGCTTGTCTTCAGCAAACTGTTTACAGGCTTTCTTGTGCATCATCTTTAGAAGAGGCTTCCTTCTGGGATGACAGCCATGCACACCAATTTGATGCAGTGTGCGGCGTATGGTCTGAACACTGACAGGCTGACCCCCCACCCCTTCAACCTCTACAGCAATGCTGGCAGTACTCATATATCTATTTCCCAAAGACAACCTCTGGATATGATACTGAGCACATGCACTCAACTTCTTTGGTCAACCATGGCGAGGCCTGTTCTGAGTGGAAACTGTTGTGTTAAACCGCTGTATGGCCTTGGCCACCATGCTGCAGCTCAGTTTCAGGGTCTTGGCAATCTTCTTATAGCCTAGGCCATCTTTATGTAGAGCAACAATTCCTTTTTTCAGATCCTCAGAGAGTTCTTTGCCATGAGGTGCCATGTTGAACTTCCAGTGACCAGTATGAAAGAGTGAGAGCAATAACACCACATTTAACACCTTCTCCCCATTCACACCTGAAAGCTTGTGACACTAACAAGTCACATGACACCAGGGAGGGAAAATGGCTAACTGTGCCCAATTTGGACATTTTCAGTTAGGGGTGTACTCACTTTTGTTGCCAGCGGTTTAGACATTAATGGCTATGTGTTGAGTTATTTTGAGGGGACAGCAAAGTTACACTGCTATACAAGCTGTATACTCAATACTTTACATTGTATCAAAGTGTTATTTCTTCAGTGTTGTCACATGAAAAGATATAATAAAATATTTACAAAAATGTGAGGGGTGTACTCACTTTTGTGAGATACTGTAGTTACATTGATCCAGCTTGGACCAATGTAACTTTGCATATACCATACCTGTGGGATCCCCCTAGAAGCTGGAATCAGCTCCAGTGATCTCCATTTGCTTCCTGGTCCCATGCCGAGCAGCATTGGTCCCAATATGGACCAATGTAACTATGAAAAATAACCATACTTGGAATTCCTCTTTAATACCAGATAGAAGAATTGGATAGGAAAGAAGGAGTGTTTAGTGTCCAGAAAACTGCAACTTTAGATGTATGGTTCAAAAGATGTTTATGGTAGGTGTAAACATATACATTAAAAGAACGCGCTTCAGGAATAACGAGCAAGCTAAAAAAAGAAATTTTTTCCACTGCTGTAGCAAATTGGATCATGCTTTGCTGGAGTTTTTCGCCTTCCTCTGGATCAACTGTGGGTATAGGATTGGGTATATGGGATTGTATGATATTATTTATTTATTTATTTCTATGGTTGAACTAGATGGATTTGTGTCTTTTTCCAACCTTACTATGTAACTGTGTAATACAAACCATTAATACCAGATAATCATTATAGCACATTGATTGCACATCCAAACTCAAAAGCAAAAATGTAATATGTTGCAGCTTAGTTCCATAGATATGGTGGCGGAATTAGTTTCCTTTGTTTTCAGGCTATTTTTTTTTTATTTTAACCTGGTGATCTGGCCAGTAAGACATTTCCTGCCCTGTGGTGACAACGCTTACTCATAATACTGTATCCATAGAGAAACAATGCTGTCACCTAGGAACAGGACTACAGAGCACTTCCCTCTATTCTCTTCTCCATAACATGGGGGTGTTCTGTATTCCATGGAAATAGCTGTGAAGTAGGAACAATGGAAAGATAACAGTCCTGCACAGTAATAGACAGAATATGCAGTCAGCAACTCCTAAGATGACTCTTCCCTCATAAAATACTCCACCTTTTAGCATTTTTTTAATTTCCAGACTTTAGTTCTGTGTTAAGACAAGATGAGAATTCCAAACACACTTACAATAAAGATAGATGCACCAATGTAGCACAGTAATTTATTACAGCTAAATAAGTGTATAGACACACTATAAAACACCAGGGTCCCAGCAGTTGGAAGCTTGTAGGTAGCATTGGAATATGTGTCTCCATGGATCCAAATGTTGTGGAACTTCAAAACTCACCAGACAGAAGAAAACATGACCAGGAGAGGGAATACTTAGGTGGGTACCCAAATATTCTTGATTTGGTTGTTGCTAGCTTGTTTCCAAGGTGCTGATCACATATAGGCAGGTCATAGATTATGCCAGGGGTGTCCAAACTACGGCCCTCCAGCTGTTGCGGAACTACACTTCCCATGAGGCATTGTAAAACTCTGACATTCACGGACATGACTAGGCATGATGGGAGTTGTAGTTCCTTAACAACTGGAGGGCCATTGTTTGGACACCACTGGATTATGCAATTTCTTTTGGTTGCAGGAAAGAAAATTTCTTGATTCCCACATCAACACAGTCAGTGTTGATGGGAGAATCCCTACTGTGGAGCTATTGTGTTCTCCCAGCTCAGGCGTGTTCGCAAGTCCACATGCCCACCAGAAAGCTGAGACTCCGCAGTGCTAATCACAGGCAGTGAGACATTTCCAGATCTGTGCAGCCACGGATCAAGAAATGTCTCACTGCCTTGATTAGCGCTGCGGAGTGTCAGCTTCCTGGCGGGCACGTGGTCTTGCGAACATGCCTGAGTTCATACTTACTAGTGGCTATGGCCACTGGCAATAATTGTATCCTAACAATCCAACATACTGCTTGAACCCAAGTTGATCCATGGATCGATCGACTTTGGTATAATCAGCCTGCCCATTAAAAATGGGCTTGGACACTTTCGGATCGAACCCGTCAGGAATCCAGCACTGCACACTGCCAATCATAGGCAGCGTGTGTATGTGCAGCTGCGGGTCACGAAATGCATCACTGCCTATGATTGGCAGTGTGCAGTGATGGCTTCCTGGCAGGTTTTATCCAAACACTCCCAAGCCCATCACTACTGCCCATACATGATTTGAATCTCCTGCTGAACCAGCCGAGATTTGAACCATCTACGGCTGACCTAAGTCAGCGTATTCTCCAGTAGTGTTTGCTGAGGCCACCTACAAGCTAGTCATGTCCCAGTCTTTTGTAAGCCGTCAACTCCATTTAATAAACAAAAGCTATACCAGTGCTCCTTTGACCCCTTTCAAACTGGAGGCGTTTTTCAGGCGTTTTAGCGCTAAAAATAGCGCCTGTAAAGTGCCTGAAAAAAGCCTCAGCTGCAAACCCAGTGTGAAAGCCTGAGTGCTTTCACACTGGGGCGCAGCGCTGGCAAAGCGTCACAAAAAGTCCTGCAAGCAGCTTTGTTGCAGCGCTATAGGAGCGGTGAATACACCGCTCCTATAGCGCCACTGCCAATTGAAATCAATGGGCAGCGCCGCCTTACTGCCGGTAAGCCGTGGGCGGTTTTAACCCTTTTTCGGTCGCTAGCAGGGGTTAAAACCGCCCCGCTAGCGGCCAAATAGCGCCACTAAAACAACAGTAAAGCAGCGCTAAAAATAGCGCTGCTTTACCGCCGACACCCGGGCACTTTCAGTGTGAAAGCACGCTAATGCCGCGTACACACGATCGTACATTCCAACAACAAAATCCATGGATTTTTTCCGACGGATGTTGGCTCAAACTTGTCTTGCATACACACGGTCACACAAATCTTGTCAGAAATTCCGAATGTAAAGAATGTGGTGAAGTACAACACGTACGACGAGCTGAGAAAAAGCAAAAATGTAATATCTTGCAGCTTAGCATGCATGGAACTTTGTGCGTCGGAATTGTGTACACACGATCGGAATTTACCACCACGGATTTTGTTGTCGTAAAATTTGAGGTCCAGATCTCAAATTTTGTTTGTCGTAAATTCCGACGGAAAATGTCTGATGGAGCCTACACATGGTCGGAATTTCCAACAACAAGCTCCCAACGAACATTTCCTGTGTGTACGCGGCATAAGTGTGTGTGGTTTTTTTTTTTTCGTCTTCTGGGTGTATTTGCTATAGCTGAATATATTTTGTGTGGAAGACATAATAATTTTCCCTAGAGTTGTAACAAAAAATAAATCCTGTCGCAGACAACATACTGCTTCAAAGGATTACAGACACCAGATTAGACATTACACACAATTCATTTCTATTTAGCAGCAAATCCTTCCTCTGCCAACAGGTGGAAAGTTACCCCCAGGTGCGAGAAGCTGATTTGTAAATCACAGTACAGGAACTGATGTGCCTTACAATCAAAGAAACAGCAAGGGCAAGTATTCTGGTGCTTATTGGTTAAAGTTTATAATGACTGTAGTTCTCCTTTAATAAAGTAGAAGCAGCACACATGAACAAAAATACAGATGCTTGAGACAGTAGAAATTCATCAGCCTTTGCTTACTCTAGTCTAGACATACTGAAAAGTGTATTTATATGTGCTAATGCATCTGCATTTTTGATGCATTTTGAAAGTCTCCATTGAATTGACTTCGATGGGAAAATTGTGTTTAAAAGGCCAAAAAATCCTATGTGCATTGTTTTCTTTACACCCATTAGCCCAGCACTTTAATGTGCACTGGTCTCATTAAATCCTCTGGGCTTTATGGATGGTCTATGTTTCAGATGTGCTGAAATGTGGATAAAAAGTTAATTGGAATGTACAAGGCCTTTAGGTAAGCATTCCTGCAGATCTGTGTTTCTCAGCAAAAATATATTATGTTCTTCTTTATAACAGCAAATATCTACCAAGTACCCAACTGCCGCATGTCATATTATCTCAAGTGCCCTATAAAGTGCAAAAACATATTGCCAGTACTCTCAGAATGTGCTTTCATGTTTTCAAAGCACCCTTCTGATTTTAAACAGCTAGTTTCTTTCTTTGAATGAAACTTGCCTCAAAGTAAAGACTATCAAACCAGCATCAGAAAAGCTGGCACTTACTTATACCTTTTGTTTTCTTATAAGGGTTCTCTTGTACATTCCAGGAACCTCCAAAAATAGTGAAGTATACATATTAGAATGCTCCCGTTACAATGTCAGAACCATGCTACAACCCTTGCTTTCCACAATTAAATTTAGTGGTACGTTGTTGTCACTTAACATTTAGCTCTGAGTCTTGGGTTTAAATCCCATCAGGGAATACACTTTGAATTTCTATGTGCAACCTGTGTTTGCATGGGAGTGCTGGAACTGTCCTGACACCCTTTACTTGACTGTTGGAGGGTTTTCGACCTTAGGGGTGCTGGAAATGGTCCCAAGATGTGACAGTCATATGATTGCTCAAGGTGTGGAACAGGTCTTTACATCTTATAGCCATATGACTGTTCCACGTCAATAACTATGTGGGTGCCGGAACAGGACTGACACCTGATTGTTCCATATCACGATATCAGTGACTCTGCAAGCAGTAAAGGAAGAAGCAGGATGTCAGCCTAAAAATAAGTCGGCGATGGTATATCCCATATTTGTGTCCTGAGAGGTTGCTTTGAAATATTTTTTTTGGAAAGGATGCTTTGGGCTTCCTTTACTGCTGGACTGTAGGGGTGTTGGAACAGGACCTGACATTGCCAGCACAGGACTGACACTTGATAGCCGTATGACTGTTCCAGGTCACTGAATGTATGGGTTCTGGAACAGGTCCTACAGCACACCCAAAAAATAAGTTAACAATGGTATCTCCCATATTTCCATCCTGACAGGTTGACTTGAAATATTTTTCTTGGAAAGGATAATTTTACAGGTTCCCTTCACAGATGGTCACATATTTAAAAGCCTAGGCACTCTACTGAAGGCAGGAACCAGAGTTCTGAGTTGTTGACCTTCCCCATCTGCAGAGAATTTGCATGCCCCAATTTTAGGAAATCAGAATATATATATATTATATTTATGCACTGTATACATAAAGAATACTGTGCAGGCATCAGGTTTCAAATGATTGTAACATCTGAAAGCCAGCATCTTACCATGAGAAACCATGAGAAAATCGAGCGAAAGATTGGCCGGTTTTCCTCGATGTTTCACAGCAAGTCGGAACCGAGGATAGAAATAATGTTTGAAAGTTCTCGTACGACAAAGGCTTTTTCTTTGCTATTTTTTGTTTCAGATCATGCACAGTCTTTCGTATCGGATTTTTCTCGTACGAAAACCATACACATTAAACGAAAATTTTTGGAATTTGTCCTTTCGGAAATTATCGTTTGAAAGGTCGGAACTGAAAATCGTACAATCGTTCCTCAAACGAAAATGTTCGCCCGATTTTCTTATAGTGTGTACAGGGCATAAGTCTAGAAAGAAGATACTGACGCTAAATGGTGCATGAGAAAAAGATAGTTCTGGCTTTCTTGGGAGCAAGGTATAATCCAATGTAAAGAGTACTGTGAGTTCTTTGAGAGGTAATACTGTACATAACTGTATGATTTACATTATTATATTACTTAGCACGCATGTCTAAAACATAAAAAATAGTGCCACTATTAAGCAGTACTGGTTTTAGAAGCTTCAAAGGGTTCTGGTGAGGTTCAGCACTGTGACCACAAGCTATCAGTGGCAGCTCTGGTTCATCAATCAGCCCTGGGCTTCCAATAAAATGAAAGGTCATTTTTGTTTTTTTACACTTCACTTTACACTTTACTGATTTAATTCCAAAACCAGGGGCATTATATGGAGATGGCTATACCTGCCCCCATTCATCTGGGAACGGTTTCCACAAGATATTGGCGTGTGCCTTTGGGAATTTTTGCCTTTTCAACCAAAAGACAATTTGTGAGGTTAGGTACGGATGTTGGTCAAGAAGACCTAGCTTCCTAGCTTATATTCAGTGGTGGCCTGTCCATTAGGGGCCCACGGGCGCCGCCCTCCCTATCCATGCGTACGGCCCCCTGATCTACATACAAGGTGCTGGACAATGGAGGGGGGGAGTGTATTTATGAAGCACCTAATTAGAGCCAGAGGCTCTAATAGGCTTCAAAAAAGGGTGGGCTCAGGGCGCAGAGTTGTTTGACGATAGCGAATTAATATTTGCTATTTTCACACTAAATCTCCTCCCCGCCAATCAGGAAGCGGGTCCTGATTGGCCAAAACGTCAGGCGATCCTATTGGACGCCTAGCCTAGGAGGAGGAGAGAGGAGACGCATGGCAGAAGCTCAAAGAGAGGACACCGGAGCCCCTGCCTGCAGTCTGACCAGCAGAAAGCAGGGGAGGGGGCAGGTGGTAGTGCCGGGTTGTTCACCCCCCACCAAAAAAAAACCCACCAGCCGCCACTGGTTCCAACTCATCTTAATGATTTTCAATAGACCACTTGAGTTCCTCTACATATTTTTATCCTAATCCCTTCCACCTCAAAAAATTAATAATATACTGATTACGACTATAAGGGTACAGTGTTAGATAGAACAATATTGAGGCATATCCAAAATAGAGAAAAAAAATTGCTCTGTCCTTGAAAAAGACAAAGATTGTGGTAAATTTGCGAATGTATTTTGAACTGTTGTAATGTCCATGTGCTGTACTTCTCATTTCTTACTTTTACAGATTTCAGTTCCTTTTAGAAACTACAAACTGATTCTTCAGACTGATTTTCTGAAGTAGATGTTTTTCTATTTGTTTAGAGTGATGGATTTCTTGAGGGAAAGCACAGTTTACATTAAAATGTACACTATACCCTGCATAAAAATTGTTTCTTACTCAGACGGCATAGCAAATTACATTTTCATTGCAAGGTGCCTGGAAGAAATATTTCTTCAGGACATCATGTAGCTTATTTTCTGATAAAAATTATATTCTTAAAACAGAAAATGAAAAAGTTGCCAACTGTATGGTGCACATTCGTAATATCCAAACCCTTTTTTTCTATGTTAAAACAAAGATGAAAGCCATAAAAACAGACAGATAAGTTTTTTTCTTAAAGGTCATTTCCGGTTTTAAAATATCCTATTAGGACATTTTACACCATCATTGTTATATTTTTTTTAGTCATTTTAATTGACATCATGTATTCCTATTATATTACATCTAAACTCCAAGCTATTTTTTTTTATTGTAGATGGAGTAGGAGTTGCTTAAAACCACTGTCAGTTTCTCCCTCAGTACAATTCCACTGGTTTCCGTGGCTGTACAGACAAAGGCACCCATCTACATATTTGGTGGTTTTGCCTGGTGGCTCAATGTTTTCGGACCGAGGTCTTTGCTATAGCATCTACGCTGTTTGATTACCCTATTCAGCCAGGTCCCACTTTAGTGCTTCCTAAGAAGAAGCCTGCAGAACACATCGACAACATAAACTTCTCCTGCAGGTTACTAGGGCAGCCAAACAGATCCTAGCAAAGTCATGGAAAACCCCCTAAACTTGCGTTCTGGCAGTAAAACACATAAAAATGCAAGCTATGATTCACGCCAAAATTGAGGCTGCTTTCACAGACTTATCAAATTTGAAGCCCTTTGGAGTCCCTTGATGACCCATTATCTTCCATCGGACTTTGACGAGTCCTTATTGCTCCCATAATTATGCAACACACTTCCCCTAGACCAGTGGTGTCCAAACTATGGCCCTCCAGTTGTTAAGGAACTACAACTCCCATCATGCCTAGTCATGTCTGTGAATGTCAGAGTTTTACAATGCCTCATGGGAAGTGTAGTTCCGCAACAGCTGGAGGGCCGTAGTTTGGACACCCCTGCCCTAGACATTGAGACGTTGAAGACCCCTCCTTCTTTCAGCAGCCTCCCTTGGTTCCCTCCTCCTGCTTTCTTCTTCTACCCCATTATCCTAGACCCTTTCCCTTCCCACCCTTTACCCTCCTCTTCTTCCCTTTTACTTTAGTTTAGTTTTTGTGCTATTCTTCTTCTTCCTAGTCCCCTCAACACCTTGTTCAAAAGCCATCATAGTCAATGACCCTTTTTATGTACAGATATGCTATCGTAATATTTAAATTTCCTTCATTACCATATTAATGTTAGTCAGTTTTTTTTCAAATCTTTATATGTACCTTGCTATGGAAGAGCCCTGGGGACATCATAAAAAAAAATACAGAATTCTGACTTTGAAACTCAAAATTCTGAGATTGAAATTCAGAATTGTAAGTTTAAAAAAATTATTTTCTACAGAATTCTGAGATTCAAAGTCAGAATTCTGAGTTTTAAATTTAGAATTCTGAGATTCAAAGTCAGAATTCTCAGATTCAAAGTCAGAATTCTGAGAATCAAAGTCAGAATTCTGAGATTCAAAGTCAGAATTCTGAGTTTCAAAGTCAGAATTCTGAGTTTCACAGTCAGAATTCTGAGATTAAAAGTCAGAATTCTGAGATTCAAAGTCAGAATTCTGAGATTCAAAGTCAGAATTCTGAGTTTATAAATATAGTAGTCTCTATTAGGAAGATTTTAGGACCAATGATCAATAATGTAGTAACACCCACAGACCATCATTCTGTAGACATACATGTCTTCTGCCCTGTATATAGATATGTAAATCTATCTTAGTTACAGCACGCAGTATAGGGAAGCAGGCAGTGCTGGGTTCTCTGGTTCCTCTGCCGTCTTATCCTTCTCTGTCATCTGCTCCAACATAAAGAGCCATGCTGAAAACGTGTGTATTGTGTGTGAGTGGGGGGGACACAGCTTCTATAGATAACAGAACACAATGGCCAGCACAGCACAGCTCTGCACCCCAACTTGTAGGAAACATTGCACTTTTGCCCCTACATGAGGGATTTGTGAATGGCTAGATGGCAGCAGGACAATGTGTGTCTATGGTCATAACGGATTGATCATAGCAATTACTTGTCTGGACTAATAGAAGTGTTTCACATACAGTTAACCTCATATTAAACATAAAAGCAAACACCAAACAAATATGAGAGATAGCATAGTGGTTAGAGCAGCAGACTTATATTGGTGAAGTTGTGGGTCCTAATACAGGAGAGGGAATTTTATATATATATATATTTTAAAACATGAGATAGTGAGGGCTTAAATTGTATTTTATCAATATATCCAAATTGATTTCAAGGTATATTAACAAAGACACACTGATATATTGAGCACACAAAGTTGTAGTATATGCTGGCTACTATAAATTAGAAAGTAGAGATTTCATAGAAAAAACTGTGTATATATTATCAGGGTGATCAGATGGGATCATTAGGTTGTCATCTTCAGTTTCCCTGGGGGGCACTTCACAATTTCAGGAGACTGGTCATAACAAATCGATCATAAATCATTTGTCTGGACTAATACAGTTGTTTCACAGAGAATTAACTTCATATTAAACATAGAAAGCAATTACTAAGAACCCTTAAGTGATAGTATAGGGGTTAGAATAACAGGCTTATAGTGTTGAAAGTTCTGGTTATTATCCAGTTCAGAGCATGTTTTTTAATTATATATATTTGTATTGATCTTATATTAAACATATTTTAAAGTATGAGATAGTGAGGGCTTAAATTGTATTTTATTTATATATCCAAATTGATTTCAAGGCATATTAACAAAGACACATTGATAAAATTGTTGTATATGCTGACTACTATAAATTAGAGAGTAGGGATTTATTTACAAATTTGTGTATATATTAGGATGATTTTGGTGACATGGGGCCAGTTCTTAATTTCAGGATATTGTCCCTGGAAGCTGCATGATAACCATCATATCTCACAACTCAGCCCTGAGCTCTGCACTATAAGGTAATCTGTGTGTACTACAATGTACACGCCCATATCTCCCGTTCACTGATTGGCTGCAGTTTATCCCCACTGATGCAGTGCCATTTTCCTCTTAGCTACACCGTTGACACAGAGAAATTTTTTCCAGCTAATGACACCACCGATGCAGGGTCATATTTTCCATCCAGTGACACCACCGATGCAGGGTCATATTTTCCATCCAATGACACCACAGATGCATGGTCATTTTTCCCATATGTCTTTGTTAATAATCCTTGAAATCAATTTGGATATATCAATAAAATACAATTTAAGCCCTCACTATCTCATACTTTAAAAAATGTTTAATATAAAATCAATATATAACTAAAGATTATGCTCTGAACTGGATTAGAACCCACAACCTTCAACACTATAAGCCTGTTGCTCTAACCACCAGGCTATCACTTAAGGACTCTTAGGCCCCTTTCACAATTATATGACTTGTCCCACGATTTTGTACTGCAAAATCGTATGACAAGTCATTCTCCATGATTTTTAATGACTACCATTCATATTGGCACGACTTTAAGTCGTGCCGACTTGAAAGTAGTCCCTGCACTACTTTGGTCTAACTTCTATGCAAGTTGTACTCCATAGACCTCAATGTTAAACCCTGAAGTAGCATGCAAATCGTGCCTGAATAATATAGACACGATTTCAGTACGACTTTGTAAGCACAAGCCTGGCTCGCTGATCGGAAAAGGAAAACTTTTTTTCCTTTCGCGATGAGCGACAGGCAGTGCTGACAGCTGTCTGGTATGAATCCTGAGGGGGAACACCGCGCCAAGTTTTGAATGAAAATACCGGCGTGGGTTCCCCCCCCCCAGGGGCATACCAGGCCCTTAGGTCTGGTATGGATCTAAGGGGAAACCCCCTACGCCGAAAAATCGGTGTGGGGTCCCCCCCACCCCAAAGCACCTTGTCCCCATGTTGATGAGAACAAGGGCCTCTTCCCGACAACCCTGGCCGTTGGTTGTCGGGGTCCGCGGGCGGGGGGCTTATCGGAATCCGGGAGCCCCATTTAATAAGGGGGCCCCCAGATCCCGGCCCCTCACCCTATGTGAATGAGTATGGGGTACATGGTACCCCTACCCATTCACCTAGGGAAAAAAGTGTCAATAAAAAACACAGTACACAGGTTTTTAAAGTAATTTATTAGGCAGCTCCGGGGTCTTCTTCCGAATTCGGGGGTCCTCTTCTGACTTCGGGGGTCTTCTTCCAACTTCGGGGGTCCTCTTCCAACTTCGGGGGTCCTCTTCCGACTTCGGGGGTCTCTCCGGCGTCTCCTCCCGGTGTCCTGATCTTCTGCCGGCTCCTCCGCTATCTTCTGCAGCTCAATTGCTAGCAGTGGTCCAGACTTCTGCCTTCTTCTTTTCTTCCAGAGATGTTGACACGACGCTCTCTCCAGCTGGAATGGTCTCTGAACGCTCCGCAATGGACTTATATAGCCGATGCCCCCGCCCCCTCACTGTCCCGGGGCATGCTGGGACTGTGCCGTCATAAGGGGGCGTGGTCATCACCCGGTGACCACGCCTCCTAAAACGTCACAGTCCCAGCATGCCCAGGGACTGTGACGGCATAAGGGGGCGGGTCCACCGACTATATAAGTCCGTTGCGGAGCGTTCAGAGACCATTGTAGCTGGAGAGAGCGTTGTGTCAACATCTCTGGAAGAGAAGAGGGAAGAAGACGATCCAGAAGTCCGGACCACCGCTGGCAAAAGAGCGGCAGAAGATAGCGGTGGAGCCGGCAGAAGATGCGGACACCAGGAGAAGACGCTGGAGAGACCCCCGAAGTCGGAAGAGGACCCCCGAAGTCGGAAGAGGACCCCCGAAGTCAGAAGAAGACCCCGGAGCTGCCTAATAAAAACCTGTGTACTGTGTTTTTTATTGACACTTTTTTGCCTAGGTGAATGGGTAGGGGTACCATGTACCCCATACTCATTCACATAGGGTGGGGTCCGGGATCTGGGGGCGGGCGGCATAAGGGGGCGGGTTCACCGACTATATAAGTCCGTTGCGGAGCGTTCAGAGACCTTATTAAAGGGGGCTCCCGGATTCCGATAAGCCCCCCGCCCGCAGACCCCGACAACCAACGGCCAGGGTTGTCGGTAAGAGGCCCTTGTCCTCATCAACATGGGGACAAGGTGCTTTGGGGTGGGGGGGCCGCAGGGCGCCCCCCATGCCCCAAAGCACCCACCCCCCATGTTGCGGGCATGCGGCCTGGTACGATCCGGGAGGGGGGGCGCTCGCTCGTCCCCACCCCCATTCCTGACCGGCCGGGCTGCGTGCTCATATAAGGGTCTGGTATGGATTTTGGAGGGAAGCCCACGCTGAATTTTCCCCTTACAATCCATACCAGACCTAAGGGCCTGGCATGCCCCTGGGGGGGAACCCACGCCAGTTTTTTTATTTAAAACTTGGTGTGGAGTTACCGCTTATAATTCATACCAACTACTGTATGTTTTCATTTGTTAATGCCAAAAATGTGGCAAAGTCATACAAAGTAGTACTGCTCCCAAATCGCGGTAAAATCGCGCGACTTTGAAGTCGTATAAGTGTGAAAGGGGCCTTAATCATTGCTTTTTATGTTTAATATGAGATGAATTGTGTGTGAATTGTTTGTGACACATCTTATCAGCCCATATAATTAATTGCTATGATTAATCTGTTATGACCATAGACACACATTGTCCTGCTGCCTTCTAGCCATTCACAATTCCCTCATGTAGGGGCAATAGTGCAATGTTTCCTACAAGTTGGGTTGCAGAGCTGTGCTGTGCTGGCCATTGTGTTCTGCTATCTATGGAAGCTGTGCCACCCCCCACTCGCACACAACACACGTTTTCAGCATGGCTCTTTATGTTGGAGCAGATGACAGAGAAGAAGCATAAGACAGCAAACCGAGGAACTAATTAATACAGTAGCAGAGAACCCAGCACTGCCTGCTTCCCTATACTGTGTGCTGTAACTAAGATAGATTTACATATTCATATACAGAGCAGAAGACATGTATGTCTGCAGAATGATGATCTGTGGGTGTTACTACCTTATTGCTCATTGGTCCTAAAATCTTCCTAATAGAGAATACTATATTTAAAAACTCAGAATTCTGACTTTGAAACTCAGAATTCTGACTTTGAATCTCAGAATTCTGACTTTGAATCTCAGAATTCTGACTTTTAATCTCAGAATTCTGACTTTAAAACTCAGAATTCTGACTTTGAATCTCAGAATTCTGACTTTAATCTCAGAATTCTGACTTTGAATCCCAGAATTCTGACTTTGAAACTCAGAATTCTGACTTTGAATCTCAGAATTGTGACTTTCAAACTCAGAATTCTGACTTTCAAACTTAGAATTCTGTAAAAAAAACAAAAAAAAAATAATTTTTTTTTCAAACTCATAATTCTGTATTTTTTTATGATGGCCCCAGGGCTCTTCTATACTGTGCAGCGCATTCCAGAATTTTGACATGTTTTTCTTTTTACTCTTACGTGCCTTATACTTAGGAACTTTGTTATACGAGCGTCATTTCAATGTACCCAGATGACTGCTTTTGTATTTTATTGTAATTGGTTACATTACGATACAATATTAGAATTATGTTGTACCTTGTTGTTACCCAAATAAACAAATTGAACAAGAAAACCCGTTTGCCACTGATATGTACAGATAGATATCTATCTGTACATTTCCTGTCCCATAGACACAACAGAAAGTGGGAGGAAAACTCTCCAAAGAGAAGGAAATCCCTTCATAGGCCACCTGCCACCAGAACAAATCTGCCATTGGAAGACTTCCCTTCTATTCCTGTTCTTGCTCTGTGACAAGAAGTGAGGGAAAACTTTCCCAACAGGGTCACTGATGTCAATAAGAACCTGACCTAAACCTAATCCGCTCTATCGAAAATTATATATAATAATTTGTCTGAAGTTGGGATTAAAACAGCCACAGCAATAAAATTAAAATCAGTAAGCATCATTACATTTATTTTATTTTATTATGTTAATATGACATTTTATCATTTTATATATTTCCTTGCTTGGGTTATAGGGTTGTTTTTACCTAGGCATCATTACAAGTGAGTTACTGAGCCAGGAACGTTTTTGTGTATATTAAAGCAGTGTATCTCAACCTTTTTCAGTCAAGGCACCCTTTATAATTCTGCACACTCTCAAGGCACCCTATTCTACAAAGTAAAAAAAAAAATTGTTTTACACAGGGCTGGGACAAGGGGTGGGCAGTAGGTGAGGCTGCCCTGGGCACTGTGGTATCAGGTAGAAGGGGGGATTTGGGGGAAAATTTGTCCTAGGAAGTAAGGGATTTGATGTGAGGGGGAGAAGATGTGTACTAGGAGGCAAAATTTTAGGGGTAGAGGATTTGTCCTGGGGGGGGGTGAAATTTTTTTTTGGGGGGGGGCATTTGCGCTAGGGGGATTTGAAGGGATAGTAGGGGGCGGATCTGTGCTGGAGGAGAGATATCAGCAGATGGACAGATTTTTACTGGGAAGGGAGGAGGGGAAATTTATGCTTAGGGGGTAGGCATGCAGATTAATGCTCAGTGTTTTTGTGGAGGGAGTGCAGTTTAGCATGTTCGCCCTGGGCTCTAGATGGCCTTTACCCAGCACTGGTTTTACATATCGCAACAACATCTACACATGTAGGACACCCAATGTTAGAGGTGATTTATTCTTCCAAAGCAAACACACCTTTGCACACTGGTACTGACCAGTATTCCAATGCTTAAGGAGAGGGGCAGGGGAGGGGCAACCGGCATCCTCCTTATCAAACCAATGACGTGATTGTTTGGTAGGACATCGGCAGCTAGAAATTTGTAATGGTGCACAATGGAAACCGGTGGCTATGTCTAACTAAAAAGCAGCTTGATCCACCTACTGGTAAGTATACAATTTTTGGGCACTTTTTAAGCATTTTAAAAAGGCACCCCTGAAGAAACCTGAAGGCACCCCAGGGTGTTTAGCACCGTGGTTGAAAAAGGCTGCATTAAAGCATTACTCCAGGAAAAAAAAAGATATTCAAAATGAAGTCTAGTAAAAATAAAAAAGCAGCTTTTGATACAACAGTCACCTTCAATCTTGCACTGTCCCCCATTATACCAGTCCACCATTACATACCACCAGCCTTACCCTACTTCCTCAGAGCCCACATCATCAAGAACCTGCCCACCAAGAATGCACCATTATGCAAGCCTGGGCTCAGGATACTACTGCACTAAATGGAGCTCTCACATCATTATGTGTAGAGGCCGACTGATATATCGGCCGGACGATATTTGGCGTTTTTTACTTAATCGGCATCCGCCGATTGTGCTGACAAAAAAGGCCGATTATAAAGTGACTTGCAAATGACTTCTGTAATAGAAGTCAATGCAAGTTGCCTGAAGTTCTCTTCTCTCCTCCTTTGGGCAGCCTGCCAAATCTGATAAGAAGAAACATTGTATCTCTTCTTGGTTCTTTTATCAATGGACTGAACTCTGTGTGTAGGAGTTCTCAGTTTAACCATTTAAAGACTAAATCTTTTCTGACACTTGTTGCTTACAGGTAAAAATCCTGTATTTTCTGCTAGAAAATCACTTAGAACCCCCAAACATTATATATATATATTTTTTAGCAGAGACCCTAGGGAATAAAATAGCGGTTGTTGCAATATTGCATGTCACACGGTATTTGCACAGGGGTCTTTCAAACGCAATTTTTTTTCAAAAAATACACTAATGAATTTTTAAAAAAAAACTAAGCAGTAAAGTTAGCCCATTTTTTTTCATCCAAAAGTTTTGATTACCCGTCTTGTGTATTTAATATTTAAGATATAGTTTTTTTTTTTTTTGTTATTTAAATTATACATACAAGTGAACTGATTGGAGGTTTGTATTGTTTAATAAATGTAAGAAATTTTCTGTATCACTTATTACTTAAGGTTGCTTCCACACTGGAACGGGCATGCGTTGACGGTAAAACGCTGCTAGTTTTAGCAGCGCTTTACCTTCATTTTAGCGGAGCTATAAGGCTGCTAGCGGGGCGCTTATAACCCAGCTAGCGGCCGAGGAAGGGGTTAGATGCGCCCCTGAAGCGGCGCTGCCGAAACGCTTTGCAGGCACTCATAGGTGTGCGCAGCCTATTGCATTAGGGTGTGCACCCCAAAGCTCAAACACACATGAACACCACCTGCTGGCTCTTGTGGCTGGAGGCAGTTGATTGGGAGCATATTACGATACACCCTAAATACGGGTGTAACATGTTCCTAAAGTTGAACCTAGATTTTAATATAATGGGGCATTTACAATGGCCACTGGCACCCCCAACCACCCACCTGGTGCTGCTCCTGGATAATGCAAATGCACATGGGATGATTAGGGTGTGCCTAGGCACACATAGCACACCCTGTGCGCACGCCTATGCAGGCACTTCGACAGCGGTGCGCATTCATTTCAATGGGCAGGAGTGGTGGAGCAGCGGTATACACCGCTCCAAAGATGCCGCTTGCAGGACTTTTTTTTAACATCCTGCTAGAGCATCGCCTCAGTGTGAAAGCCCGAGCCGAGGGAGCCGTTTTGCAGGCACTTTACTGGTGCTATTTTTAGCCAAAAAGCCCCTGAAAAATGCCCCAGTGTGAAAGGGGTCTAACTGTTAGCTTTTATGAGATGAAGGGGAAAAAAAATAAAAAAATAAAAATCGGCATCGTATATCGGCCATCGGCCACCGCGATTTCGAAATATCAGCATCGACATCGGCCAGAGAAAAATCGACCTCTAATTATGTGTACAACATTCAGTGCAGGAGTAGGGACCACTCACTGCTACCACTATCAAAGAAGAGGCAGAACCTGTGATGTCACAATTATATATATCACACACATACACACAGTATATACATTTTAATTTTTCCTCAAGTTTGTGAGGAAAAACAGTGGGTATTGTGAAGCTGAAGATTCACTTTAACTGCCCTACCTTAGTTCCAAGGGCTTTAGCACTCAGTAGAGAGCCATTATAAGAACACCAGCAACTGTGACAGTTATCACCAGAAGCACACCTTAAATGGTTTTGGGAGGCAGTTAGATCAATAGGTTTTAGACACGCGGTAAAATGTCCATTCAAGAACCAGTCAGACTCCATATTTCTATCCAGACAAGTTCTTTTTAACAGCTACCTGCTATTAGATAGGATATCTCCAAAAACAAGGGTGGTTTATACATCTGCCTGTTGTCAGCAAGATTTTATTCAAGAAGTGTACGTGCACTGTCACTGGATTTTTCCCTTTTTCTAGAGAATCAATAAAGTTTCAGTTACTGAAAATTGTTGATGCAATTAAACATGTTTGAGGTTCCTCATCACTCACTACTCAACCCCACATGACACTCTAACCACTGCACAGAACCCCCTAATACTAGTTGTGGCAATTGAAAATATCAGCCTGTAAGAGGCTTGGTCTTCAACATACCTTCACAGATTTTTCAAAAATTATAATAAAAAATGCAGAACTTCAGTCCTACTGCTCCCCAGTAACCCCCCCCCCCCCCCCCAATCATTAAAAAAAAACACTATATACATACCTTTATTGGGGATGTCTCCTGTCCTTCCTCTTCTTTCTCAATGGCAGTGATAGGCAGTCCCTGTGAGCACTACTCAGTCCAAGAGTGCAATGAGCCTGACCACATGGTGTCACCCCCACAGGGTGTATGTCCTTGACAGTCTAGGTCCCTTGGAAGTGAATTGAATGATGAAGGCCATTATTCATCCTGTGGAGGACTAATGGAGTTGAGCCTAGGCATGGTAAACCTATGGGAGGCAGTGCCGTAGATAAGGTGGTATTTTGCAGCAACATCTGCTTTTTATTTTAAAAGAAGGCAGCACATAAAAAATGGAGTCCTACTTAAAAACCTTTTTTTGCTAATACCTATACTATCACATGTAGGACAAGGTGAGTCAATAAAGCCACCGTGGCTCTTACAAGTTGCCACCTGACACAAGATCCTTTTTTTTAGCAGCTGCTCCTCTTACTGCCAGCATTCTATGCTTTAGCAGAGTCGTTGCTGCAACGTTGACAAAGAATTGGTTTCCGGATGGAAGCTTGTACATGTATAGGTTTACATTGTGCATGTAAATATATGCAAAATGACATAAGCCTGAAGTTTAGGCTGACTTGTTTTGCAATTAAATCCATTTTATTCAAAATGGCTAAAGTGTACAAAGATAGAAGCAGTCATTGTAAATGAGCTAAAGCAAATATTTTTAACTGCTCAAATAGTGACTGCATTCCATCTGGTCTGTAGGACCTGAGCCATTTCTCCTGCATGATGCACGTAGTATTGATGTGGTAACATAGCTACTGAAAAGTGATATGGCATCTATTGTAAAGAATAATAAGCATGAATAATGGAACTCATCCACTCTCAGAACATACTGCCTAATCCTAACTATGTACATTCTTAAAGTTGGAGAGATAAATAGTGGGAATGTGTAATGATTTCCAGCTACTGACTTTACAGTTGACCTGCCATATCCTCCTCAGGATTTCTGCATCAGTAACTAGTGTATTGCACATAATTATTAGCAATTTTCTCAAATATTTAAGGCTCTGACATTCAATAGCCCCAATACTACAAGCATGTAATCGATGAGAAACTTTAAAAAAAAAGTGTGTACACATTTTATATATACATATATATATATATATATATATATATATATATATATATATATATATATATATAAATATATATATAGATATAGGGGGATGGGGCGGCACTGTGACTAGGGGAGGGGGGGGATAGGACAGAGGAGACAGACACAGGAGAGCAGGCTGCTGATGACAAAGGCACCTAAACAGACCACGATGTCAGGGCTCAGCTGCCATGATTATCGTGGTCAGTTTACATAGGGGAGGGGAAAAACTGTCAGGATCAGCCAGGTATTTCAGGTGTTACAGGGGTCCAAATTACACAGCACAAGCACTGTTTTTTAAATGTTTTTTAAATGTTTTAACTACAGATTTTGGTGGAAATGAGCATACTAGAGCACCTCTGGTCTGAGAGCTCTCAGCGTGCTTAGTAGCACCTTAATATAATGGTGGATTGGGCGGCATTAACATTAATAAAGCACTTTTATCCTCATTAGCATTTGCCTTTTAACTACTGGGTAATTTTACTGTGCCTTCATTTTGTAAGGATTAGTACAAGCGTATATGACAAAATGCACAATCTTTTATCTCTTAAAAGATAAGTGTGGGATACATAAAAAACAAACATACATACCCACCTATATGGCTACAGCATCAGTGTGTTGCTGCAGCTGTCCCCAGCCGGCTCTAACACCGAGAACTGAGCAATCACATGAGCGCTGATCACTCAGTTCTTGGTCCAGTAACTGTCAGTTACTGGGTCTCTGCTCTGCCCCTCCAGAGCTCACTGGAGCGCTGGTCTGTGGATGGTGGTGGGAGCAGCTTGTTTAATCTCTCAGAGGTGCACAGAAAGACTGAGCCAGCTGCCAGCCAGGCATCTGGGCTGATTCCGACATTATTGTCTGGATCCTTCCAGAGCTTGGGGTGGCTCTTTGATGTCAGCAGACGGTGGGCTTTAGATCTCTGTTGGCTGATCATAGGAGAGCAAGTAAGTGCACTCCTGTGACCCAGAAGAGAAATATGACCCAAAAAGCTTTGGCCATGCTTCTTTTTTAAGAGTCTATATAAAAACTATGCCTTGTCAGAAAAGAAAAAAAGAAAAATATTCAACCGTGCATCATGAAGAATAATAAAAAAAAAATGATTAACCGCATGAGCCCCGGAAGAATTTACCCCCTTCCTGACCAGAGCGTTTTTTGCGAATCGGCACTGCGTCGCTCTAAGTGAGAATTGCGCGGTCGTGCGATGTGGCTCCCAAACAAAATTGACTTCCTTTTTTTCGCACAAATAGAGCTTTCTTTTGGTGGTATTTAATCACCTCTGCGATTTTTATTTTTTGCGCTATAAACAAAATAAGAGCGACAATTTTGAAAAAAAACGCATTATTTTTTACATTTTGCTATAATAAATATCCCCCAAAAATAAATAAAAAAAAATTTTTTTCCTCAGTTTAGGCCAGCACACATTCTTCTACATATTTTTGGTAAAAAAAAAAAAAAATCGCAATAAGCGTTTATTGATTGGTTTGCGCAAAAGTTATAGCGTTTACTAAATAGGGGATAGTTTTATGGCATTTTTATTATTTATTTTTTTTACTAGTAATGGCGGCGATCAGCAATTTTTTTTGTGACTGCGACGTTATGGCGGACATGTTGGACATTTTTGACACATTTTTGGGACCATTGTCATTTATACAGCGATCAGTGAAATTAAAAATGCACTGATTACTGTGTAAATGACACTGGCAGTGAAGGGGTTAACCACTAGGGGGCGGGGGGGGTTAATCAGTACTAGGGGAGTGTTTTCTAGCTGTAGGGGGGAGGGGCTGTATGTGTCACTAGACTGATCACTGCTCCCGTTGACAGGGAGCAGTGATCAGTGACACTTGTCACTAGGCAGAAAGGGGAGATGCTGTTTACATCAGCATGTCCCCGTTCGTCCTCTCCGTGAGGCGATCGCGGGTATCCCAACGGCGATCGAGTCCGCGGGACCCGCGACCCGACTCACGGAGCTCACCCGACTCACGGCGTGCACGCAATGGCACGGCAGGGAATTCAAATCGACGTACAGATACGCCCATTTGCCCAGGCGTGCCATTTTTCCGACGTGCATCGTCGTGCGCCGGTCGGGAACCGGTTAAAGTGATTGTAAAGGTTTTTTGTTTTTTTTTAACCACTTAAGAACTGAGCCTCTTTCGTTAAAAAACTGTTTTTTTTGCTAGAAAATTACTTAGAACCCCCAAACATTATATATTTTTTTTCTAACACCCTAGAGAATAAAATGGCGGTCATTGCAATACTTTCTGTCACACTGTATTTGCGCAGCGGTCTTACAAGCGCACTTTGTTTGGAAAAAATACACTTTTTTTGGAAAAAAAAAAAACAACAGTAAAATTAGCCCAATTTTTTTTATATTGGAAAGATAATGTTACGCCGAGTAAATTGATACCCAACATGTCACGCTTCAAAATTGCGCCCGCTCGTAGAATGGCGACAAACTTTTAGGCGACATTTTAAAAATTCTACAGGTTGCATGTTTTGAGTTACAGAGGAGGTCTAGGGGTAGAATTATTTATCTCGCTCTAACGGTCGCCGCGATACCTCACATGTGTGGTTTGAACACCTTTTTCATATGCGGGCGCTGCTCACGTATGCGTTCACTTCTGCATTGAGCTTGGCGGGACGGGGCGCATTTAAAAAAAATGTTTTCTTATTTATTTTGCCTTTTATTTTTACACTGTTCTTTTAAAAAAAAGTGTCACTTTTATTCCTATTACAATGTAAACTTCCCCTGTAATAGAGAAAAGATCTCATATTTACACTAAAATGCAATAAAAAAAATAAATAAAAATAAAATGTCATTTAAAAAAAAAAAAAATTCCCTTTAAGAGCTATGGGCGGAAGTCACGTTTTGTTGTCGCTTCCACCCTGCAATGATATACCATACCAGGGAGCAGATGCGATCACCTCCGCTGCTACCGACGGCTCCAGTAAGTGGCGGAGGGCACTGGAGCGCGACAGGAGGGGGGGCCCTCTCCCGCAGCCGATAAAAGTGTTCTCACAGCTAATCCGCCGCAGAGACCACTTTTATCTGAAAGCGGACTGCCCGCTGAAGAAGAGAATACTGGGGTTATGGTAGCTAGCTGCTGCCATAACAACCACGGCGGGCGGGCGGTCCATAAGTGGTTAAATAACAAACATGTTATACATACAGTGGGGCAAAAAAGTATTTAGTCAGCCACCAATTGTGCAAGTTCTCCCACTTAAAAAGATGAGAGAGGCCTGTAACTGTCATTATAGGTATACCTCAACTATGAGAGACAAAATGTGGAAACAAATCCAGACAATCACATTGTCTGATTTTTGAAAGAATTTATTTGCAAATTATGGTGGAAAATAATTATTTGGTCACCAACAAACAAGCAAGATTTCTGGCTCTCACAGACCTCTATCTTCTTCTTTAAGAGGCTCCTCTGTCCTCCACTCATTACCGGTATTAATGGCACCTGTTTGAACTTGTTATCAGTATAAAAGACACCTGTCCACAACCTCAGTCACACTCCAAACTCCACTATGGTGAAGACCAAAGAGCTGTCGAAGGACACCAGAAACAAAATTGTAGACCTGCACCAGGCTGGGAAGACTGAATCTGCAATAGGCAAGCAGCTTGGTGTGAAGAAATCAACTGTGGGAGCAATAATTAGAAAATGGAAGACATACAAGACCACTGATAATCTCCCTCGATCTGGGGCTCCACGCAAGATCTCATCCCGTGGGGTCACAAGAACGGTGAGCAAAAATCCCAGAACCACACGGGGGGACCTAGTGAATGACCTGCAGAGAGCTGGGACCAACGTAACAAAGGCTACCATCAGTAACACACTACGCCGCCAGGGACTCAGATCCTGTAGTGCCAGACATGTCCCCCTGCTTAAGCCAGTACATGTCCGGGCCCGTCTGAGGTTTGCTAGAGAGCATTTGGATGATCCAGAAGAGGATTGGGAGAATGTCATATGGTCAGATGAAACCAAAGTAGAACTGTTTGGTAGAAACACAACTCGTCGTGTTTGGAGGAGAGAGAATGCTGGGTTTCAACCAAAGAACACCATACCTACTGTGAAGCATGGGGGTGGCAACATCATGCTTTGGGGCTGTTTCTCTGCAAAGGGAACAGGACGACTAATCCGTGTACATGAAAGAATTAATGGGGCCATGTATCGTGAGATTTTGAGTGCAAACCTCCTCCCATCAGCAAGGGCATTGAAGATGAAATAGGGTTGGGTCTTTCAGCATGACAATGATCCCAAACACACCGCCCAGGCAATGAAGGAGTGGCTTAGTAAGAAGCATTTCAAGATCCTGGAGTGGCCTAGCCAGTCTCCAGATATCAACCCCATAGAGGGGGAGTTGGAGGGAGTTGAAAGTCCGTGTTGCCCAGCGACAGCCCCAAAACATCACTGCTCTAGAGGAGATCTGCATGGAGGAATGGTCCAACATACCAGCAACAGTGTGTGACAACCTTGTGAAGACTTACAGAAAACGTTTGACTTCTGTCATTGCCAACAAAGGATATATAACAAAGTATTGAGATGAACTTTCGATATTGACCAAATACTTATTTTCCACCATAATTTGCAAATAAATTCTTTCAAAAATCAGACTCTGTGATTGTCTGGATTTGTTTCCACATTTTGTCTCTCATAGTTGAGGTATACCTATGATGACAGTTACAGGCCTCTCTCATCTTTTTAAGTGGGAGAACTTGCACAATTGGTGGCTGACTAAATACTTTTTTGCCCCACTGTATCTGCTCTGTGCAAGGGCTTTGCGCAGAGCAGCCCCAATCCTCCTCTTCTGAAGTGCCCCGGCGGCACTTCTGTCCCCTCCTATTCATCGGGTGCCCCCACAGAGAGCAGGCGCACTCACGAGTCCCGCTGCAGTGTCTATTGACACAGACAGCAGGACTCGGCCCCGCCCCCCACTCTCATGCACTGGATTGGATTGACAGCAGCGGCAGCCAATAGCTCCCACTGCTATCAATTTATCCAATGATGACAGAAACAGCAGCTGGAGCCGCTGGGCTCGTGCTCGTCACTGGAATGAATGGGTTAAGGTAAGAAAAAGGGGGGGCTCTGGGGGGGGCAGCTGCAGTACAGTAGGCTTTTTCACCTTAATGCATAGAATGCATTAAGTTGAAAAATCTTGAGACTTTACAACCCCTTTAACATCTTGGCATCCGCGCTATAGCTGATTGACGGCCACACCTGAATTTCCTGGGAGGCCGTCATATGACAGCCTCCCCTTTGCACGTGCCCCGCGCGCCCCCCTGCAGGGCGCACGTGCACTGTGATCACCAAGCCACTGAGACTCGGCTGATCACAGATCCGAGTAAGGGGTCGATCCCGTCCCCCTTGCCACGTGATCAGCTGTCAGCCAATGACAGCTGATCAAATGATGTAAACAAAAGCTCGGTAATCTTTTTTTTTCATCATCGTACATCAATGAAGAAGGAAAATTACCTGTTTGCAAAATTTTATAAGAAAATATTAAAAAATATTTTTAAAAAAATTAAAAATGTGGTCTTTTAAAAAATTTTTAACAAAAAATAAAAACTGCAGAGATGATCAAATACCACCAAAAGAAAGCTCGATTTGTGGGGGAAAAATGATAAAAATGTCATTTGGGTACAGTGTAGCATGACCGCGCAATTCAATCAGCATCAGCGCTGAAAGCTGAAAATTGGTCTGCACAGGAGGGGGGTTTAAGTGCCCAGTAAGCAAGTGGTTAATGATCATACTGAAGCAGCGCTGAAGGGCAAAACCTATAAATCAGTAATATTCCTGCCTTTGGTCATTCCTGATGTCCTAAGCTAAAGACCCTATTAAAACATCACCAAAGATTTCAATAATTATCTCTCTGCCAGTGGTAACCATCACTACGTTTTACAATATTAAAAAGCATTTTAAAGAAAGATGATACGTTCACTGAAGGCAGGGCAGGCATTAGAAACATGCCTACAGTGATGGGGAAGGGTGCAGAGAATACAAAAAGGCAGCCATGATACTGGAAAAAACTGACTGCTAAACACCTAATTAGATTGTAAGCATCTCATGTATCACTAAGAATACCTGAATGTTCAATAACAGCTCCAGGTAACCTCAAACACAGGAGGGTTTGAAATCAATCTCAAGTCAGACAGCTTTGGCAGACAATCTAGAAACCTAATACATATCACAATAGCGCATATACAGACTCATTGGTGCTAGATTCACAATAGGGAAGGCTATGATAACCACATCAAAAGAAGCTTCTAGTTATAAAATGACCATTGGCCTTGCCAGGCTTATGTTGGAAATGATGCACCTAGAAACCGACTGAAGGTTTACCACCCCTTAAAGCAGGGGTAGGCAACCTCGCCCTACCCCTGCCTTAAAATGTATGTAAACCCCAACAATGAACTTATCTTATTTGCATCCTATCAGTCGGTAAATCCACAATTGAGAGAATTTTGTATATCTGGACTTTTAGTCGTGCCTCAAAATAGTTTTGAACCATCAGCAGCTACAACCCCATTGGTTCATAGCTCATAAATCTATCTGTTTCTTCATGTTACAATATGTATCCTGTAACATTTCAATAAAAAAATGTATTACAGTACATTAGTGTAGTACAATATGTTTACAGTGGAAGCATTTTCTTATATATCTTTTTGATATGTGCGAAAAATACCTTTTTATCCTGCCAGAAATCCCTGTAATTAGCTGACAATGCTGTACTGAAAGCTCAAACATTTCTGTCCTGCCTGAGCTCTTCTGCAAATTACAGAGCACTTCCCCTGCTATGATATAGAAATATAGAGATGGAATGTAATATATAGTCCCAACATCCATTCCTGTTTTTGGGTGACCATGCTGTTCCTCCAGAAATACAGTACAGTAAGTAAACAATGGGGGTTGATTTACGAAAGCCGTGCGCCGTCAGTATAGGCGCACGGCGAGGCGCAATGCACATTTCCATATTTACGAAATGGCGCGTGGGAGAATGCAATCTGTGCACCACTATATGTATTTTATGTCATTAACTATATCTCTGCTTTATACTGTCCAGGTTTTGCGTCATCCTTTTATTCCATGTCCCTTCGCACAGCTTTCTTGGATACTCTTAAGCCCAGTACACACGATCAGATTTTCCGACAACAAAACTGTGGATTTTTTTTCCGAAGCATGTTGGCTCCAACTTGTCTTGCATACACACGGTCACACAAATGTTGGTCCAAAATTGCGAACCTGAGAACACGGTGACGTACAAGACGTACGACGACCCGAGAAAAAGGAAGTTCAATAGCCAGTGCCGCTCCTTCTAATTGATTCCGAGCATGTGTGAACTTTTGTGCGACGGACTTGTGTACACACGATCGGAAAGTTTTGTTGGCGGATAATTTGAGAACCTGCTCTCAAACATTTGTGGCCGGAAATTCCAACAGCAAATGTTCGATGGAGCATACACGCGGTCGGACTTTCCGACAACAAGCTCATATCCAAAATTTGTTATCGAAAAATCCGATCGTGTGTACGGGGCATTACAACTTTGTGTTGTTGCCAGCCCTGCCATTACTACTCTTTTGCATCGGAGCTCCCCGACACGCGGGGGCCCCCTGGTGCTTTGGCGCCTTGGGGCACCTCCTCTGGGCTCAATTCTATATCTGCGCTGTGGACCGGCGATTCATGCTGGTCTGCGCATGCGCAGCTGTGTCTTTTCCATTCTGATTTGGACGTACTACCCACTATGCATGTCGGCGGCCTCGTGACATCTGACGTCATCGAGCTGTGTATGTGGTGACGCCGGACGCCGCTTCTGCCGGGGGATAGACAAATTCCCACACTTGCTTGTGACACAGCTGATCAGAGAGGCTCATCAATTTCAGGAGACTGTCTGTTTGTGGGTGCAGTCCTTTTAACTCCTGTTAATTTCCTCTGCAAAATGGTCAGACCTCAAAACCATATTCTGTTAGTGTCTCAAATTAACATACATGTGTTTTTTGCTTTCCTTGCTCTTCTCCAAGTCCTGTTTTGTTGACCAATAAAATTTGTAGCACATTCTTATGTGCTTTGTTGATAATTTGTTTTGCAGATGCATGCTCAGTCCAAGTAATGCATTTTACACTCCCCCCCTGCCCCCCAAACAATTTTCATGCAACAGATATCCCAGCTGCAGCTTAAAGTGGATGTAAACCCAATGCCATTCTTTCTAAACTACTGCCATAGGGGTTATCTATAAGGATATACATGCCTCCTCCATGTATCTTTACCAGTGAAAGGACAGGAAAGTAACCACATGACTTCAGCATGCTAAATCATGCTGAGGTGTGGAACAGCTAATCCTTGCAGAGCTGCTGAAGAAAGGAGTGGGGGAGGGAATTAAAAAATAATGCCTGTGTCTTAGGCTAGTGCACGAGATGTAAATCACCTGTCACTCACAGCAAGGGGGAGGATTTGACAAAGTTTTTCTCAGTTTGTCAAGATTTTTCTCACTGAACAATAAAAGAGGATTGCTCAGAGATGGATTAACTCTTTGTGGCAAGACTGGGCTCAAATGAAAGGAAATCTTATACTCTACGGTATATATATAAAAAAAAATTTGGATTTACATCCACTTTAACTAGGCTGATTGGCATGGCAAAAGAAAAAGTGTGATTTGTCTAAAAGCTACTTTCCTGGTGCCTTCATGGTAGCATATGCATGGATTGTTCGTATACTGCCATGGATAGGCACCAGGAAAGGAAACTTACAGAGAGGTAAGTATTCAATTTTTCATTTAAGCGCAGTGGTTCTTGGCCTCAGTCCTCAAGTACCCCCAACAGGACATGCTTGGGGAATTTATCTTATCTAAAATAGCTGTCCAAAATACCAAGCCATTGACTGTGATTTAAAGCACCTGTGCAAGATGAAGGAAAACCTGCAAACATGGCCTGTTGGGGGTACTTGAGGACAGGGTTGAGAACCACTGATTTAGAGCATTGAACTAAAATTTAGCTCAAGACACTAATATTCAAAATGTGGGCATTTGAGGGAAACCAAGTGAGTGTTAGAACCCCTGCTGGTCTTTTTTATGTTGGGCTTTGTGTCCCTTTTCTGAAAATTGGCTTCACTTCCTGTAAGCCAACAGGAAGTGAGGGTAAAACCCTACCAATGCCTTTTTTGGGGACACACAGGTCAGTCTAACTTTTGTCCCCATTAGGCAAATTGCACTCTAGCACTCTGTTGTGTACACCCCAAATTATTGGGTATTTTGGGGTTTATTAAAGGCATGCATGCAAGCTCACGGGGACAGGGGCGCTTTAAATTTTTTTTTTTTTTATTGTTAATTTTACTTTTTTTATTTTAGCTTGACACTTTTTTTCCCAAAAATGTTTTTTTGATCACTTTTGTTTCTATTACAAGGAATGTAAACATCCCTTGTAAAAGGAATAAGCATGACAGGTGCTCTTTACAGTGAGATCAATAAGACCCCACATCTCACCTCTAGGCTTAGAAGCCTGAAATAAAAAAAAAAGATCACCACTTCCCAGCCGAAGCGGCGCCATTTTTTTTAATACAGAGGCCGGGCGCGATGCTATGACGTCACGCCCGGCCTCCGAACGATCATAGAGACTCCGGCGACCATCTGGTCCACTGAAAATCTCTATGCTAAACATCCGGGGCTGGCGGATCCTGTGACCGACTCACCGATCGTAGCGGTGAGTCGGTACAAGCACCGGAGGGCGGCGGGACGTCCCCTCTCACCTCCCGTAAGAACGATCAAGCGGCAGAACAGCCACTATAATGGTTCTTATGCTGCGCACATTCGCCGGCTCTAAAAACCGATATCTGGATGATGTCTGTAGCTACAGGCATCACTCCGATATCCCCGCTCAAAGCCGAGGACGTCATTTGGCGTACGGCGGGCGGGAAGTGGTTTTAATATAAAACACCAGTTGCCTTTCACTATAAAGATTTGTTAGTCCAGTCCTGGAAATCTGCATCTGCTATACTATTAAATTCCATAAAAATTGGGTTCCTGCAGCTAGATGCGCCAAATGCATCTAGATGAGTGAATGCTGAGTATGTGAGATGCGCAACTGCTGTGTGTGTGGAGGAATGTACCCGCGGCGCATATCTGGTTCCCGGGAAGCGGTGGCCAGCACACAGGAATGACATCACGCCCCTCCAGGAAGTTGCTTGTACTGCTGCTAATTTCTTCCCACCACCATGCCCCGCTCACTGTTCTCTGAGGAAGAGATGATCTTGCAAATTAAGATCATTTTTGATTTATTTTTACATGGGGTGGTGTTTGTGTGGGTCACGTGTGTATGTCTAAATGATTTGGCCTCAAAACACACACCTACTTCCTGTGTACAGATTCATGTCCGGGCCAATGTATATTGCTTCCTGCTTCAGTGTGTGTGTGTATATATATATATATATATAGAGAGAGAGAGAGAGAGAGAGAGAGAGAGATAAATATAGATATATCTATAGATGTAGGTTCTTGTGTCCACCAGCAGGGAGAAGTTGGGTAGATGCCACACTCCCAATTCTGGAGGCATAATAATGGTCTAGCACAGGGTCTTCAAACAACAGCCCTCGAGTTGTTCAGGAACTACAATTCCTATCATGCCTAGTCATGTCTGTGAATGTGAGAGTTTTACAATGCCTCATGGGATGTGTAGTTCCGCAACAGCTGGAGAGCCGTAGTTTGAAGATTCCTGATCACTCTAGCATGTCTTGAAAAAAAGGTGATTTCTCATGTTCCTTGTATAATGCCCAAGAAATATCGTTTGGAAAATACAAGTGGGTCATGGCACATCTACATTCCAAATTTGGCACTTAAGATGGTCATGCACTGTGCAATCTGTTTGGCCAATCTCTGTACAACTCGATATTTAGGCAAAATAGGTAATAGAAAGACGCACTTAAACAATTAATTCAAATTATAGGAGATTAAACAGGCTCTTGCAGTAAATCGAATTTATTTAAGATCTAAATTATTGCAGTGTATGGTCACTTTTAAAGATCAAGATCTGAAAATATTAATTTATTGGGTTTAGAAACACTTCTCTGTTCTTTGTAATGTTTTGAAAGATTTGGGTAAAAAAAAAGAAAAAAACACATTTCAAAGATATATTAGAAGTGATAGGAATGAGATTAGCATTAAAAGGGTTAATTGACTGAGAACACCTACTAATTGTCTAACAAGACACATCCAATCAGATGAAATTAACCAATTGTATTGGGTGGGTACTATTATCAATGAGAAAACCGCAGTTACCCTAGCGCCAGTTGCAGTTTACATATGCAGGTATTTATTATCGTTATTTGCACTTCAATCTTCGCTGGTTCGCACCTTCAATTTTTGACACTTCCGGCGCACCTATTAATGTATGAACTGGTGCAGTGCCTTCTTCTTAGTAAATCACCCCCACTGTCAGCCTAGGACAGGAAGTTATTTGCAGAATCCCCAAGTGAAAGGGGATAAAGAAAATGAATGCAGCCACTACATATACAGATTAAACACATACACAAACAGTGCCTTGTTTTCAGTGTCTTGTGTGATGCCTTAAGTGAATACAGTTTCACTCATTTAAATAGGGTTGCCACCTTTTCTTCAAGCCAAACCCGAACACTTTAGTGGCCTGGGACACCTTTGGATGCCCCCAAGGAGAGTAGTAATGTGGTGTGCATAGCGTGCCACAGCGAACAGTGGGTGTGGACAAATTGCACTTGCTGACATAATCGCCCTGCCCCCCCAGTGATGCCGAACCTGAACCCCACAGCTCCCGGGTGGCAACAGATTTGTGTGTGACTATCTTGGTTACTTAGGGAGCCACAGCTCGGTCTGAATAATGTGTTCGTGTTTCAGTCCGCCTGAAACCCGGACACAGGATTCCAAAACCGGACTGTCCGGCTGAATCCCGGACAGGTGGCAACCCTACATTTAAAGTAATATTAAAGGTTTTTTTTTTTTTTAAACAAACATATCATACTTACCTGCTCTGTGCAATGGTTTTGCACAGAGCAGCCACAATCCTCTTCCTTTCAGGTCCCCTGCCGACACCCCGGGCTCCTTCCTCTTGACCAGTACCCACAATAGCGAGCTTTTTGAGAGCACTGATGCGCGATTGCTCCCGAGCCCTGCTCTATGCATCCATAAGACACATAGAGCTGTGACTCAGCCCTGCACTCCCCGCTCTCTCCTCATTGGCTCACTGGCTGTGATTGACAGAAGTGGGAGCCAATGGCTCCCGCTGCTATGTCTCAGCCAATAAGGAGGGGGGGACCCGAGACAGCCGAGAATCCTGTGCACATCGCTGGATCGAGAGAGGGCTCAAGTAAGTATTAGGGGAGCTGTGCGGGGTGCAACACACAGAAGGTTTTTTTTACCTTCATGCATTCTTGCATAAAGGTAAAATACCCTTAGCCTTTACAGCCACTTTAAAATGTGGTTAAACCCATGAACTATTAAAGCTGAGCTCCAGGAAAACTCCCTTGCAGTTGGGCTGCATCTGCTGGCAGCTATTTCCAGTACAGTCCCAATGCATTGACAAGGAAAAATGCCTTGTTTTTCTGGTGTGCACTGAGAAGAAGAACTTTAAGTGCAGCTTTTTTTAGTGCAGCATGTTGCGACAAGAACCACTGTATCACAATTCCGCTGTGGTGAACTGGACTGCATTGAAAATATCACTTGTGACATAAAGTTGTATAAAAAAGAAAAAAGTCAGGGCATCGGCACTGTGTCTTCCAGTGAACAGTACACCAGTGGCTGTGCATTCATTGCATCTTCCTGGTATGAAGAAACTGCAAATAATACAGTATGCATGACCACTGGTGTGCGCCATGAGACCCAATGCCGATCCTAGCATATCATGCTGTTTACTTTGTTTTTTTGTTTTTCCCCCAGAACTTTATTAAAAAGTCAAAGTGACATTTTAATATAGTTCTTTTCGCCACAGCACTATTACACTGAAAAAAGTACTGCATGCATTATATTTCTTCAGTGCACACCACAGCAATGCTGTGATGTGAACTGATTCCATTTTGCCTTGTCTATGTGTTGGGGCTGCAGTAGAAATAGCCCCAACGCATCTGGTGTGAACGAGACCTAATACTACTTTAACCACTTCAATACCAGGCACTTAGGCCCCTTCCTGCCCAGGACAATTTCCAGCTTTCAGCGCTGTCACACTCTGAATGACAATTGCGCGGTCATACAACAATGTACCCAAACTAAATTTGATATAAATTAATCATTTTCTTCCCACAAATAGAGCTTTCTTTTGGTGGTATTTGATCACCTCTGTGTTTTTTATTTTTTGCTAAACAAACTAAAAAATACCAAAATTTTTGAAAAAAAAAGATTTTTTTTTTTAGTTTCTTTCATAACATTTTGTTTTCCCCTTCACTGACGGGCACTGATGAGGCGGCACTGATGAGTTGGCACTGATGAAGCGGCACTGATAAAGTGGCACTGATGAGGAGGAACTGATATGTAGAATTGATGGGCACTGATAGGCAGCACTGATATGCAGCACTGATAGATGGCACTGATGGGCACTGACGGGCGGCACTGATAGGCACTGACAGGTGGCACTGATAGGCGGTACTGTTTGGCACTGACAGGTGGCACTGATGGGCAGCACCAATGATTAGGTACTGAGAAGTACTTGCAGGTGTTACTGCTGGGCAGTGATTGGCACTGTGGTGGGCACTGGCACACTTTATTGTTGTGGCACTTCTGGGCACTGATTGGCAGGTGATTGTTACATTTGAGGGGTCTGTGCTGTTAATCAATGTGCTGATTATCAGCACAGACCCCCCTCTGACAGGGAGAGCCACCAATCTGCTCTCCCTGTCAGCGCGAACCGAGGAATGCCGTTTACCGATGATCAGCTGTGATTGGTCACAGCTGATCACGTGGTAAGGAGCATCTGACAGAGGCTTTTTATCATGATCGAAAATGCGGGGTGTCAGACTGACACACCGCACTCCCGATCGCCGCGATGTGCGCCCCTGCCAGCGCGCGCCGGGGTGTTATTCTGCTGGACGTCATATGACGCCCAATCAGGATAACAGAACCACTTCCCAGCCGTCAATCTGCTATAGGCCGGGCAGGAAGTGGTTAAAGGTGAAGTACAGCCAAAGCTCGTTTTGGCTGTACTTCTCCTGTAAATCACAGGAGTGTAGATTGTTCTGCACTCCTGTGATCCATTTTTAGCAGACTCGTTCAGGCTGGGGCAAGATCGTGACATTATGGTCAGGATCCGCCCACATGCCTGGACCTGCACCTGGCTTAGCCTCTCAGCAAGCCACTGAGAGCCTGAACTGGTCTCTCCCACCCTTTCCCAGCCAGACATACCAGTGAGCTCAGGGGGGGCAAAGCAGAGAGCCGGTGACTGACAGTCAATAGCTCTCTGCTCAGGGAGCACTGAGAACTGAGTGAGCGACGGTGTTTGATTGGTATGATTTTTTTTTAAATGTGAAAAATTACCCCTGCAGCAATCCATTTCCTTAGGCGTATATGAATTAATTTTCCTAAAATTGTAAGCAATTTGTATGTGCAGCATTGTGTTTAGTAAAGCATTAATACACTACAGAGGTTTTATTGCTTCCTTGGATTTACCGCAAAGACGCAAAGCAAAGCACCCACTAGTGATTCTGTTGGTGACAACAAACTTATCCACTTATCTTTGGTGTCAGTGCCATATCTGCAGGATGTTTCTCCTCTGTTGCTACCTTGGTAACAATTGGGCTTCTGCCAGCACGGGAGAGACTTGCTTTAAAGGAGAAGTACAGCTAAAGCTTGTTTGGCTGTACTTCTGTGGATCACAGGAGTGCAGTTTGTTTTGCACTTCTGTGACCTGTTTTCAGGAGAGAGCAGGCTGAAGCCAGCTCTCTGCTGACGTCACAGCATTGGTCCAGGCTCCGAGCCATCACAACCATGGAGTCGGGATCCACCAGATCCCTGGAACGACACCCGGCTCAGCCTCTCAGGGAGCCGCTGAGAGGCTGAGCCGGATGCTCCTGCCCCCCACCGCTCAGCACTCCAGTGAACGAGGAGGGGGCAGAGCAGAGAGCTGTGACTGACAATCACCAGCTTTCTGCTCAAGGAGATGTGAGAACCAAGCAATTGGTGGTGTTTGATCGCTCGGTTCTGTGTAGAGGTGCCGGGGGACAGATGCAGCATCAGATCGATACTGTATCCACCGAGGTAAGTATGAAAGAAAAAACATACTTCTCTTTTAAGTAAACTGGCTGCTGCACCTTTGAGATTATTCAGCTTGTGACACCTAATTGTCAAAAGCACCCATTTGACATGGGCCCCAGTGATTGCAAGATCTGAATGTAAAGTGTGCTGTAAAATATGTGCTCGAACCTGACAAAATCTGTATTCTGGTAGATGTGTAGGAGACACGCAGGACTTGTAAAGTACATAAGATCATCACACTCCCACGTAGACCCCATAGACACATCAGATGTAAGGTTCCCAGAGCTGGCTGCAAAGTAAATTGACTATTCAGCTGTATGATGGTATTGTTCTTTTTTTAAATTGCCTAGTAGTCTTTTCGCAGTCACTTTAGGAGATTTCACTTGGTGATTATATATATATATTACAATAAAGCAGAATGTCAGGTATTCTTAACTTGCTTCAGCTTTCAGAACCTTGGGGCTTCTAGGGAATCAGCTACATTAATGTATACAAGCATGGCATCATTTATATGCAGAGCCACGGCCGTGTCACATGAACATGTCTTTTTATCTCTTCAAACAATCTCAAAGTGCAACTGTAAACTGGGAAATATTCTTGCAAAGATAACCTTTTCTTTTCATAAATTAATAGATCACAGTCTGCTTTTTACAAGCTTATAAAACAAAAGCCTTTTAAAAAAAAAAAATTTAATGGAGCATGTTTAATCAAAGGAAAGCATCTCATTAATTGTAAAAAGCAATTCATTTAAACAAATACTAATTGACCTAAAAATCTGTTAAACAGGTGAAAAAAAGGAAAACAAAAAGGTACACCTAAAACAGAAAGCTACCTGCCAACATACATTTAGGAAGGCTGCAACGATTAAAAGATGCAGAATAGATCAAATAATTTTCAACACACTAAAAACCAGAACCAGAATGCAAACCGAGCAATTAAAATCAAATGCAATAAAAAGTATCAAAAATGCCATTGAAACATGTTTTGTTGAAGTCCTGACTTTCCCTTTTCTCGTGAAAAACAGTTCTAATAAAAAAGATAACTAAAGGACCCTCGCTCTATTTGTGGAAGCAGTGGTCCCACTGCAGAGATCCAATACTCCCTTTTGACCTATAGCTTTGTAATCATTAGGGAATCTGGGGTTTGCTAATTAGAGAGCTCTAGCTTTGACTCAGCAGGAGGCCTGTCGGACCTCCACAAAGACCACTGCTTTCACACTGAGAGCAAGGGTCCTTCTCTGCAGCATGTTAGCAGGGGCCAGGCTTCTCTTAGGTTGTAGCTGCTTTCTAAGGAAAGCAAACTGTAATGCCCCGTACACACAATCGGATTTTCCGACAACAAATGTTGGATGTGAGCTTGTTGTCGGAAGGTCCGACTGTGTGTATGCTCCATCGAAAATTTGTTGTTGGAATCTCCAACCACAAATGTTTAAGAGCAGGTTCTCAAATTATCCGCCAACAAAACTTTCCGATCATGTGCACACAAGTCCGTTGCACAAAAGTTCACGCATGCTCGGAATCAAGCAGAAGGAGCCGCATTGGCTATTAAACTTCCTTTTTCTCGGCTTGTCGTACGTCTTGTACGTCACCGTGTTCTCACGTTTGGAATTTTGGGCCAACATTTGTGTGAACGTGTGTATGCAAGACGAGTTTGGGCCAACATCCTTCGGAAAAAAATCCACGGTTTTGTTGTCGGAAAATCCGATCGTGTGTACGGGGCATAAGACTTTGAACACCTTTTGTTTTTTTTTTTGTTTTTTTTTTGTTTTTTTTTCGCTTTCATCCGGAATTTTCTCCTTGCACAGGCACGATAGCACTTTAAGAGTGTATTTGCACAAGTTATTAGGTGTGTATGAGAACCATTTGCATTGGTTCCCCACACACAGTGCACTGTCGCATCCTTTTCATAGGTTCAACGTAATATAGGATTTGTTTTTTGTCTTCTGTTCTTTCCACTCAGATTTAGTGTATATACAGGATACTGTGCACACAGACGTAGCACCCGTACACTCCATTTCATAAGGAAATGTGTTATATATCTATATACTTTCTTCACAGGATACTGTGCATACAAACACAGTACCCGCATACCTTTTTTCACTTTTCTATTCTAATACCCCTTTTTGCACAGGCACGACAGCGCTTTAAGGGTTTATTTGCACAAGTTACTAGATGTGTATGAGAACTATTCGCATTGGTTCCCTACACACAGAGCACTTTTGCATCCCTTCTACAGGTTCAACAGCATATAGGATTGGGTTTTTTTCACTCAGATTTAGTGTATAAATACAGGATACTGTGCACACAGACATAGCACCTGTACACCCCATTTTTTCATTTGTTGATTTAATTTTCTTAAATAAACACTGTTACACAAACATATCACACTGGATTAGCGCAGCACTTTCCACTTTTGTTTTGCACTATTCATGGGCTTTGTTTGATCCCACTCTGTGCTTGCAGCTGTCCGTACACACCGCTGTTTCCAAGGTAGCGCAGGGATAATCCATATAAACAATAAAAAAAGATAACTAAAGGACTCTCGCTCTATTTGTGGAAGCAGTGGTCCCACTGCAGAGATCCAATACCCCCTTCTGAGTCAGACCTATAGCTTTGTAATCATTAGGGAATCTGGGGTTTGCTAATTAGAGAGCTTTAGCTTTGACTCAGCAGGAGGCCTGTCGGACCTCCACAAAGACTACTGCTTTCACACTGAGAGCAAGGGTCCTTCTCTGCAGCATGTTAGCAGGGGCCAGGCTTTTCTTAGGTTGCAGCTGCTTTCTAAGGGAAGCAAACTGTAATGCCCCGTACACACAGTCGCATTTTCCGACAACAAATGTTGGATGTGAGCTTGTTGTCGGAAGGTCCGACTGTGTGTATGCTCCATCGAAAATTTGCTGTTGGAATCTCCAACCACAAATGTTTGAGAGCAGGTTCTCAAATTATCCGCCAACAAAACTTTCCGATCATGTGCACACAAGTCCGTCGCACAAAAGTTCACGCATGCTCGGAATCAAGCAGAAGGAGCCGCATTGGCTATTAAACTTCCTTTTTCTCGGCTTGTCGTACGTCTTGTACGTCACCGTGTTCTCACGTTTGGAATTTTGGGCCAACATTTGTGTGAACGTGTGTATGCAAGACGAGTTTGAGCCAACATCCTTCGGAAAAAAATCCACGGTTTTGTTGTCGGAAAATCCGATCGTGTGTACGGGGCATAAGACTTTGAACACCTTTTGTTTTTTTTTAAAAGCGGAACTTTACCCAAAAAGAGAAGTTCCGCTTGTTTGCACCCCCCCTCCACTGCCACATTCCTCACTTTTTGGGGGGAGCAGGTACCTGGTTTTGACAGGTACCCGCCTCTACTTCCGGGTCAGATATTGGCAGCAATCTATGAGGATGTTCGGCCCCTCCTCCTTCTTCCCGGCAGCTTTATGGGACACACACAGGTCCCAGAAGACTGCAAGATTCTTCACAAAGTACGGTGCAGTAGGAAATCTGCTGTTAAGCTGGAAGGCTTCACTGCTGGTTTCGCTTACCTAAGATGCCGGCGCCTGCACCTGAAGCTGAATGAATTATCAGCTCGGGTGCAGACAATGCTGGGTCCTTGGACAGGTAAGTGTCCTTATATTAGAGGAGCTGCTGACTTTTATTTTTTTGGAATGCATTTATCCGATTTAAACTGGGCTTTAAAAACAAGCAACTTTACCTTTTACTCCAATTATACTGTGCATTGTGAGACCATTTTATGATCCTGGCACACACCTTAGACCAGGCATATCCAAAGTCTGGCCCACGGGCCAATTGTGGCCCGCATTCCAGTGTAATACGCCCCCCCCCCCCCCCGTAATTTGGATATATATATATATGTATATATAGGGCCACAAAAGATATATACCGTATTTATCGCTGCTGCCTCGGAGGGAACAGGGAGGGGGCAGGGAGGGGGCACGGCGAGTGCCGTCAGATTACATACAGGAGAATCTCCTGTTTACTCGTCGGTGTCTGTAATAGGAAGTCCCGTCTCCTGGGCTGCCATTGGGCAACTATTCTGTCTATCATAGGAGGTGTGACTTTGTATTAAAGAGGCCACAGAGTAAACAGGAGATTCTCCTGTATGTAATCTGTCAACGCTCATCCTGCCCCCTCCCCCAAGGCTGCAGATGGGCATCGATCAGGCTGCACTGATGGCGATGGTAAGGCTGCATTCATGGCACATGTGAGGCTACATTCATGGCACATGTAAGGCTGCATTCATGGCAATGGTGAGGCTGCATTCAGAGGCTGCATTCATGGCAATGGTAAGGCTGCCGATGGGCACTGATTAGGCTGCATTAATGGGCACTGACCCGTATTTTGCTTTACAGTTCCTTTATTTAAAATTTAAGTTTTTTCCTGAAACCTCCCTCTTAAAGTGAAGGTGCGTGGTATACGCCGATAAATATGGTATATCCAAATAATACGCCCAAGCTCATCCTTAGTCCTGAGTAGTGCTCTGGGATTCGTAGGGGGCCACAAAAGTGATATATGTATATATATATATCAAAATAACATGTCCGAGCTCATCTCTTCACCACACACAGCCACAAAGGCAAGAGAATTCTTGTTGGGCAGTGTATTAGTGCTCGGACGAACACACTTAGACCAAATTTTAATGGTTTAAAGAATGTCAGGCAAAATGGTCGGCCCTCACGCATGTTCACTTCATCAAATCTGGCACTCTTTGAAAAAAGTTTGGACACCCCTGCTCTAGACCAATCATTTCAGATAAGCTGTATTTTACCTACTGATTGCTATTGATATCTAAGGCCTAATGTACACAGGACGCTGAGGCAACCTCTTCTGAACTATTTTTTTGACAGCTTGAAACCCGCGTTTAAAAATGCCCATTTAGTCGCATTTGCATGCCGCGTTTAGCGGCATTTTGCCGCAATTGCGTACGAGGACCAGAGTTCATCTGGTTCAAATCTAACAACATATAGGTAAAATTCCAATTCTACTTTGGCTATGAGCAATGCTAGCGGCGTATTGAATGGGCTCATTAGGGGTATATAAATGGTCTATGAAGCATTAAAAGCAATGACAAGTTTTTAAAATATTTTTTTTGTGGTTCTTCATAATTTGCTATCATTTTTAAGTTTTGTAATGTAAAAAAATAGGGCACCTTTAAAAACGGTACTGCATTTAGACACGTTTGGCGTCTTAGGCCTCATGTACACTGCTGCTGGTAAACGGGCGTTTAGGAGCAGTTGGGCATTTTTTCAACTGCTCCTGAACTCTCCTCTATGTCATCCTATCTGTACATGTACACAGGTTCGTTTATAGTCGTTTCTAGGCAGTTACGTTTAGAGGCTTTTTTTGGAACCCAAAAAAATGCGTTCAGAAGCTGTGTTTAGAGGCATTTCAAACGGCAAACGCAGCTAAACGCGGTATCTCGCGTTTAGTTTACAGGCGTTTTTCATTTTTGGCTATTTAAAAAAGTATATATATATATTTATATATATATATTATATATATATATTTTCTTTTTAAAACGCTTCTACACGCAAACGTGGTAAACTCAAACACGGTAACTCACGTTTAGCCGAGTTTCGTTTACAGGCCTTTTTCATTTTTGGCTATTTAAAAAAAAATACTAACTTTTTTTTTCCAAACGCTTATAGATGTAAACGCGGCTAAATGCAACTAAACGCGGCATGTAAACGCGGCTAAACGCAACTAAACGCGGCATGTAAACGCGGCTAAATGGCCACTTTTGGACGCCGGTTTCTAGCTGTCAAGTTAATTCGTTTTGCCTTCAAAGAAAAGCCTCTAAACGCAACTGGCTAAAAACGACATTAAACAAACCTGTGTACATGTACACATAAGATAACATTGGATGAGTTCAGGGGCAGCTGAAAAAAGCATCCAAGTGCCTCTGAACGTCCGTTTACCAGCAGCAGTGTACATGAGGCCTGAAGGCAAGGATATTTCTGTTTGTCCATTATATACATGTTAGGGGTAAAAAAACACCATTTGTATAATTGGCTCATGCAACCCGAACCAGTCCTGTATTATGCATACTGGCCTCTTCCCTCTGAACCTCTCTCAACTTTTAGTCCATTAAAGTGGAACTAAACCCTCCTCTCCTTTACAGCAAAGAAAGCTGCCATATTTGCCTCTGTTTGATCTGCAACAGTCGTGGATCTGTACATTTGATCAGTTATGACACCAGACAGTTGATGGCTTGACATTTCATTTGAGAGCCTAACCTCTTGTGACAATAAGTACCGGTTCACACAGGGGCAACTTGTCAGGTGACCTAGTCGCCTGACAAGTCGCCTCCCGTTGTGTACAATGGAACCGTTCTAATAGGAGCGACGCAAGTTGCTCAGACTTAGAAAAAGGTTCCTGTACTTCTTTGGGGGCGACTTGCATAGACTTCTTTACAGAAGTCGTTTTGCAAGTCGCCGTGGAAGTCGTGTGCAGGTCGCCTCGGTGAGGCGACCTGCAAGTCGTGCCGCCCCTGTGTGAACCGGGGCTTACTATTCACAGCATGCCTTGAATGTAACTGTTTTGGGTAACCATTAAATCAATGTTTAGTTCCACTTTCATCAGTTCCAGATCACCTCCTGTAGCTTTACTGCTACAGTGCGGCTTTACTGCTACAGTGCGGCTTTACTGCTACAGTGTAGCCCAGCTTCACTGGTCACATGTACATACGTGATCCAGCATTTCTGGGTAGGGTGTGAGCACGCATTCCTGCCGCCCCGGCTGTACTGTCATTCGCTACAGAACAAGCTGATCAGCGGGTCCCAGGTAATGATTTATGGCCGGGACTTGCCGATTGGCTGAGCGAATCACAGAAGAGAGTCCTGTGTTGGTGAACAACAAAGGGCTCTCTAGGGAGAGCAGTGATGTGGCTGTTTTTTTCTCCCTGCAAAACAGCCACATCACTTAGTAAAAGCAGCACACACACTACACACGTTAACTTTTTAGGCACATTTAACCCTTCGATTGCCCCTAGATGTTAACCCCTTCCCAGACAGTGTCATCAGTACAAGGACAGTGTATAGCAGGGATATGCAATTAGCGGACCTCCAGCTGTTGCAGAACTACAAATCCCATGAGACATAGCAAGACTCTGACAGCCACAAGCATGACACCCAGAGGCAAAGGCATGATGGGACTTGTAGTTTTGCAACAGCTGGAGGTCCGCTAATTGCAGATCCCTGGTGTATAGTATTAGCACTGATCGCTCTATTAGTCTCACTGGTGATGTCAGCGTCATTTGTTCAGTTCCCACACAGTTTTAGACTGCCCACCACACTAACGCAGCCCCACTAAAATTCGCTGATCACCACCATTACTAGCATAAAAAATAAATAAGTAAAGATTTCAGTTTTTATACCATAGTTTGCAGACACTATAACTTTCATGCAAAACAATTAACATACACGTATTGGGTTTTATTTTTACCAAAGACATGTAGTAAGATATATTTGGCCTAAATTTATGAAGAAATTAGATTTTTAAAAAATTTTTATTGGATATGTTTAATAGCAGAAAGTAAAAAAAAAAACTGTTTTCAACATTTTCAGTGTTTTTTAATTTATATAATAAAAAAAAAAAAAAAAAAAGCCAGTGGTGATTAAATGCCACCAAAAGAAAACTCTGTGTGAAAATGATATAAATTTAATTTGGGTACAGCTACTATATACAAACTATAGGAGGGGCAGAGACAACACCAGTCACCCTTAACTAGGAGAGAGAGTAGCAGTGACCGGTCTTTATCACAAGAAGCTCCACTGAGAAGTTTCACACTTGATTACTGCACAGATCTGGAAGAAATACACTAAGCACTCCAATATTTAACCACTTCAGCACCGGCCTATTGTCAAATGACGTCCACAGATGGGATCTCCCATCCTGAGTGGACGTCATATGACGGCCTCGGGTTCCCGGCCTCGGGTTCGCGTTGCTCGGGACCCGGTGCGTGTGCCCGTCGGCCACAATGCCGCGATTGCCCGTTAACCGGGCCGGACCATGGATCTGTGTGTGTAAACACACAGATCCACGTCCTGTCAGCTCAGAGGAGAGCGATCTGTGTTCCCAGAACGGAGGAACACTGATCGGTCTCTTCCCCTTGTGCGTCCCCGCCCCCTACAGTTAGAAGCATTCCCTAGGAAACACATTTAACCTCTTCGTCTCCCCCTAGTGGTTAACCCCTTCACTGCCTGTCACATTTACACAGTAATCAATGCAATTTTATAGCACTGATCGCTGTATAAATGTGAATGGTCCCAAAAATGTGTCAAAAGTGTCCGATGTGTCCGCCATAATGTCGCAGTCACGAAAAAAATCGCGATCGCCGCTGTTACTAGTTAAAAAAAAAAAAATAATAATTTTTTTTTAAAAATGCCATAAATCTATCCCGTATTTTATAGACGCTATAACTTTTGCGCAAACCAATCAATATACGCTTATTGTGATTTTTTTTACCAAAAATATGTAGAAGAATACGTATCGGCCGAAACTGAGGAAAAAATTTGTTTTTTTTAAAAAAAATTGGGATATTTATTATAGCAAATAGTAAAAAATAGTGTTTTTTTCAAAATTGTCGCTCTACTTTTGTTTATAGCGCAAAAAATAAAAACCGCAGGTTTCAAAGGTGATCAAATACCACCAAAAGAAAGCTCGATTTGTGGGGAAAAAAGGACGTCAATTTTGTTTGGGTACAACGTCGCACGACTGCGCAATTGTCGTTTAAAATGCGACAGCGCTGAAAACTAAAAATTCGTCTGGGAAGGAAGGGGGTGAAAATGCCCGGTATTGAACCGGTCAAGCAAGACTACACATGACTCTTGTAGACAATATTTGCTTATCCAGCTTCATCTATGCTTTTTGGACTTTGCTGTAAGATTTGAACTTAAAGGCCTAGTTCATCTTTTAGACAACTTTCGTGTTAGGTGTAACATTCCCCAAACCCTCCACCCTCAAACCGCTCCACTTAACTGAATTGTGGGGTTTTTCTCCCTGTAGAATTCTGTTATGATTTGAACTTGGCACAGCATTGCCCACACAGCCGCATCATCCATCCACAGATCTGAACACAGGAGACTACAAGTCCCATCTTCCACTGTAGCAGATCTCTATGGAGCACAAGTGTGATAACAACACTGCACCTGTAATTCATTGTTTACTTCCACCAGCCACAAAAACAGTAGGTCCTGGGGCTGGGGGAAGAGTCTGCAGAAGCCTGTGCATTGCACCCATGATGCACTGATCCTGATTGAAATGCTCTGCAGGCTCCAATGCAAAAATTTAATAAACTCTATTTTTTTTATTTTTTTGAGGTCACATTTATTAAGACCCCTTTCACACTGGGGCGCTTTGCAGGCGATACAGCGCTAAAAATAGCGCCTGGGAAGCGCCCTGAAAGAGCCGCTGCTGTGTCTCCAGTGTGAAAGCCCCGAGAGCTTTCACACTGGAGCGGTGCGCTGGCAGGACAGTAAAAAGAGTCCCGCTAGCAGCAACTTTAGAGCGGTGTGTATACCGCTCCTGCCCATTGAAATGAATGGGGCAGCGCGGCTATACCGCCGGCATAGTGCTGCTGCAGCAGTGCTTTGCGGTGGTTTTAACCCTTTCTCGGTCGCTAGCAGGGGGGTAAAACTGCCCCCCGCTAGCGACCGAATACCGCCGCTAAAACAATGGTAAAAATAGCACCGTTTTTCTCAGGTGTGAATGGGGAGCAGGTGTGTTAAATTTGGTGTTATCGCTCTCACTCTCTCATACTGGTCACTGGAAGTTCAACCTGGCACCCCATGGCAAAGAACTCTCTGAGGATCTGAAAAAACAAATTGTTTCTCTACATAAGGATGGCCTAGGCTATAAAAATATTGCCAAGACCCTGAAACTGAGCTGCAGCATGGTGGCCAAGACCATACAGCGGTTTAACAGGACAGGTTCCACTCAGAACAGATCTCGCCATGGAGAAGACAAGCAGACTAAGGACATGGATTACTGGAACCATGTCCTGTGGTCTGATGAGACCAAGATAAAACGTATTTGGTTCAGATGGTGTCAAGTGTGTGTGGTGAGGAGTACAAAGACAAGTGTGTCTTGCCTACAGTCAATAATGGCGGCAGTGGAGTCCTTCCGGCGCGTTTCGTCACACAGGACCCCAGACGAAGTCCTGTGTGACGAAACGCGTCGGGAGGACTCCACTGCCGCCATTATTTTATACACAAGCGCTTTTTTACTTCTGAAATGTAAGTGTTTCTCTTTTAATAAAATTTATGCTGTTTACGGAATTACACTATATGGCCCCTTTTTATCCTATGTGGGTTATGTTCGAGGACGTTTAAACATCTACATGGAGAAGATACCCCTATGAAGATCCCTTAGGACCTCATCCTCTGTCCGTCATCGGGGCTTCCCCTCCATTGCCAGTGGGCAATTTTAGCTTGTTTGACCCATACAGCATATGCTTTCTGGGTCCCAACTTTCCGGTAAGCCTCCATTCACTCGGGTGGTGGTATATGCACAATTCCAGGTTCACACATATTAGACTTTTGAGAAGGCTTCCAAGACTATATATCTCTTGCTATTCTTCAGTGTTTCTACTATTGCCGTTGGGAGTAAAGGCTTGTTTTGACCCATATGGTCTACGCTATTTTTGGGTCCAAAATCCCTGTTATGCCTCCATTCATTTTGGAGATGGTATTGTCACTAATATAGTTGTTTATCCACGTGGTGATCATAATGTTTCACAGAATGATGGACTTTGACTCATTTAAAATGGACATTTATTAATACCTGAATGTTATTCATTGACATTTCATATTTATTTAACTTTTTGTATTATTTTTAGCGCTACACTTTTGTATATATATGGTTTATAGTAAAACTTCTATTTGCAGTGTTAGCTGCTTGTACTATTGAGTAAGCGCAAAGTTATTTTGTTTTTTTTCTAAAAAAAAATCACAATAAGCGTTTATTGATTGGTTTGTGCAAAAGTTATAGCGTTTACAAAATAGGGGATAGTTATATGGCATTTTATTAATAATTTTTTTTTTTTATTAGTAATGACGGCGATCAGCGATTTTTTTATTGTGAATGCAACATTATGGCAGACACATCAGACACTTTTGGCGCTATTTTGGGACCATTCACATTTATACAGCGATCAGTGCAAATAAAAATGCATTGATTACTGTGTAAATATGACTGGCAGTGGAGGGGTTAACCACTAGGTGGCGCTGTAGGGGTTAAGTGTGTCCTAGGGAGTGATTCTTACTGTGGGGGGGAGGGGCTGTGTGTGACACCACACTGATCACCGCTCCCGATTACAGGGAGCGGTGATCAGTGTCAGTGTCACTAGGCAGAATGGGGAAATGCTAAACAAGCATTTCCCCGTTCTTCCTCTCTGTGAGACGATCGGGGGTATCCCTGCGGAAAACGGGTCCGTGGGACCCGCAGTCACGCTCACACAGCTCCCGGCGGGACCACGCGCACGCAAGCCGCCTCTTAAAGGGCAACGTATAGGTACGTGATTCTGCCTGTATGTGCCCTTCTGCCGCAGTATATCTGCGTGAGGTGGTCGGGAAGCGGTTAACTACTTCAATACCGGGCACTTTCACCCCCTTCCTACCCAGGACATTTTTCAGCTTTCACTGCTGTCGCACTTTGAATGACAATTGTGCCGTCATGCAACACTGTGCCCATATAAAATTTTTATCATTCAAGATAAATAGGATTCTTCACCATTTACCACCAAATGAAAGTCCAATTAATCCTGAAAAAAACAAAGTATTCACGTGGATGCACTATGTAGTTGTGGTGATATGTTACTAACACATGCCAAAGCAGTAATAGCATTTGCTTTACCTTCATTATGAAGAGGTAACAAATAGTTTACAGGGAAATACTTATTTTATTGTGCACAATGTGTTAAAGTGGAAGTCCACCTAAAAAAAAAAATATTAAAAGCCAGCTGCTACAAATACTGCAGCTGCTGACTTTTAACCACTTCAGCCCCGGAAGGTTTTACCCCCTTCCTGACCAGAGCACTTTTTACAATTCGGCACTGCGTCGCTTTAACTGCTAATTGCGCGGTCATGCAATGCTGTACCCAAACGAAATTTGCGTCCTTTTCTTCCCACAAATAGAGCTTTCTTTTGATGGTATTTGATCACCTCTGCCGTTTTTATTTTTTGCGCTATACACGGAAAAAGACCGAAAATTTTGAAAAAAAATGATATTTTCTACTTTTTGTTCTAAAAAAAATCCAATAAACTCAATTTTAGTCATACATTTAGGCCAAAATGTATTCGGCCACATGTCTTTGGTAAAAAAAATGTCAATAAGTGTATATTTATTGGTTTGCGCAAAAGTTATAGCGTCTACAAACTAGGGTACATTTTCTGGAATTTACACAGCCTTTAATTTATGACTGCCTATGTCGTTTCTTGAGGTGCTAAAATGGCAGGGCAGTACAAAACCCCCACAAATGACCCCATTTTGGAAAGTAGACACCCCAAGGAATTTGCTGAGAGGCATGTTGAGCCCATTGAATATTCATTTTTTTTGTCCCAAGTGATTGAATAATGACAAAAAAAAAAAAAAAAAAAAAAAATTACAAAAAGTTGTCACTAAATGATATATTGCTCACACAGGCCATGGGCATATGTGGAATTGCACCCCAAAATACATTTAGCTGCTTCTCCTGAGTACGGGGATACCACATGTGTGGGACTTTTTGGGAGCCTAGCCGCGTACGGGGCCCCGAAAACCAAGCAACGCCTTCAGGATTTCTAAGGGCGTACATTTTTGATTTTACTCCTCACTACCTATCACAGTTTTGAAGGCCATAAAATGCCCAGATGACATAAAACCCCCCCAAATGACCCCATTTTGGAAAGTAGACACCCCAAGCTATTTGCTTTGAGGCATGTTGAGTCCATGGAATGTTTTATATTTTGACACAAGTTGCGGGAAAGTGACAATTTTTTTTTTTTTTTTGCACAAAGTTGTCACTAAATGATATATTGCTCACACAGGCCATGGGCATATGTGGAATTGCACCCCAAAATACATTTAGCTGCTTCTCCTGAGTACGGGGATACCACATGTGTGGGACTTTTTAGGAGCCTAGCCGCGTACGGGACCCCGAAAACCAAGCACCGCCTTCAGGATTTCTAAGGGCGTACATTTTTGATTTTACTCCTCACTGCCTATCACAGTTTCGGAGGCCATGGAATGCCCAGGTGGCACAAACCCCCCCCAAATGACCCCATTTTGGAAAGTAGACACCCCAAGCTATTTGCTGAGAGGCATGGTGAGTATTTTGCAGCTCTCATTTGTTTTTGAAAATAAAGAAAGACGAGAAAAAAAATGTTTTTTTTTCTTTTTTCAATTTTCAAAACTTTGTGACAAAAAGTGAGGTCTGCAAAATACTCACTATACCTCTCATCAAATAGCTTGGGGTGTCTACTTTCCAAAATGGGGTCATTTGGGGGGGTTTTGTGCCACCTGGGCATTCCATGGCCTCCGAAACTGTGATAGGCAGTGAAGAGTGAAATCAAAAATTTACGGCCTTAGAAAGCCTGAAGGCGGTGCTTGGTTTTCGGGGTCCCGTACGCGGCTAGGCTCCCAAAAAGTCCCACACATGTGGTATCCCCGTACTCAGGAGAAGCAGCAGAATGTATTTTGGGGTGTAATTTCATATATTTCCATGGCATGTTTGAGCAATATATCATTTAGTGACAACTTTGCGCAAAAAAAAATAAAAAAAATAAATAATTGTCTCTTTCCCGCAACTTGTGTCACAATATAAATTATTCCATGGACTCAACATGACTCTCAGCAAATAGCTTGGGGTGTCTACTTTCCAAAATGGGGTCATTTGGGGGGGTTTTGAACTGTCCTGGCATTTTATGCACAACATCTAGAAGCTTATGTCACACATCACCCACTCTTCTAAGCACTTGAAGACATAGCCCTTTCTGACACTTATTGTTTACATAAAAAAATAATTTTTTTTTGCAAGAAAATTACTTTGAACCCCCAAACATTATATATTTTTTTTAAAGCAAATGCCCTACAGATTAAAATGGTGGGTGTTTCATTTTTTTTTTTCACACAGTATTTGCGCAGCGATTTTTCAAACGCATTTTTTGGGGAAAAAACACACTTTTTTACATTTTAATGCACTAAAACACACTATATTGCCCAAATGTTTGATGAAATAAAAAAGATGATCTTAGGCCGAGTACATGGATACCAAACATGACATGCTTTAAAATTGCGCACAAACGTGCAGTGGCGACAAACTAAATACATTTTTAAAAGCCTTTAAAAGCCTTTACAGGTTACCACTTTAGATTTACAGAGGAGGTCTACTGCTAAACTTACTGCCCTCGATCTGACCTTCGCGGCGATACCTCACATGCATGGTGCAATTGCTGTTTACATTTGACGCCAGACCAACGCTTGCGTTCACCTTAGCGCGAGAGCAGGGGGGACAGGGGTGCTTTTTTTTTTTTTTTTTTTTTTCTCTTTATTATTATTATTTTTTTATCTTATTTTTAAACTGTTCCTTTCATTTTTTTTTTTTTAAATCATTTTTATTGTTATCTCAGGGAATGTAAATATCCCCTATGATAGCAATAGGTAGTGACAGGTACTCTTTTTTGCAAAAATTGGGGTCTATTAGACCCTAGATTTCTCCTCTGCCCTCAAAGCATCTGATCACACCAAGATCGGTGTGATAAAATGCTTTCCCAATTTCCCAATGGCGCTGTTTACATCCGGCGAAATCTACGTCATAAAATGCTCGTAGCTTCCGGTTTCTTAGGTCATAGAGATGTTTGGAGCCACTCTGGTCTCTGATCAGCTCTATGGTCAGCTGGCTGAATCACCGGCTGCATTTTCAGGTTCCCTGTTGAGACAGGAGAGCCAGAGAAAAACACGGAAGATGTTGGGGGGGGGGGGGGGGCATTCCCTCCCACTGCTTGTAAAAGCAGTCTAGAGGCTAATTAGCCACTAGGATTGCTTTTACATGAAAGCCGACCGCTGGCTGAAAAGAATGATACCAAGATGATACCTAAACCTGCAGGCATCATTCTGGTATAACCACTCAAAGTCGTGAATGGCATACCTGAAGACAAAAAAATGGTTAACAATAAAGCACAGTAAATGGTAAAGTATAAATAATTACACACCTGAAAAACAAACATGATAAAACATAATAACAATAACAATAACAATAACAATCAATAACAATAACAATAACAATAACAATAAAACATTGCAGAATAGAATACAGTAAAAAAGAGCAGAACAATAGAGAGAGAATAGAGAGAGAGAGAACAATAAAACGACAACTATTTTTATTTTATATTTTTGTTTGTGTTTTTTTTTTTTTTTACACTTTTTTTTGTAACTAACTTTTATAACTGTAACCGGTTCCAGGTTCGGGTCTCTCAAAATGCGATGGCATCTCGGGAGACCCTGTGAAAGTGTGCCTAGTCTGTGCAATGCTGTACCCTACGCTAATACTCAACTAGTGCTTGGTAGCGTTCAAAACATTCACCAATGCAAAGACCAGGATTATCAGGACAGGAGGGACAATAATAGCGGGTGTCACGCCTATATCCGCGCTTTCTGCAGACACGACATCTTTTTTGGGGGGGTTCGTTGGGTAGGGGTACTCGGGAGGACATAAAAATGCCTCTCATGCAGCCGACTGCATTTGGTTGGGGATGTGAATGGGGGAAGTACGGGCGCTGCAGAAGCGGTGGGTTCCCAATTAGGATTGGCGAATGCAGCAGGAAGGGCATTATGGGCACGACGGGCCAGTGTTTGTCTTTTTGGTGGCAGCGGGACACTACTTGTGCTTGCCACCTCACCAGCTTGAACTGCACTTATGGGACTCGCCACGTCACCAAGTGTTACTGCAGTGCTGGTTTGACTACGACCGGGGTGTACTAGGCCGCTGGCGCTTGCCAGTTCACCAAAACGCTACAAAAAAAACTGTTAGCGATCACAGGGATCCGGCCTGACTCTGCGAACGCTGCAGTTATGCGTTTAGTGTTTTGTAAGTGACAGTGATCGATCGATACTGCACTTGGGTGGGCTGGGCCGGGCCGGGCGGAGGGGCAAAACGCAGGTGCTAGCAGGTATCTGGGCTGATCCCGCTAACACTGCGTTTTTGGGAACCCTAAACTGCTGGGGACGCTAGTATAGATCTGATCAGATCAGATATTGATCCGATCAGATACTATACCACTAAGGGAGGCGTATGCTGCGTGCGTGGGTGTTAGCGGTACTGGCGCTAATCTGACGCTGCCTGGGGCTGGTGCTTGCCAGTTCACCAAAACGCTACCAAAAAAACTGTTAGCGATCGCAGGGATCAGGCCTGACTCTGCAAACGCTGCAGTTATGCGTTTAGTGCCTTGTAAGTGACAGTGATCGATCGATACTGCACTTGGGTGGGCTGGGCTGGGCCGGGCGGAGGGGCAAAACGCAGGTGCTAGCGGGTATCTGGGCTGATCCCGCTAACACTGCGTTTTTGGGAACCCTAAACTGCTGGGGACGCTAGTATAGATCTGATCGGATCAGATATTGATCCGATCAGATACTATACCACTAAGGGAGGTATACGGTGCGTGCGTGGGTGTTAGCGGTACTGGCGCTAACCTGACGCTGCCTGGGGCTGGTGCTTGCCAGTTCACCAAAACGCTACCAAAAAAACTGTTAGCGATCGCAGGGATCAGGCCTGACTCTGCGAACGCTGCAGTTATGCGTTTAGTGTTTTGTAAGTGACAGTGATCGATCGATACTGCACTTGGGTGGGCTGGGCTGGGCTGGGCGGAGGGGCAAAACGCAGGTGCTAGCGGGTATCTGGGCTGATCCCGCTAACACTGCGTTTTCGGGAACCCTAAACTGCTGGGGACGCTAGTATAGATCTGATCGGATCAGATATTGATCCGATCAGATACTATACCACTAAGGGAGGCATATGCTGCGTGCGTGGGTGTTCGCGGTACTGGCGCTAATCTGACGCTGCCTGGGGCGACGCATATCACCGCCGGGCGATCGGGGGGCTAAACCTTTATTCGGTAATAAACGGCGGGTGCCCTGACACTATAAAAAATAAACGAACTAACCAGCGTCACCCGTAACGGTTATACGGTGATCAGTGGTGAAAGGGTTAACTAGGGGGCAATCAAGGGGTTAAAACATTTATTAGGTAGTATATGGGGGTCCCTGTCGCTATAAAACGCTGACGGCGAACCTAAATATTTACGTTCCTAACTAGCGTCACCAGCGACACTAATACAGCGATCAGAAAAATGATCGCTTAGCGACACTGGTGACAGGGGGTGATCAAGGGGTTAAAACTTTATTAGGGGGGGTTAGGGGGGTATCCTAGACCTAAAGGGGGGTAATACTATCTGCCCTAACACTAACTGTCACAAACTGACACTATGCAGTAATCAGAAAAAAAAAAAAAAAAATACTGCTAATGTCAGTTTGTGACAGGGGGGGGGGGGGGTGATTGGGGGGGGATCGGGGGGCGATCGGGGGGGGGTCGGGGGTGTAAAGTATGCCTGGCATGTTCTACTGTGTGTGTGTGTGTTGTGTGCACTCACTTGTCATCTCTCCTCGGCGCTGGAACGGAAACTGCCAGACCGGGGAGAGATGACATCACATCCTCTGCCTGTGTGAAACGACACACAGGCAGAGGAGGATTCCCATTGGCTGGGAGCGATCGCGAGGGGGGGGCCACGATCGGATGGTCTCCCCCTCGCCTCCCGACGCTCCCAGTCAGATGCCGACCGCCGATGGCACCGGGGGGGGGTCCGATCGGACCCCCCGCCCGCGGGAGGCAGATCACGTACGGGTACGTGATTTTGCCTGCCCGTGCCGCTCTGCCGCAGTATATATGCGGTAGGCGGTCGGCAAGTGGTTAATAAATGGCCACTTATCTGTCCCAGGGTCCAGCGATGTTGGCAGCCGACGCGGATCACTCGCTCGACTCTCGGCAGCTGCTGCCGCCATCCGAGGTGAGGGAATCAGGAAGTGAAGCGTTGCGGCTTCACTTCCCGGTTCCCTACTGCACATGCGCGAGTCGCGCTGCGCGTCATAACTGGCCCCGGCTATCTCCTGGGACCTGTGTGTTTCCCAGGAGACAGCATGGAGGGACAGGAAGAGGCATAGACTCCCGTGGAAGTCTATGCCGGAAGTGGGTGCAAATACCTGACAGGTATCTGCACCCCCCTCCCCCCTGAAAGGTTCCATAATGTGACACTGTAGGGGGGGGGGGGGGGTCCGAAAAGCGGAAGTTCCATTTTTGTGTGGAACTCCGCTTTAAGCTAAAAAATGCTGAACGTTTAATACAACTTTACCCACTTGCCCTCCCGAAAATTTACCCTCCTTAATGACCAGGCCATTTTTTGCGATATGGCACTGCATTACTTTAACTGACAAATGGGTGGTCGTGCTATGCTGTACCCAAATAAAATTGATGTGAAGGGTTACTCTGGTTATAGTGGGTGAAGTGCCATCATCCCTAATATATATATATATATATATATATATATACGAAAGGAAAGACCCTCTAAGGGTGGGACTACGTGGACACTAAACAGAAGTCAAATTGATAAAAAAATAACATTTATTGGTACAAAAGATTAAAGTCTTATAGGACATACAGAGCATCATGCAAATGTATATGTAATGGTACAAAATGATCATAAAAAAAGGTTATGACACCTTTCCAAATAAATGCGATGTCCTTTTTTTCCCCACAAATAGAGCTTTCTTTTGGTGGTATTTGATCACCTCTGCGCCGCGGTTTATATTTTTTGCACTAAAGACAAAAAAAGACCGACAACCGACAAACAATATTTTTTACTTTCTGCTATAAAACATATCCAATTAAAAAAAAATTGAAAAAAACTAATTTCTTCATCAATTTAGGCCAATATGTATTCTGTTACATATTTTTGGTAAAAAAAATCCCAATAAGCGTATATTGATTGGTTTGCGCAAAAGTTTTTAGCATCTACCGACCTAGTGCATTACTCTAAAACCACAATTTTATTATTAAAAATTGCCTTTGGGTCTTCACCTCCTGCCCCCAGATGTACAGTAGATGTGCTGCGATCTGGACTAGGCTGTACCATGTGATGAGCTTTGATGCCGTACCATGTGATGAGCTTTAACTTAATTGTAAATTTGTGAGTATGAGGCCTCATGCACACTGGACGTTTTTTGACGTTTTTACAGCTGCTGTTTCTGGCTGTAGATGTTTTTTTCTACAGTCATTAAACTCTCCATCATGTTATCCTATGTGTCCATGCACACATAGGCTGCTAACAGCAGTTTTGGGCAGTGGCGTTTTTGAGCAATAAAAAAACCCCCAAAACTAGCGGGTTCTGAAAGATGTTTTTCAGCTGTAAAAACGCTCTAACGCTGATAAACGTCGATAAACGCTCAAAAACGTCACTCACCAGTGTTTTTTTTAACGTTTTTGATCCATTGAAACAAAAATAAAAAATGTTCTCTTATAAAAAAAACGCTAACGCGGAAAAACGCTAATAAACGCTAAAAAGCGCTATTGCAAATATGTTGAAAAAAGTTGAAAAACTCACTGCAAAGCTACTGACGTTTTTATAACGTTATTTTAATGTCCAGTGTGCATGAGGCCTAATACTTACTATTTTTAATAATAAAATTGTGGTTTTAGAATAATGCACTAGGTCGTGCATCGTGTTCTTTTTCTTGTGGTTCCAGGATATCAGACTACCCCAGTCTTTAGAGGGCAGCAAGACTTGGCTTATCCCTACTGAACCAATATGGAGTTGGTGATATAGTATACTTCTGAGCGGGATCACTCCCAAGCGCAGGGCAATTTGTGTCAAACCACAACATACTACATAAAACGCAAGATCCTACGTTAAAGTTTTCCACATGCTGTACACAAGTCATTTTTATACTATGATTACATGCGTACAGTGTAAATGTGCGCTACTGCCGCATCAAAATATATGTAATCAACAGAGCCAATGCCACTGATTACACACTATGGATGTTTATATTTTATCCCTGAATTATTCAATCATGCAGCACATGCGCAGGATAAGCCCAGCAATCATTTATGAATAACTAAGGACTGATCATTCTCCAGAGGTGCCGCTGACTATGCATTGTTGATGTGGGCAATGCAGAGCATTACTCTGCCTGAATGGACACTTAGGCCCCTTTCAGATGGGCCAGATCCATTTTTGCTCAGCAGAGGATTCGTCCGCTGATCCCCTGCTGAGTTGAGCGTAGTGGGTGGATGACAGGTCTGTGCCCACTCGGCTGCCCTCCGATCTGTTCCAGCCAGCCGGAGGGGAATAAATGCCATTCCATTTGTTTTTTTATCAGACCAGATCGGACCCAGAGGTAGCCAGATGTAAACAGACACAAGTCCCTTTACATCTAACTGCTCATAGAGGAGAATGGAGGGTCTGATTGGATCTGTCGAGTGAAAGGGGCCTTATATTTATATACGGCTGCATACAAAATTAGATGCTGTACGCATCTGCTTGCAGCGTTTATTTGTATCCATCTGAGTGAACGCAAATTTCTCAGAATTTACCTATTTTGATAATTTGATTTAATTATTTTAACTGATTGTAACTTGGCTTATGCTTTTTTTACATTCAGTCTAAATTGCCATGGTTTGTGACACTTTACCCACTTGACCTCCAGAAGATTTACCCCCCGTCATGACCAGGCCATTTTTTATGATCCGGCATTGCATTACTTTAACTGACAATTGCGCGGTCGTGCGACACTGTGCCCAAATAATATTATTGTTCTTTTTTTCCCACAAATGGAGCTTTCTATCGGTGGTTTTTGATCACCTCTGCGGTTTTAAGTTTTTTGCGTTGTAAACAAAAAAGACCGACAATTTTGAAAAAAAATATATATATTTTTTACGTTCTGCTATAAAACGTATCCAATAAAAAGATTTTAAAAAAATCTAATTTCTTCTTAAATTTAGGCCAATATGTATTCTGCTACATATTTTTGGTTAAAAAAATCCCAACAATCGTATATTGATTGGTTTACGCAAAAGTTATAGTGTCTACAAACTATGGGATAATTTTTTTTTCTATTTTTTTTTTACTGGTAATGACAGCGATCAGCAACTTATAGTGGAACTGCGATATTGCAACGGAAAAATCGGACACTAACTGACACGTTCTGGGGACCAGTGAAACTAATACAGTGATCAGTGCTAAAAAAATATGCGCTGTCACTGTACTAATGACACTGGCAGGGAAGGGGATAACATCAGGGGTGATGAAAGGGTTAAATGTGTGCCTGACTGGTGTTTCAGTGTAGTGGGGAGAGGTGCTTTGACTAGTGGAAGGCATGGATCTGTGTTCCTGTAAAGCAGGAACACAGGATCCATGCCTTCCCTATTGACAGAATGGCGATCTGCCTTGTTTACATAAGTAGATCGCCATTCTGCCTGTGTACCAAAGCATCAGCAGGTAGTGGCAGAAATCGAGTCTGCCATGCCCACCAATCAGCTCCAGCTGTGTATAATTACAGCGGGAGTGGGCGGCTGTCGGCACGTGCGCGTGTCCCAGACCCAGAAGTGCAGGATCGCGTACTAGGTAAGTCGCCTTGCCCCAGTATATATAACTTTTAGGCCCTGTACACACGGTTGGACTTTCCGACGGAATATGTGCGTTCGGATTGCGTTGTCGGAAATTCCGACCATGTGTGGGCTCCATCGGACTTTTTCCATCGGAATTTCCGACACACAAAGTTTGAGAGCAGGCTATAAAATTTTCCGACAACAAAATCAGTTTGCATAAATTCCGACCGTGTGCGGACAATTCCGACGCACAAAGTGCCACGCATGCTCAGAATAAATTAAGAGATGAAAGCTATTGGCTACTGCCCCGTTTATAGTTCCGATGTATGCGTTTTACGTCACCACGTTCAGAACGATCGGATTTTCCGACAACTTTGTGCAACCGTGTGTGCAAAACAAGTTTGAGCCAACATCCGTCGGAAAAAATCCATGGATTTTGTTGTCAGGATGTCCGATCAATGTCAGACCGTGTGTACGGGGCAATACAGTCGGCATGTGCTTAAACAAAAGTTATAGGTTTTTTTTTCCCCAAATGAGTTTAAAATGAAGTGACAAAGGTCGTCTTCTTCTACATACACTAAAATGGGAAAGGTCACATATAGTGACGCAGAGCATAGCAATATGTTACCTTCCATATAAAGCAGTGGTAAGACAAGTAACATTTTTGTCCTCTCTAAGAAACATACATGGCATTTTTTCAGTGTACAGCAAATGAAAGCATTTTAAAAATAAAGGCATTGGTAACAAACATACTGCAGAATAGATTTACAGCTTTTGTGCCTCAGGCCTCTTTAAAGGCATAGTTCACCTTCTGCAAAAATGTAGTCGATGCACCCGCATTAATAAAAGAAAAAAATGTGCATTGACTATATTTTTGCACTGAAACCCACAGAGCATTGCGACCACAGTCAGAGCATTATGTGTGCAATGCACAGGCTTCTGCACAGTTTACATCCCAGCCCTGGGCTCTGTATGAACGTACCATTATGGGGCTAGAGGAAGTAATCAATGGATTACAAGTGTGGTGACGTCACTGCACTTGTGCCCCCTCCATTTAAATTCGTGAGTTTGTCTGCCGCAGTGGATATAGGACTTGTAGTCATTCTATTCACAGATTCCTCTGAATAGATGACATGGCTGTGTGGGAACGAAAAGAAGTCTGCATCGAGAAGAACCCTTCATGTGGGGGGGGGGATTTGGGGGGCAGGTGGCTTGGGGAATGTGACCATGTTATAAACTAAATATGGGTGTAACATGGTCGCAAAGGTGGACTATGCCTTTAACTTCTTTAATTGCATACAAGTCTGAGTATACCAATTAAAAAAAAAAACATTCATGAAAAGGCTCCAGGAGTTTATCATCACAGCACTTTCATAAAACACATAAAAAAAATAGATCAGGAAAAGATAGACATAAGCAAAACTAATACTTCAGACTCTCAAAGGGCACACAATGTAAAATATTGTACTGTGTGAGATTTAAACATATCTCCAATCTGTGTTTCATTTATTCTTCCCACACTTCATCAAAAACCTGTAAACCTTCCAACTCTTTTCATGGCCAAATTCAACACAGCAAACCCTCGGTGATCATTTCATTCGTTCTTGCTGATATACTATATCTGCTAAAACCACAAACATTGTGAGTCAGTCACATCAGTATAAGAAGAGTCATTTTGGTATTTAAGAAGGCCCTGATGGAAACAATCTGCCAGTTCACTTATGACTATGAGATAAATGTGCAGGGCAACGTCAGTAGCAGATTGGAACATTTCTAAGACCCTTAGGCTCCATTCACATCTATGCATGTTGCTTTTGAGCGTTTCTGCAGTGCTTTTTGTGGTCCTTGCCGCGTTTTTGAACATGGGTTTTTGCCGCAATTTGCGTTTTTTTTTTTTTTTACACAGTTTTTTTTACACTGTGGTTGCTTAGCAACCAGCTATATACAGTGTAAAAAAAAGAAGTTTAAAAAAAATGCAAATCGTGGCAAAATTGCTGTACTTGCGTTTTGGATGCGGGTCCATTGAATTCTATTGCATGCACAACGCTGCATTTTGCATGAAAAAAAGTCCCCGACCCTTTCCAAGAACGCAGAGGCACAAAAATGCATTGATGTGAACATGTTCCATAGGAACCCATGTTAAACAATTTCCCTGCATTTATGCAAAATGCATCAAAAAACGCATTAGTGTGAATCAAGCCTTATAAACAGGCATTTTGTTAAATAATTTTTTTTTGCTCTGATTTTTCTGAGGTGATAAACGTACAAATGTGTTGAAGTCAACTTTTTACAAATGTTTAGGTTTAATAGCTCATGTACACGGGTGTCAGATCTAGATGCAAGTCTAATGAAACCACAAAAAAAAAATCGTTAGGGTGATATTAAAAGAAAAGTATTGTTTTTTTTTGTTTTGTTTTTTTGATTCACACTTACCGATGCTGCATCTGTCCCCCAGCACATCTAACACTGAGAACCGAGCGATCAAACACCTTCCGATTGCTCAGTTCTCACAGCTCCATGAGCAGAGAGCTGCAGACTGTCACTCACAGCTCTCCGCTCTGCCCCTCCTGGCTCACTAGAGCGCCGAGCTGTGGAAGGGCGGGGGGGGGCGGCCGGATCAGGCTCTCAGCGGCTCGCTGAAAGGCTGAGCTGGGTGCCGATCCAGGGATCTGGGTGGATCCCAACTCCATGGTCATGATGACGCCCGAGCCTGGACCGACTCTGTGACATCATCAGAGAGCGGGCTGAAGTCTGCGGGTCACAGGAGTGCAGAACGAACTGCACTCTTGTGATCCATAGAAGTACAGCCACACAAGCTTTGGCTGTACTTCTCTTTTGACTACTTCCCACTCAGGCCGATTCTGACATTTCTCTCCTACATACAAAAAAATGTATTTTTTTTCTAGAAAATTACTCAGAACCCCCAAACATTCTATATGTTTTTTTTTAGCAGAGACCCTAGAGAATAAAATGGTGATAGTTGCAATTTGTTTTGTCACACAGTATTTGTGCGATTTTTCAAACACAATTTTTTTGGAAATAATACACATGAATTTTAAAGAGGAGTTCCGCCTAGGAAAAAAAAAATTAAAAGTCAGCAGCTACAAATACTGTAGCTGCTGACTTTTCATATTAGGGCACTTACCTGTACAGGAAGCCCACGATGTCGGCACCCCAGCCGATTTTCAGATCAGCTGTCAGGTGCTGCCACCGTCATTCGTTGTGAGGGAAACCGCCAGTGGAGCCTTTTAGCTTCACGGCCAGTTTTCTACTGCGCATGCGAGATGTGCGCTGTGCTTTCTAATTGGCCAGGCGGCAGAGGAAGGAGGAGGGGGGCCAAACTTCCAAGGGACAGCGCTACCGTCTCCCGAAGGTGGGGAAGGGTACCTGTCAAAAACAGGTACCCCCTGAAAGATGCCAAATGTGGCCCCAGAGGGGGGGGGGGTGGTGGAAAAGCAGATCAGCGGAAGTTCCACTTTTTGGTGAAACTCCGCTTTAATGCAGAAAAAAACACAATATATACCCCATTTTTTTGTAAAATATAAAAGATGAAGCTACACAGAGCAAATAGATACCTAACGTCACGCCTTAAAATTGTGCACGCTCTGCTTTCCAGGGGAAAAAAATGGCAGCGTCATGACGTCACTTCCGGCCTTTCAGGGTCATATAGATGGCCAAGGCCAGGTCTGTGCTAACCCAGTGTCACCGCCATATCGGATCTATGGCTTCCCAATCGAATGGGAGAGCGACGATGGGCGATGAGACGTTCCCTATTGATGCCTGTAAAAGCCATCCAGTAGCTGATCATCCACTAGGATGGCTTTTACAGTGTAGGGAATCGGTAGCTGAAAAAAAGATATCTGGATGATGCCTGTAGCTGCAGGCATCATCCAGATATAGCCACTTCAAGTCCACGACATGATATGACCTTGTGCAGGTGGGAAGTAATTAAAGTAGAAGTAAAACTTTAAAAAAATAAAATAATTATTGATTGAGGGTTATAAGCGCTGCTGTTTTTTCCCCCATCTGCGTCCTATGGGGAGATTTCCCTTCACTTCCTGCCCCCTGCATCACCATAATTAAAGTGGAAGTAAACTCATCCATAAAACAGTTTAATTTCTGGCACGTGCCGGAAATGTAACACTCCCATTGGTTGTGCTCTCAACCAAACTGTCAAACCATCCAATGGCTGGTGTCAAAACTGATCACATGTGCAGCATCATGGCAGTTGTATATTAAACAGAGGCAAAGATGGCCGCTTCCTTGGCTGAAAACGATAGGGGGGGTTTACTTACACTTTAATGTTCACATTGGAAGATTTCCCCTCTATTCTCACTCCGATGATAACCCAATTTGGGATTTTCTTTCACTTTCACTCTCAGTAATAACAGTAAATTAAGACCAACAGAGAAAGTCAATTTCCCTAATGGGGGCACAGAAAAAAAAATCCCACAGATATTTCTTAAATCCATTTTCACTCTATCCAAAATTCAAGAAAAAAAGTTTTGCCTTTAGTCATACTTTAAAGCAGAACTTCTCTCAAAGGGGGAAGTTCCACCTTTCCATCTCCTAATGTTTGGAGTGTCTTTTGGAGTGGAAGTGGGTACCTGATTAAGATAAGTACCCATTCCCATTTCCACTCAGGTCGCCTAGGCGAATGGAGCGGAAGTCCCCCCCTCATTCCACCGCAGCCTCTTGGGACAAGTCAAAGGCCCAAAGAGACTGCGGGGTGAATCATGGGGTGCAGCGCGGCTCAAGCATACGTAATGGGCAGCCGGCTGTGAAGCTGCAAGAAGTCATAGTCGGCTGCCCACAGTGAAGATGTCATTGCTAGGGACCCAAAGACAAGACGAACAGCTGGGTTGGGTGAGGACACCGCTGGATCCTGGGACAGGCAAGTGTGTGTTTTTTAAAAGTCAGCAGCTACAGCATTTGTAACTGCTGACTTTTAAATTTTTGTTTACAGGGTGAAGATCCTCTTTAGGGAAAAAAAGGACAAAAAACTGAATAGAATTTCTTCGGGAGACAGCAATAAAAGTACTTTTTTTCCAAGGAACCACCTCTCTTTTTTTTGTGCTGTGTCCCCACTGGAGAGATTCCATTAATTTCCCATGTAGTTGCCAAGTCAGGATGAAGTATAGGGGCACTTACGCCATTTATCCCTTTGCCCTGACCTAAATCATTTCACCAGCCACAGATACGCACTTACGAAGATCTGATGCCCGCAGCCTCTATTTATTGTTTACATTCTAGCCACACCTCATCTATAGAACAGGCTCTGGCCCGAGGCCATAGGAGTCTATGTGCAGGTGCAGCCAGGACAGTGAGACTTGCATATAAACTAATACCAGAGGCTGCGCTCGTCAGTTTCCAGTAAATATACATCTGTGGAGGGAGAGGCGAGTTAATTTAAAGTGATACTAAACACACACGGTTTCATTTACATTGTCCGTTCTTTTTCTGTATATGGATGATGGCACTGTAATTATTTTAATATAATAATAATAAAAAAAATAATAATAAAGTACCTTTTTTGCCAGCATGACAAGGCAAAATGCCTTGTATCCGACTCACCATGTGTTTTTGACAAAAATTAAGATTTTTACATGTGTGTAAAAAAAAAAAAAATGCTCTGGCACCGAACTGAATAAGCTCCCCATTTCTCTAAGTATAGTTTAGAATTTAAGTGTATGGCTAGTAATAAGCATGTTTTTTGGGGGGTGGGGGATGATTAGAACCTCTGTCACGTTTAAACTGCTATCTAATTGTTATGGGGAAAATGGTTTAAATAGACAGCAAGTAAGGGAAGTTCTCCATCAGCACCACAGATATAAATTGTGTGTGGGGGGGGGGGGGAGCTATCAGGTTTTTATTAGTGTGTGCCCCTGTTGTAAATGTTTCCTCACTTTCTCTCTAGTCAATATATGAGTCACCATGACAGTAGCTGAGAAGAAATCGCTTAGTTCCAGATATCAATAAAATCCTAATCTTTCCCTTGTCTCTATAAAATAAAAATAAAAGTTCTGGCTAGACTTGCACTTTGAAAAGATGGCTGCTTTAACAATAAACATACATACGGTACTTGTTTTGCCAACCAAAGTTGAGAGCAACTTTCATTACTGGGAAAATGCAGCTGAAAAATGAAAAAGGAAAAAGTTTTACTGTTTTTTCTACCAGATAAACAGAAGCACTAAACGCATCTAACAAAATATGCCTGTGTATGAAGCCTAATTCTGGCCGCACACTGAAGTTTTTGGTTTTTTTTAGGAAATTTTCAACTAACGTTTTAAATAAAAAATGACTAAACGTATCCCTGCAGCCTGCCTGCAACAGCTTCTATCAAAACCTTGGTGGTAGGTTGCTCTGATCTAGTCTAGAGCTGCAACTAACGATTATTTTCATAATTGATTAGTTAGCCGATTATTGTTTCGATTAATCAGATAAATAATGAAAAAACGGAGTGTTACACTCAAACTGTATCACACCATAACTACTAAAGTAAATTCCTCATTCATTACTGACAATGCAGTGAGGGGGCTGGCCCTGAATGGGAGAGGGGACCGTACTAGAGGGTGGGAGGGAGTTAGCTAGTTTGGAGACCAGGCGTTAGAGGGAGTAGGTTGGGAGGGAGGGAGTTTGAAAGAGAGGAATGTGGGAGAGGAACCGGACCAAGGGATTGCGATAGAAAGAAAGTTGGGTTGGACAATGGACCAGATCCAAAAGGGGGGGGGGTGGGCTGGGGCAAGGGACCAGACCAAAGCGGGCTGGAGGAAGTGGACCGAAGTGCGGGAAGGAGAGGTGGCGGCTCCGGACTGGAGTGTGGGTGGGAGAGGTCTGTGTATTCCTCAAATTGACACCAATGATAGGGCACTATTCCCCCCCCAGGAACACCAATGATGGAGCACTATCCCCCGGAAAACCAATGATGGGGCACTATTCCCCCTCCCCCCAGGAACACCAATGATGGGGCACTATTCCCCCTCCCCCCAGGAACACCAGTGATGGGGCACTATTCCCCCTCCCCCCAGGAACACCAATGATGGGGCATTATTCTCCCCCCAGGAACACCAATGATGGGGCATTATACCCCCCAGAAATATTTATGATGGGGCACTTGTCCTCCCAGAAATACCAAAATGAATGCTTTGCCAAGTTCACTTACTCACTGTATTTAAATAAGCAAGCCGCTACCTTATATCGCAGCTCGACACTCACGTGACCGGCATCTTCTCTCCTCGCTCTCGCTTCCCTTGAGGCAGCAAAGTGGGCGGGGCTGAGAATACCGCGCTGACGTCAGCAGAGAGGAGAGGAGAGAGGCGGACGTGCCCGGTCACATGAGCGCCGCTATTAGAAAGGTATACAGCGGCGCCGGCTTGGACACAGGGAATTGTATTGGGGATTGTAACACTCGGACGGAGGCGGGACTAAAAGGCAAGGAGGAAGGTGTGTGCCATTAGCAGACCAACTAATCGAAAATGAAAATCATTGACAACAATTTTCATTATCGATTATTATTGATTAATCATTTCAGCCCTAATCCAGTCAGTTGTTTGCACACTCACAAGTAGACATAAAAATGGTTAACACTCCCTGAAAACCACCACATTTATGGCCATTATTAGAAATAAACATTGACCCTGATTTGCTAAGAGGGGAGCATGTTCACTTTTAAAACAAATGTTCACTTAGCAAAGCGATTTTTTACTCATCTTAGTGAATGAGGTGAAAATTCACTTTGCAAAGAATCCTTAATCATATGTAAGGAAGATGTAAACAAAACGTTTTCATGTAAATGATTGGATGATTTGGATGAACTAAAGCCTGCCATACATGCATGGCATTTAGATTCCTGCTGACGTGGCCAAAATGTGAGCCATGGGTGACCCTGTTGGCATAACCCAGCTCAAATGTTGTCAAAGGAACTGGGTGGAAAATTGTCATCTGCACAGAGACTACATCCTATCACATTGGGTGACTGTTCGGGTATTCTGACAGCCGTGGGTGCTGGCTGTCAGAATATGATAGATAGGAGGAGATTCTTCCATGTAGTCTGTTAATCATTGATTACATGAATCACATATGATTCTTTGCAGTGCGATTTGAGCCCAGACAATTTGTATGGCTCAAATCGCACCACATCCACAGTAAAACGGTGCAGGACCCTTTTTTGCCACACTGAAATCGCATCACATGGGTGTTCACACACATGCAATCCGATTCAAGCAATTGCACTGCGTTTTGCGAGTTGTTTCAGGGTATCATTAATTTAACATTGACACCCGCAGCAGACTGCATAAACGCCATGCAATTTCAATGCGGTGCGGGAAACGCACAGGATTCGCTGCATTTCCCGCATCGCATTTATGTAAACTAGGGCTGAGGACTCTATTAGATTTCACTTGTTCAGTCCATGGCCTGAATGGGAGAAGTCTGTTTGGTCGATTTACTAACGGCAAATAGACTGTGCGCCTTGCAAGTGCAGTTGTTCTAGACTGGAGCTTAATAAATTAGGTAAAGCTTCACTTTGCAAAGATTACCTAATCAAATGTAAGGGAAAACAAACAGCATTTTTGCTTGCACATGATTGAATGTTGGAAGTCAGTAGAGCTCCACCTCATTTAATAAGCTCTGGAACAACTGCACTTGCAAAATTGCAGTCTATAGGGCTGATTTACTAAAGGCAAATAGACTGTGCACTCTGCAAGTGCATTTGCTCCAAAGCTTAGTAAATGAGGTAAGGCTTCACATTGCAGAGAATACCCAATAACTTGCAAGGAAAATAAAAAAAACAGCATTTTTGCTTGCACGTGATTGTATGATAGAAGTCAGCAGAGCTTCTGCTCATATACTAAGCTCTGGAGTAACTGCACTTCGCAAAGTGCACAGTCTATTTGCCTTTAGTAAATCAACCCCTGTATGGCTATAGAGAGCCTAAGTGAAAATTTGCTTTAAAGGCAACATTTATTTTAAAAGTGAACATGTTTTACTCCATTAGTAAATCAACCCCATTGAGTCACTTTTTTTTTAATGGTATCTCTACTGTGAAGATTAACAAAACTGCAATAAATATATTTCATTGGAGACATTGTTTTAATTCCATTGTAATCTAGTTTGCCTGCAATGCATGATTGCAACATGACAGTGTACACTTAAAAAAATAAAAAAAAGAGAACAATCTCATTCATGATTAATCTCCAGTTCTGTTTCACATACAAATTGTATTTTGAGATGAGGCTGAAAATTTAAATTATACATACCAAGGTGAAAATCTGCTGGTAAATTAATTTTAAAAAAAAGCTGTACTTACCCAATATCCACCAATTTTAGTTATCAATGGAAATTTATTAAGAATAATTTCACAAAAAAAGCATGTTTGCAGAAACTAGCATTCACAAATATGAAAGGTTTCCACACAGTTGTGAAAAAGAGGAGCTTGTTGGATTGAGATGAACATTGAGTACCATTTTCATTACATGCAGATATGTATTTTGCTTGTAAAAACCCATATTGCAGAGATGGCAGCATGAGCTTCTCTTAAAAAAAAAAAAAATGTCCACAATATTTCTCTGGATCCAAATACCTCATTTTATTTTACCCTTTAACTGCCAGGGAGGATGGCGATGCAACACATCTGCAAAGTTGCAACAGCCCCACCTAGTAGCAAAAATGGCTCCAGGATAAAGTGGCTCTGATGTAATATAGGACTAACAGTTCTGAAAATATTCCCAAATTGCACTTTGCATATATTGGAATGCTTCGTTTACTCTAAACAATGAAACTGGATAGAGATTTTTGTTTAAATAATCTGGTGGCTTTCATATAAAACCCACCTAATTATATATAAAAACTCCGCCAACTGTAAACCAGAACTAGACAGAATGGGGGGGGTTTACTAAAACCGGTGCACACAAAATCTGGTGCAGCTGTGCATAGTAACCAATCAGTGAAGCTTCGACAATAAGCCCCTGTTCACATTGGAGCGACTTGTCATGTGATTTGACAGGTCGAATTGCATGACAAGTTGCAGCCTATTGCCGCCAACTTTGCGGTGCCGCACCGATTTGAAAAAGTAGTTCCTGCACTACTTTTGGGTGCAACTTGCATAGACATCTGTGCATGAAGTTGCACAGATGTCTTCCAAGTTGCACTGACATGCGGCTTGGAAATCACACAATTTCAGATGAAGTCGCACGATTTCAAAGCCGCAGTCAATGTGAACGGGGGCTAAAACCTGGAGGCTGATTGGTTACTCTGCACAGCTGCACCAGATTCTGTGTGCACCAATTTTAGTAAACTTCCCCCAATGTTAGGCACATGGTCACATTTATCCTATACCAAAAATAATATAGGATATACCTAGAAGGGCAGATTAACAGTTTGTTACGGATAGAAGAATTTCTTTTTGATCTATCAGCAACCGACTACATTACACCAAACTACTTTAAAAAATAAAACCAACTGTTGAGTTGGAGGTAGCAGCTTTCCAGCACATTTCAGTTTCTTTGTTTCCTCATAAACTGCAGTAAAACTTGTTTGGGCTTTGGTATTTATTTGTTTGAAATATTAAGGCCTGCCATTCACAATGCAGCAATAATGTGGCAGAAAAATAAATATATATGTAATATATATAGATAATCAATCATTAAGATAGTAGGATTAACTTCACCTTGTATAAGTAACATGAAGCAATCCTCTGCAGTAAATATATAGCATCCCATATGTTGCTGCCTGTATAAAAATAATAATAAAGCTGTCTTAAGAATTGCACGTTTTCTTTTACGATGTGTTAAACACGCTCCTTTAAAGCAGCATCATAACTTTACAATGCATTGTATCTAAAAGGGTGCTACAGAGATCATATTGTAACGATTGTCCTTAAGGTTTAAAGTTACACAAATGGTTCACAGTACGAAGTCTCTTTAGATATTATGTATCCAGATTAGACTGTAGTGCAAAGAAAGCATTCCCTATCACCGATCAACATGCAGATGTGGAAGTAACTCCTTAGTATCACCCAGTAAATGCTCTGCTAGCTGCAGTTGTGGGTTGGCAGCCCTTACAGATTGCAGTTTGTAATGAATTATTTGTAGAAGCCATCGTCAAACGAATGAATAGGTAGGAATTTCTTACGTCACGTACTGAATTCGGCTTTGTTAAGACTAGTTTTACTGAACCGGAGAATCAAAATTACCGAGCTTGTCAAAAAGCACGCCAATTTTTTTCGCTGGCTCAGTTAAAACGCGATATTCACGGTAAATGCAGTAATGGCTACTAAAAATATAGAGTACCTTATTTTTATTTTATTTTTTTTTTTAAAGCCTTTGGGGTTGATTTTTTTTTTTTAAAGCAAACAGGCTGTTCACTTAGCAAGGGAAGTTTTATTTTGCAAGGGAATTCTTCCCAGAGCTTAGTGAATGTGATGTTTCACAGGAGCTGATTTACTAAACCTGGAGAGTGCAAAATCTGGTGCAGCTGTGCATGGTGGCCAATCAGCTTCTAACGTCAGCTTGATCAATTAAGCTTCGGCTGGCCAAACATTATACAATTTTCTTGATCAATTTTCTAAAAACAATATAATATGAGGTTAAACCTAAACACTTTCAATGTGTATGCAATAAGGCAGACCTCCACACTACATAGTTGAGGAATAGTCTAAAGGAAATTGAACAAGAAAATTGTATAATGTATGGCTAGTACTTTTTTTTTTTGCATGCTAGTCTCATATCGAAAATTAAGCAATATATTTCTTACGATTTTGTGATCGTCTGTACAGGCCTTAAGACAAAAATATTTGGAAGCTGACTGGTTTAACCAATTGCCGACCAGCCACCGTTGTTACACAGTGGCAGGTTGGCTGCCCTGCGCGAATCGTCGTAGCTGTACAGGGGGCACTTTAAGGGGTATAGGGGGCGCGCGTGATGTCCGCCGTACACCCGAGATCGCTCCTGAGAGAAACAGAACGGAGGTCTGTCAATGTAAACAGACAGATCTCCGTTCGGTCAGGGGAGAGGAGACTGATCTGCTGTTCATACTGGTTATGAAAAGTGATCGGTCTCCTCCTGCAGGCAGTCACATCCCCCCCACCATTAAGAAACACTCCCTAGGACACAAATTTAACCCCTTGATCGCCCCTAGTGTTAACCCCTTCCCTGCCAGTGACATTTATACAGTAATCAGTGGCTATTTTTAGCTCTGATCGCTGTATAAATGTCAATGGTCCCAAAAAAAGTGTTAAAAGTGTCCGATCTGTCCCCCACAATGTCAAAGTCCCACTAAAAATCGCAGATCGCGGCCATTGCTAGTAAAAATAATTATAAAAATGCCATAAATCTATTCCCTATTTTGTAGACGCTATAACTTTTGTGCAAACCAATCAATATACGCATATTGCGATTTTTTTAACCAAAAATATGTAGAAGAATACATATCAGCCTAAACTGATGAAAAATGTGTTTTTTTTAAATTTCTTTTGGATATTGATTATAGCAGAAAGTAAAAAAATATTGTGTTTTTTCAATTTTTTTCAAAATTGTCGCTCTTTTTTTGTTTATAGCGTAAAAAATAAAAAACGCAGAGGTGATCAAATACTACCAAAAGAAAGCTCTATTTGTGGGAAAAAAAAGGGACATCAATTTTGTTTGGGAGCAACGTCGCATGACCACGCAATTGTAAGTTAAAGCGATGCAGTGCCGTATCACAAAAAATGGCCTGGTCATTAAGGGGGCAAATCCTTCCGGTGCTGAAGTGGTTAATGCACAGCTGCACCAGATTTTGCACTCTCCGGTTTCAGGCTGGCCATACATTATACAACTGTCTTGTACAATTTTCCTATAAATTTACCAAAATCATATAATATGAAGTCAAACCTAAACACTTTTTGTATGCAATCAGCCAGGCCCTTGCGCTTCATAGTTGAAGGTAAATCTAAAGTAAATTGAACAAGAAAAAAATATAATTTATGACCAATATTATGGCACCCATACACAAAAGAAAAAATCATTTGAAAATCTGTCATTTGGTTCTTTTTTCAGCTAGTTAATGGGCAGAAATCGGTTGTGACATTTTTGAGCCAAAAAAATCGAAGGAAAAGTTTTGAAAACTTCTGCTGATAAATGTCTTGCCTGTTAAGAATTGAACTGTTGCTACTAGGCATATGTGACACAGAAGCAAAAAACATTGAAATTCAGTCATTACACAATGGCAATATCGTTTGCTCTCACGACCGAGTGTTAGTTTTTCAGAAACGGGTTTGAATGATTTTTCGACTAGTGTATGGCTAGCATTAGATAAAAAAATAAAAATCTGGACGTTGATTGGTTTCTATGCACAACTGCAGATCTTGCACTAAACCCTACTATGTAAGGCTGGCCATACATTATACATTTTTCTTGTCCTTTAGATTTACCAAAACCATATAATATGAGGTCAGACCTAAACACTTTCAATGTGTATGCAATCAGGCCGGCTCTTCCACTACATAGTTAAATGTAAATCTAAAAGAAATTGAACAATGTATGGCCAGCCTAAAGAATACTCAACACACATACAAGAAAAATAAAAACCAACACAATTTTCTGCTTGCACGTGATTGGATGTCAGAAGTCAACACAACAGCACCTTATTCACTAAGCTCTGGGGCAAATTCCCCTTGCAAAATGCTATTTCCAATGCAAAGCAAACAGCCTATTTGTTATTATGAAATCAACTCCTTTTGTGTTACCTTTGAGAGCAAATATCACATCAAGTTAAAAACAGCCCCTTAGTTCTTATCTGTGCAAAACAATTGCATTCTATTAAAAATATATATATATTTATACTTTAATACCCTTTTTTTTTTTTTTTTAGTCTACGGTTTTCCTTTGATATGTTAAGCATGATGAAAAAAAAAAGAACAGTTACAGTGGACTCCACATATAAGAATTTAGTTTACACAGTTGGTAAATTCCTCTTCTAAGAACATTCAGTCAAGTTACGGTATGACCACCAGCAGAGATAGCGTTTATACCACAACTGAAGTTACCGTTGATCCACCCTGAAATACACCATAGGCTAAAATCCTTGTCATGTGGAAATTTGAGAGCAAAAAATAATAATAAAATGGAAAAAAATACACAGTATCTGGACAGACAAAAAAAAAAAAGTAAACCTTAAAGATGACTGGGCACCTGTAACCCACTGCAGTCACACACAAAAATAAACATATTAATAGTTTTCTCTTAAAAGAATAAAAATGCCCCGCAGTTACAAGGCATAAAGATTCACTCTGTATTGTATGTATTTGTTTTGTTTTTTATATATATATATAAAAAGGCTTTACAACGCTGCGTGTACACCTACCGCACGCGTTTTATGTGGGTTGCTTTAAAAAACAAAGCCAAAGCACAGGCACTAGAATTCCTGTATGAGAATAATCATTCTGTTTGCGTCTGGTCCCGAGGTTGGATGTTCTTACAAGAGGAAGCCACTATATTTCATATCTAATCAGAAACCTATTCTTTTTGTTTGTTTTTCTGATTAGATTTGCATATTTCGGTTTTAGATCACTGCACTCATCAATGCATAAACTTTTTTAAAAGTTCCAGAAAAAAAAAAAAAATACACATCTCACACATCAGTTTCCAGAGTCTTTAAATTCACACAGTTATACTTAATGGTCTCGTTGCCATTCCCCGTGCTCTGGCTAGACTTGTCTCTGATACATAAAGACTCTTTGAGCCCTTCCTCCATCTCTAGATAATCCGACTTGTCCTGCAGAGAGGAAGAGGTGGAACTCTTTAACTTTTTGAGGAGATTGGTGGGCAAGTAGGGGCAGCTGGAGCCGTTGGAAGTCGGCTGCGTCTGCTCATCGTTCTCCGTTTCCCTGTGGTAGAAATAGTTAAAGTTGGAGACTATCACGGGCACAGGGAGCGCAATCGTCAAAACCCCCGCTATGGCACACAGCGACCCCACAATCTTGCCCCCCACAGTGATGGGCTTCATGTCCCCGTAGCCCACCGTGGTCATGGTCACCACGGCCCACCAGAAGGCGTCGGGGATGCTGTGGAAGTGCGTGGTGGGCTCGTCCGCCTCGGCAAAGTACACGGCACTGGAGAACAGGATGACCCCGATGAAGAGGAAGAAGATCAGGAGCCCCAGTTCCCTCATGCTGGCCCGCAGGGTGTGCCCCAAAATCTGCAAGCCCTTGGAGTGCCTGGAAAGCTTGAAGATGCGGAAGACCCTGACCAGGCGGATGATCCTCAAGATGGCAAAGGACATGGCCTGCTGCTGCTGCCCCGGTTGTGGCTGTTGATAGTTCTGGGTAGGCGGCTGCTGGTTGCCCAGCTCGGTGCCCAGGGTGATGAAGTAAGGCAGGATGGAGACGATGTCAATGATGTTCATGATGTTCCTGAAGAAGCCCGGCTTGCTTGGGCAAGCGAAGAGCCGCACTGCGAACTCAAAAGAGAACCAGACGATGCACACCGTCTCCACAATGAAGAAGGGGTCGTTGAAGGCAGTTTGGCTGCTCTCGGGGGCCCCTAGACTCCTGTTGTGGTAAAGGTGACCGTCCCCCCCATCGAACCCCCCATCCTCCTCCAGGGGCAGCAGGTTGTCCTTGTCGTCCCTAAACTCGGGCAGGGTCTCCAGGCAGAAGATGACGATGGAGATGAGGATGACGAGCACGGATACGATGGCGATGCCCCGGGCCGGCCCGGAGCTCTCCGGGTACTCGAAGAGCAGCCACACCTGACGTTTGAACTCGTTGTCCGGCAGCGTCTTCTCCTCCTCCTTGACGAAGCCCTCGTCCTCCCGGTACTTGAGCAGAGCCTCGTCGCCCAACTCGTAGAACTTCACCTCCTCCGAGAAGATGTCGAAGGGCACGTTGACCGGCCGCTTCAGCCTCCCCCCGGACTGGTAGTAGTAGAGGATGGCGTCGAAGCTGGGCCGGTTGCGGTCGAAGAAGTACTCGTTGCGCAGCGGGTCGAAGTACCTCATGCGTTTCTCGGCATCGCCCAGCAGGGTCTCGGGGAACTGGGACAGGGTCTTCAGCTGGGTCTCGAAGCGGAGCCCGGACACATTGATGACCACCCGCTCGCAGCACTCGAATTCGCTGTACACCGGGTGGTACCCACCGCCCGCCGGGCTCCTCCGCCCGCTCCGCTGCTCCTCATCACACAGGTAGAACTTTTTGCCCCCCACCTCCTCCTCCTCCTCTTCTTCTTCTTCCTCCTCTTCTTCCCTCAGCATCATCTCCTCAGAGCCGCACGGAGCCAGCTCCGAGGGGAACGTGCCTCCGTCTCCTTCTCCGCCTTCGCCGCATTCGTTGCCCGCTGACTGGTGCCGGCTCCTCCACCTGCTGCAGCCGCTCAGGGGCCAGTAAGACTTGGCGCGCCGGTGGTGCTGCTGCTGCTGCCCGGCTCCTCCGACTTTCTTCTTCTGAAGCGGCTGCTCCGACTGAGGAGACAGCGGCGCGCGCTTCGAGCTGCCCGCGCCCCCGCCGCTGTTCCCCTGGCCCGAGGAAGCGGACACGCCCCCTGAGTTCCCGCCCTCCTGCTGCTGCTGCTGCTGCTGCTGAGCGGCCACCGCGCGCGAGTGGGCTAGTCGCTCCCGCTCGCGGGCGCGAGCCTGCGCGTAGCCGTACGGCAGGTGGCTGCTGCAGCCGGAGCTTTCCGCGCTCACCATGGCAACCTCCATCTCTCCTCAGAGAGAGTGTGCGCGGGAGCGCGCTTGGGATGAGGGTGACGCTGTTGCTGCTCGTTACTAGTAGCTGCTGAGGTGACAAGTTATGCCATGCCATTCATCCAAAGTTTTTACACAGGGCTTGCTGGGGTGGAGGGACAGGGAGGTAAAATATATCCCTAGGTTAGTCAATGGTGAACTTTTACCCTCATATTGTAATAACCATCCTGGTCTGGTAAGGGTTAATCAAAGAAAACAAAAAAAAAAAATAGCGGCGGTGGCTGCCGTCCAAAAGCGCCTGGAGGTATCGTGTGTCCGAGAAGACGGGAGCGCCCGCCAAACTGACTTAATCCACGAGGGGGGCCGCCGCCATCCGATATCAACAGGTAAAAAAACGATTGCCAACGTAAGAAGAAGAATGTCAGTGTTTGTGTTTTATTTGTTGTTTCCTCGCAGCGTCACAAGAAGAGCCACCGCCGCCGCCGCCCGCCCATTCATTTCACCACAGTCAATCTGATCCTGGAGGTGGGAGGAGGCGGGAAGGTGGGAGCCATCACTGTGTAGACGGAGGAGAGCTCCTCATGGGGGATCCAGGATCGAGCGTCACTGAGGAGAGCCGGCCGCCGTCATGAGTCTCCATGGAGAGGGCAGAAGAATGAAGCCTCCTGTCAGCCTGGAACAAAAAGAGAGAGAAAAAATGTTTTACTATCGATAACATTACAGGTCACCCCACACTATACAATCTGATTGTACAATCAACTTTACGCATCAGATGCAGTCCAGTGCGTTTTTATTCTGCATCCAAAAACTCACTGGACAGTGTTTAACCACCTCAATACCGGGCAATTACACCCCCTTCCTGCCCAGGCCATTATTCAGCTTTCAGCGCTGTCACACTTTGAACAATTGCGCGGTTATGCAACACTGTACCCAAATTCATTTTTAGAGCCCTTTCACACTGAGCCGCGGGGGGGACGAGGCTATTTTTAGCGCCGCTTTACTATAGTTTTAGAGGCGCTATTCGGCTGCTAGCGGGTGGTTTTAACCCCCCGCTAGCGGCTGAAAAGGGGTTAAATCTGCCCGCAAAATGCTGCCGGAGCGGTGTTTTGCCGGCAGTATCGCAGCGCTGCCCCATTGATTTCAATGGGGAGCAGCGGTGGGTTCACCGCTCCAAAGAAGCTGCTGACAGGACTTTTTGTGACGCCCTGCCAGCGCACCGCTCCAGTGTGAAAGCCTTAGGGCCTTCACAATGGAGTGAAAGGAGACACTTTTTTCAGGCGCTATTTTTAGTGCGTATCGCCTGAAAAACACTGGCAGTGTGAAAGGGGTCTTAATCATTTTCTTCACACAAATAGAGCTTTCTTTTGGTGGTATTTAATCACTTCTGGGGTTTTTATTGTTTACTAAAGAAAAAAAAAAAACGAGAAATGTTCTTAGTTTTTCTTAGTTTCTGTCAGTAAATATTGTAATTAAGTAATTTTTCTCCTTCACTGAAGTGCACTGATGGGGCTGCACTGATGGGCACTGATGAGAGGAGGCACTCTTATGCCGCACTGATGGGCACTGATAGGTGTCATTGATATGCGGCACTGATAGGCGGCACTGTTGGGCACTAATGGGTGGCACTGATGGGAATTGATGGGTAGCACTAATGGGCAGTAAAAGACAGCACTGACTGGCACCAGTAATGGGCACTGATTTGTGTTACTGATGGGCACTAGTTTGTGTCACTCACGGGCAACAATGAGCGGTACTGATGGGCAGTAAAAGACAGCACTGACTGGCACCAGTAATGGGCACAGATTGGTGGCACTTCTGGGGCTTTACTGTATTCAGTGCCCTGATTACATGCCCTGTTCTCCCCTGCGAGGAGATCGAGTCTCCTTGCGGTACACTCTGTCAGTGTGAGGCGAGGAGAGCCGATTAATGGCACTTCCTGTATTTACATGTGACTGGCTGTGATCGGACACAGTCGATCACATGGTTAAAGAGCCATAGAGTTACAGAAATCGGGGGTCGCGCCGTGTCCTAGCAACACAGCACGGGCGTGCGGGAGCAGCCGTTCGGGTGAGCTGTCAGATGACGTCCACCCAGAACGAGAGCCACACCAACCCTCCGTCATTTGATGGTGGGCGGGCGGCAACATGGAGTCCAATGGCCCAAGTTTACACCAGTGCAATGCGTTCAAGTGCAATCAACAAAAGTACAAAAGGCTGCATTTTTTCTGCATGGAGGGCAGCACAACTCATCAAAAACTCACTGGAACATACATGTCCTCAGCTGAAAAGAAGAAGAAAAAGGGGGCAAAAAAACACACCAGAACGCATTAAAAATGTGCATGCAGAAACACATCCGGAATGTAGAAATTGTGCTGTGAACCAGCCAATTAAGCAGCCCATAGATGATTCGATTTTCTTTACTTCCACCACAGCTAAAGAGAAATTAAATTGCTTAATTCCCCCAGTTAGCCCTCGTTCACACTGAATGAAATTGTGCAACTTCATCTGAAATCTCACGATTTCAAAGCCACACGTTAGTGCAACTTGGAAGACATTTGTGCGGCTTCATACACAGATGTCAATGCAAGTGGCACCTGAAATCGGCAAAAGTAGTGCAGAAACTACTTTTTCAAATTGATGCGGCACTGCAAAGTCAACGATTTGAACACTGTCATTGTTGGCAATAGGGTGTGACTTGTCATGCGATTTGACCTGTCAAATCACATGATAAGTCACTCTGGTGTGAACAGGGGCTCAGTGTTGATGGGAGAGTGCCTCCCACAGCGCTATTGTGTTCTGCCAGCCATTGTGGGGGGGGGGGGGAGTTGGCAGGGAGCATTTCCATCTGCCAGAAAACAATGATTACTGTTAGCAGCTATAGCCGCTGGCAATAATCGAATGTAAGAAATCCAGCAGGCCGGTGGTGCCCAAGTCAATAGATGGATTGAGTTGGGTACATTCAGCCTGTCCATACATGGATCGAATCTCAGCCAGTCCCTGCTGAACCAGCTCAGTTTTGATCAATGTATGGCCAGCTTTAGGGTCATACGAATTACAATCTCTATAAATCAGTTTTAGGCTGGGTACACATTGTTTGTTTTTATCATTCAACCAGCAGGCTCAGCGGAAAAAAAAAACTTTTTTGATCAGTCAAAGGGCTGGAGAAATCTCCCTGGAACCCTCCAACCCCTCCCCCCCCAGTGTGCCATTGTATTCTGACAGCGGGGGCCCTCCAGTGTCAGAATACTCTGATCAGCAACTGCAGCCATTCAGCTACATGCATGGTCAAAGCAAAGTTTTCTAACAAGTCTACTGAAGAGAAATTACTCATTAGATCGACTTCTCTTGAGCAGGAACAGTCATACATGGATCAAAATTTGGCTGGTCCCTGCTGAACCAGACAAGTTTTCGACCCATGTATGACCAGCTTTGGGGTCACCATGCGCATTACAATCTCTATAAATCAATTTTAAGATGGGTACACATCATTCGTTTTGAATTGAGCGGATTTGCCATCCAAACAGGCAATGTGGAAGGAGGTATCCTCTCTGCCGTGCCCATGTATCCTGATTAGGGATGAGCTTCGAGTTCGAGTCGAACTCATGTTTGACTCGAACATCGGCTGTTCACCAGTTCGCCGAACAGCGAACGATTTGGGGTGTTCGCAGCAAATTCGAAAGCCGCGGAACACCCTTTAAAAGTCTATGGGAGAAATCAAAAGTGCTAATTTTAAAGGCTTATATGCATGGTATTGTCATAAAAAGTGTTTGGGGACCTGGATCCTGCCCCAGGGGACATGGATCAATGCAAAAAAAGTTTTAAAGACGGCCGTTTTTTCGGGAGCAGTGATTTTAATAATGCTTAAAGTGAAACAATAAAAGTGTAATTTTCCTTTAAATTTCGTATCTGGGGGATGTCTATAGTATGCCTGTAAAGGGGCGCATGTTTCCCATGTTTAGAACAGTCTGACAGCAAAATGACATTTCAAAGGAAAAAAAGTAATTTAAAACTACTCGTGGCTATTAATGAATTGTCGGTCCGACAATACACATAAAAGTTCATTAATAGGAACGGCATGGGATTTCCTCACAGGGGTACCCCGAACCAAAATTTTAAAAAAAATGGCGTGGGGGTCCCCCTAAATTCCATACCAGGCCCTTCAGGTCTAGTATGGATTTTGAAGGGAGCCCCGCGCCAAAATTTAAAAAAAAATGATAGGGAAGTCCCCATCAAGTCCCCGTGTGTCAGAGGGGGTGGAGTCACCAGGTGGCCCCGCCCTCCGTTATTTAAGAAGCGTCAGAAGACGAGAAGCGTCACACAGCGGGAGCCTCCCATCATGGATGTGGAGCGGCTCGACAACGAAGAAGGGAAGAAGACACCACGGAGGAAGATGCCAGATGAGAACACCGGAGCAAGAAGCAGAGGATCGGAGGAAGAACCAGAGGAAGAAGAAGATGGAGGAAGAAACCGAAGGAAGATAGAAGAAAGAAGATGGAAAGAAGAAGACTTTAAATAAAGGAATTGTCAAAAACTGTCTCTTGTCATTTTTAATATTTTTGGCACTTTTTTTGTGAAATGGTTGGGGTACTTTTGTACCCCCTTACCATTTCACCCAGGGGGGGCAGGATCTGGGGGTCCCCTTGTTAAAGGGGGCTTCAGGTTCCGATAAGCCCCCCGCCCGCAGACCCCCACAACCACCAGGCAAGGGTTGTGGGGATGAGGCTCTTGTCCCCATCAACATGGGGACAAGGTGCTTTGGGGGCGACCCCAAAGCACCCTCCCAATGTTGAGGGCATGTGGCCTGGTACGGTTCAGGAGGGGGGGCGCTCTCTCGTCCCCCCCTATTTTCCTGCGGCCTGCCAGGTTGCGTGCTTGGATAAGGGTCTGGTATGGATTTTGAGGGGGGGCCCCCCCACGCCATTTTTTTAAAAAAAATTTGGCACGGGGTTCCCCTTAATATCCATACCAGACCTGAAGGGCCTGGTATGGAATTTAGGGGGACCCCCAGGCCATTTTTTTAAATTTTGGTTCGGGGTTCCCCTGTGGGGAAATCCGATGCCGTTTTTATCAATGAACTTCTATGTGTATTGTCGGACCGGCAATTCATTAATAGCCGCGGGTAGTTTTAAATGACTTATTTTCCTTTGAAATGTCATTTTGCTGTCAGACTGTTTTAAACACGGGAAACATGTGCCCCTTTACAGGCATACTATAGACACCCCCCAGGTACGAAATTTAAAGGAATACTACACTTTTATTGTTTCACTTTAAGCATTATTAAAATCACTGCTCCCGAAAAAACGTCCGTTTTTAAAACTTTTTTTTGCATTGATCCATCTCCCTTGGGGCAGGACCCGGGTCCCCAAACTTGCATATAAGCCTTTAAAATTAGCACTCTGGTGCAAACCTCATCACACACGTTACAATCTGATTGTACAATCCTTAAAGAAGTTGTAAACTCTTCCATATACAGAAGTGACTGGCCTCAAGTGATACAAAGAGATGAAACAAATCCTCCTACATAAGTTGTATCTGTTTATCTGCAGTCTTCTCTTCTCTACAGCTGTTCAAAGTCTAGAATTTACAAAGCTTATCTGAATTGTCCAAAAACAGGGGGTGGAGAGCTGAAGTTACACTTCAGAGGTCAGTGAGGAGAGCTCTGAGAGCTAATGGGAGGGAAGTGACACCCCCCCCCTTCACACAACACAAAAGAACAGAGCTGAGGCTGTCAATCAGCTGGAGGTCCCTCCCCTGTCACCATTTATCTCTTGGTGTCAGGAGAACTTGTCAGTAGTGATTCATACTGATAGCAGAGGAACAAAGCAGCAGACAGAAATTACACACAGTGCTCAGGGTAGAGACAAGTACACATTATAAATGGATATGCTTTGTTCATATTTCATGTCTGAGGTTTACAACCACTTTAGGTCTTTTCACACTAGGTGCACCGTTACCCAGTAAAGTCCCAAGAAAAGACAAGGCAAAAAGCCTGTTCCCTATGAGGCCGGCTCACAGCACTGTGCTTAAATAAATACAGCATGCAGTACTTTTTTCAGCACAGCGTGGTGCAGCACAAACCACCACATGGTACTCAGCTGTGGGCCAATAGAACATATGAAATGTCATTTGTGACATGTCAATAAAGTTCTGACCAAAAGAAGAAAGTGAACAATGTGATGTGCCTGGATTGGTGCATTAACACTGTATCCTTCCAGTGCACACAGCGGCCATGTGTTCAGCGTGGTGTGAGAGAGTCCATGTGGTGGCCACACACATTTTGATTTTTATGAACTAATTCAATCAAATCTGTGAATAATCAAATATCCATAAATGCCCTCTGGATCAATTTAGATTGTATCCATCTAAGTCGATTGGTCAGGGTGGAATATCATTGTGTGTGCTGCATCGATTGGAGCGCTCAGATTATAGAGGAAACAGAGATGTAATAAATAATTTGCGATTGTACGTTACAATCATGGCTTACCAATCAATCAAAATCCACTTCCCCTTGTGTCTGGCATATTGATTGAATGGGTTGTTGACTATAGATTGATTATTCCAATCAGGAGCAATCAATCTGAAAAGAAATCCATAATTTATTGAAGTGTGTATGGACACTATTACATCTACCAATGTAGTAGGAGGACCAGCTTGTTTGGATACAGAATGATTGGATAGATTGGGTTGGTCCTCATATTCCATTATTTTGGTTGTATAGAGGTTGTAAATTCAGATTGTATTGTGGTTACCCTACGGGAGATTGCACAATCAGATTGTAAGGTGTGCTGAGCTTAGGGCTCTATACGCTATACAATCTGATTGTGCAATCTCTTTAAAGGTGGCCATACATGCTTTAATAAATTATCAGTTTATCTTTCAATCGACCTTCCCTGATAAAAAATAACAGACAGTAAAGTGGATTTCAATTGATATTTGGAGGATATGATTGTAAGTTATCATCTTCATCTCTCTTTTCACCGTGCAATCTCAATTTTATTAATCAAAATCCGATTCAATTCATGAAAAGAATATCTCAGTGCTGACGATTGACGAAACAAAATCGATAATTTTCCACCCAGGCCAATCCACTCAGTTTAATCATATCTGATCGAAATCGATTAGAAGGGAAGTTATGTCTATTCGATTATTTGCAGATTTAATTGCTTTTATCGAATCGCATGTCGTTTAGATAAAAAAAAAAAACTGAGGTGTGTATGGACACCATTGGATCTACGTAGTGAATGGGCCAGCTGGATTGGATGCAACTTGATTGGATGGATTAGGTAGGTCCTCCTATTACACAGTTTTGGTAAATCTAAAGTTGATTGTACAGTCAGATTATTATTATTATTATACAGGATTTATATACCGCCGACAGTTTGCACAGCGCTTTACAACAGTAGGGCAGACAGTACAATTACAATACAATTCAATACAGGAGGAATCAGAGGGACCTGCTTACAATCTAATGTTACATGTGACCCTAGGGCTGACCACACACTATACAATCTTATTGTATCATCTCCTTTATGGTGGCCATATACATAATGATCCACAGAATTGAAAAAACTATTACATTTACAAATTATCGAACAGACGACTACTGTGTCATCGATAGATTTTGAGCAAAATCAATCAATTTGATTGGACATATTCTGATCAGTGTAGTCAGAAAGTCTGATGGTAGGAAAGTAGTTAGATCCGTATGATTGGTAAATGTATGGCACATCGATCTTTTCGATCTCCTGGTTGTAGACAATAAATCATTCAGCAATACAATCATATAAAATCATTCTGTGTATGACCACCATAAGATCTACCAACAACTATGTAGTATAGGGGTTGTCTGATGTGATAATATTTTAGTGGATTGGTTAGTTTTGTCCTCATTTTACATGGTTTTGCTGAATCAAAAAGGAAATTGTACAATCAGATTGTATCGTGTATGGACAGCTCAAGGGCCCATTTACATTTATGCGGTGCGATAACGCACATGTATGTGGTCACAGGTTACCATGCATTGCATTAATGGAGACCAATCAGATCAATGGACTTCCAGCGCGGCAAAACATCCCACAAAGTTTTTAGCACATTGTAAGGCAATATAATGCTTTGCAGCACATGTGCATTGTCCTAGTGCACTGGGGGGCTTTCAAAACGAATGGTGCTACAATGCAACAACAGAAGTCCACACAGGCCTTGAGACTTCTATTAAGGTCCCCATCACATTGGTGCAAGGCATCCACATGGGATATGTCACAGGTTACTGTGCAATCCATTAAGGCAGCTCATTGAAATCAATAAGCTTACAACTGAATGTGGCACAACATTTTTGCAGCAATGCAGTATGGTGCGTTGCAGCATCTGTTCATTGCCTAGACAGTACAGTGGTCTCCAAACTGCTCCCGCGGGCCAGATGTGGCACTTTGTTTGCATTATCTGGCCTCTGGGGAACCATTCAATCCACTGGCAACAATGATGGAGCACCATTACTCCCATGGATACCAGAGATGGGGCAGCATTCTTCTTACAGACATAGGCGTGCGCAGGGGGTGTGCCGGGTGTGCCCAGGCACACCCTAATCACCCCATGCGGTGCAGATTCCCCCTGCTGATGTTTCACCAAAGCCACTTAATGGGGCTCCTAAAAAAAAAAAAAATTGTAAAAAATAATACAAAAATAGAATAATAAAAAAACTACTGACACCAACCTCTGCCCTACTAACATGTCCATGTTTTAAAAGATTTTAAAATGTTTTTTACATTTATTTATATGAGTGTGTGTATATTACACATACATACATGCACGAACGCACGCGTGTTTGAGATTTGGGGTGCACACCCCAATGCAATAGACACTAGTGATGGAGCACCATTACTCCCATGGATACCAGTGATGGGGTACATTACTCCCATGGATACCAGTGATGGGGTACATTACTCCCATGGATACCAGTGATGGGGTACATTACTCCCCAGGATACCAGTGATGCAGGAGCATTGCCCACATGGATACCAGAGATGGGGTATATTACTCCCATGGATACCAGTGATGGGGCACCATTAGTCCCATGAATACCAGTGATGGGGTTCCATTACTCCCATCAATACCAGTGATGGGGTACAATTACTTCCATGGATACCAGTGATGGGGTACCGTTACTTCCATGGATACCAGTGATGGGGTACATTACTCCCATGGATACCAGTGATGGGGTACCATTACTCCTATGGATACCAGTGATGGGGTACCATTACTTCCATAGATACCAGTGATGGGGTACCAATACTCCCATGGATACCAGTGATGGGGTACATTACTCCCATGGATACCAGTGATGGGGTACCATTACTCCTATGGATACCAGTGATGGGGTACAATTCTTCCCACTGGCACCAATGATGGGGCACTAATGCTCCCCTGATTACCAACAATGGGACATTATTCCTCCCAAAAGAAACCAAGGATGGGGCACTGTTTACTCCCACTGGGCACAGTCTGGCCCCCCTAAAGCCTAAAGGACAGTAAAATGTGTTTAGAAAGCTTGTAGATACCAGTGATAGGGTACAATACTCCCATGGATACCAGTGATGGGGTACCATTACTCCTATGGATACCAGTGATGGGATACATTACTCTCATGGATACCAGTGATGGGGTACAATACTCCCATGGATACCAGTGATGGGATACATTACTCGAATGGATACCAGTGATGGGATACATTACTCCCATGGATACCAGTGATGGGGTACGATTCTTACCACTGGCAGCAATGATGGGGCACTAATGCTCCCTTGAATACCAACAATGGGACATTATTCCTCCTAAAAGAAACCAAGGATGGGGCACTGTTTACTCCCACTGGCCACAGTCCGCCCCCCCTAAAGCCTGAAGGACAGTAAAATGTGTTTAGAAAGCTTGTAGACCCCTTTCCTTAGTACATTGCTGTGCTACTTAAACAAAGGAATGGCAGTGCAATGTGTCCGTACATTACTAGTAATGATGACATACTAATAACGTATTACAAATCAATAGCAATGTCAATGCATGCAATGTCAGCTGCCACATGTAGCTGTAACAGGCATGGTAACCTGTGCGTTCCTGCAACACATAGATGTAAATGGGCCCGTCTCTTGCTGTCCATGAAGCGCATGTGTGGCGGAAAATAGGGTGGACTTTAATGCTCATACACCACACAAATGCGTACATGGACGTCCGAGGTTCTGTGCTGACAGCCTGCTTACTACAAAACTCCCAGCACAGTGACTGAGCTGTCAAAGACACGATCGAGTGCTAGAAGGCGGGGATCCTGATCATGTGACAACTGTAACAGCATATAGTCGCATATGAGGGTCGCAGTCATTTATCGGCCTCCTGGACCAGTGTCACGCTTTCTGGATGACTTCTCTGCATGGCTACCCTATTTTCTCTCATCTGAAGTGCCTGCCATCATCCTAGGTGACTTTAACATTCCAATCAATGTTAATAATGCTACCACTTCTAAACTACTCAACTTAACCTCCTCTTTTAACCTAACACAATGGACACAAACCACCACTCACTCCAACGGCAACACTCTTGACCTTGTATTCTCCCATCGCTGCACTCCCTGCAATCTCTCCAACGCACCCTTTCCTCTCTCTGATCACAACCTTATCCGTTTCACACTCTCCTTGTCTCCTATATCCCATGCTGCCAACCCACAAACCACTACCCGCAGGAACCTTCGCAACCTCAAACCTTCCCTTCTTCACTCTGCTACTGATGGCCTTTATGACAAAATCGCACCCCTGTCCTGCCCAGACCTAACCACTTCCATCTACAACACCACATTGTCATCCTCCCTAGACGTACTTGCTCCTCTTTCTACACGCAGAACCAGGCCCCATCTGCCACAACCCTGGCAAACAGACGACACCAGAAGTCTCAAGAGACGCAGCCGTGCTCTTGAGCGAGCATGGCGTAAATCTAAATCCCTGCAAGACTTTACCCTCTACAAATCTGTCCTTCTCAAATACAACTCCTGCCTCCACACTGCTAAACAAACCTATTACAACACACTCATCAAAACCCTCTCATCCAAACCTCGTCAACTCTTTTCTACCCTTAATTCCTTACTTCACCCCCCACTGCCCCCTCCCACCAACTTGCTTACCGCTCAACAGATTGCCAACCACTTCAATAGCAAAATCAACACTATTCGCAAGGAGATATCCAGCATTAAAATTCCTCCCCTACCCAACATATCAGGTCCAACACCACACTCAATACTCTCCTCCTTTTGCCCTGTTACCACAGAAGAAGTTGATAAACTCCTCTCCATGGCACACCTCACTACATGTCCCCTGGACCCTGTCCCCTCTCAATTGCTGCGACCACCTTCCCACTCTATCCTCAACTCCCTAACCCACATCTTCAACCTCTCCCTCTCCTCCGGCACCTTTCCTTCCCCGTTCAAACATGCACTGGTTACCCCCATACTCAAAAAACCCTCACTAGACCCCACCTGTTTGAATAACTTAAGACCTATCTCCCTTCTCCTGTTTGCCTCCAAGCTCATCGAACGCCTTGTTCATGACCAAATGAGTCGCTACCTCACGGACAACAACCTTCTCGACCCCCTACAGTCTGGCTTCCGCCTACAACATTCGACTGAAACTGCCCTACTAAAAATCACCAATGACCTAATAACTGCCAAAACCAATGGCCACTACTCCATACTCATACTTTTAGACCTCTCTGCTGCCTTTGACACAGTTGACCACCTGCTGCTCCTCAGCAAATTACACTCCCTTGGCCTCCGTGATTCTGCATTATCCTGGTTCTCCTCCTACCTATCTCAGCGCACTTTCAGCGTCACTTACAACTCCATCTCCTCCGCTCCCCTTCCTCTTTCTGTTGGGGTACCCCAAGGCTCTGTCCTTGGGCCTCTCCTTTTCTCACTCTATACCTCTTCCCTGGGCCAGTTGATCACCTCCCATGGCTTCCAATACCATCTCTATGCCGATGACACACAGATCTATCTCTCCACTCCCCAACTCACCCCCACTATCTCCTCACAGATCTCAAACTTGCTGAATGACATATCGGTATGGATGTCACACCACTTCCTCAAACTTAATCTTTCTAAAACTGAGCTTGTTATATTTCCTCCTTCACGGTCCCCCTCCTGTGACTTCACCATTAATATCAACAACACAACCATTGGTCCCTCCACACATGCCAGAGTCCTGGGTGTAATCCTTGACTCTGACCTCTCCTTCAGCCCCCATATCCAATCACTGGCTAAATCCTGCCGCCTTAACCTCCGCAACATCTCCAAAATTCGACCCTTCCTGACTAATGACACTACAAAACAACTTATTCACTCCTTGATTATTTCCCGCCTCGACTATTGCAACTCTCTCCTTAATGGCCTACCCTTAAGCAGGCTATCCCCCCTTCAGTCTATTATGAATGCTGCTGCTAGACTAATACACCTCACTAATCGATCCGTGACTGCTGCTCCTCTCTGCCAATCCCTTCACTGGCTTCCCCTACCCCACCGTGTAAAATTCAAAATGCTAACCATAACATACAAGGCCATTCACAACATCGCCCCCACCTACATCACCAACCTCATCTGCAGATATCGCCCAAATCGCCCCCTCCGCTCCTCCCAGGACCTCCTGCTCTCTAGCTCCCTTGTTACCTCCTCCCATGCTCGCCTCCAGGACTTCTCCAGAGCCTCTCCCATCCTCTGGAATTCCCTGCCCCAGTATGTCCGATCAGCCCCTACCCTGTCCACCTTTAGGAGATCCTTGAAAACTCATTTATTCAGGGAAGCCTATCCCACACCCACATAACTGTCCCTGAGCCACCCCCATCAAATCATTCTTTGCAGCTATTACCTTTTGTACCACCACCCCCTCCCTTTAGAATGTAAGCTCTACAAGCAGGGCCCTCCTGTACCTTTTGTATTGAACTGTACTGTAATTGTGTTGTCCCCCTTATACATTGTAAAGCGCTGAGTAAACTGTTGGCGCTATATAAATCTCGTATAATAATAATAATAATAATAATAATAGTCCTTCCTGCCCCCAGGGTGTAAATACCCATTTAAAGGGATGATAGGGGTTAACCTAAAACACATAATACCCATTGCAGTGATTGATATGTGTGTGTACAGATTTCTTCCTCTGGGGAAAATAAACCGAACAAAGCCGTGTCCTCCTGTACATAGCACTGTCATATTCCGAGCTGTGTGTATAGATCTCCTTCTCTGGGGAAAACCAGATAGATAGATGACACTAAGGCCGGCCATGCATTGTGCCAATGTCTTTCCTGAAACCATGCAGGAATTCGCTCTATTCCCTCCCAGTAGTGAAGTCGTGCCCACCAGGAGAACACAGTTATTCTTCTTAGCAGCTATACCAGCCACTAGTGATATTCGTATGCAAAATCCAGCAGGCTGGTTGATCAATCAATCAACTTGGGTACATGCAGCCCATACATGGTTTGAATCTCAGCTGATTTCTGCTGTCTATGGCCAGTCTAACATCTTTCCCATCCCAATGTTTTGGCTGTCCTCACACTATACAATCTGATTGTACAATATCCTTTAGAGTTACCAAAATTATGTAATATGAGGACCTACCTAAACCATCTATTGAATTAGCATCAAAATCAGGAGGGCCCTTGCACTACATATTACTGTCAGTAATAGAACCCCTGTCAGTTTTTATTGCTGTCTGTGCCCCGTTAGGAAGATTCACCCTCTCTATTTGTCCTGTTTACCATTATCATTGAAAGTGAAAGTAAAAGAAAATCCAAATTTTGGGATGTCCCCAGAAAAGTAATAGAGGGGAAATCTTCCAATGGTGACACTAGTTCTGGAGACCTGGGGGTCCCCAAGGTTTTCCTTTAATTTACAGTGATTTCCTCTCACTTCCTGTTTGGCTATGGGACAGGAAGTGAAGGGAAATCTTGGCAATGGGACACATATGGCGAAAACAAATTTGACAGGGGTTATAACCCTCCCTTACTATATTCAAAATGAAAAAAAGTTTTGCCTACTTTAATCCTAATGGCACACAACATGCACTGGAAATTGCACCCGTACTGCAATTGCAGTTTCCGTGCGGGCTGCGATTTCTAAAACGCTGCAGGGATATTTTTCCTGTGTTTTTTATAAGAGGCGCGGAAGCCCATTTAAATAAATGGGCTGCTGTGCCCATGCAAAACGCAGCTAGCAGAGCCGCATAGGTGACGCTTAGAGGTCAATGCTAAACAAACAATTAAAGTTTTATCCAATCAGCTAGACCCTTGCCCTTCATAGCTGATGGAAGGTCTAAATCTCACCACATGCGTTACAATCTGATTGGACAATCTCCTTTAGATACCTGACTGTGTAGGTAGGTCCTCATATTACATAAATCTGGTCGATTTAAAGTTGATTGTACTGAAATTGTATGATTAGGCTGTAACATTTATGGTGAGCCTTAAGAAGCTTGTACAGATTGTCTAGTATAGTGAACCTTTAAGTGTAAGAAAAGCCTGACTGTAACTATTCTTAAAAATGTTCCCTCCCCCCTCCTCCTACCTATCCTGCCTATCCTGTATAAAAAAAAAGATCTCTGTACTTACCTATTTTTAATCTGATCCGGTCCAGTCACATGATCCCACAGCTCTGACTCCCCTGTGTGTGGTTGCCAAAGGGGAGAGGAGGGAAAACCGACAACTGCTGGGCCATGGGAGCCTATGAGTGATGTCACAGCCCCGGGAATTCACAGCCGTTGTCAAGCGTTCCCTTACACCAGGGAGCTGGAGCTGCAGGATCCCGTGACCAAACCAGAGAGGATTAAAAATAGGTAAGTACACAGATCTTTTTTTATACAGGGTATGCAGGATAGGTAGGAGGAGGGGAGAGGGAACATTTTTAGCAATAGTTAGTGTTATGCATTACTATCACCTCAAAGTGATTCTAAACTGGTTGTAATTAAAAAAAATATATAACAAATATGTAATACTTACCTGCTCTGTGTAATGGTTTTGCACAGAGCAGCCCTGACCCTTTTTTTTGTTTTGTGTCCCCCGCCGACGGTCCTGGCTTGTCCCCCCCCCCCGCCAGGTGCCCCCAATAGCAAGCCTCTTGCTATGGGGGCACTACAGCAGGCTCACTTCCATGAATTGACACTGTCCATTCACACACAGAGCATGGCTCGGCCCCGCCCCCCCACTCTCCCCTCATTGCTTCACTGGCTGTGATTGACAACAGCAGGAGCCAATGGCACCCAATACTAGGTGAGCCAATGAGGAGAGAGAGACCCAGGAGAGTCTGGGGGAGACCCAGGAGAGGGGGCTGGGGGGGGGGAGTAGCTGTTCCCAGAAGGTTCTTTACCATAATGCATGGATGCATTCAGGTAAAAAAACTACTGCCTTTAGAACCACTTAAAGCTTACCATACACTATACAATCTGATTGTACATTCTCCATGAACTGTAGTGCAAGGGCCTGTCCTACTGGATTTACATTGAATGGATTATTTAGGTAATAAATAGATTGTACAATGAGATTGCATGGCCAGTTTAAAGGTAACCATACAATATACACTTTGATAGTAAAATCTCCTTTAGATACACAAAAACAATGTAATATGAGGGCAAACTTTAACAATTCATTCATTCTGCATCCAATCAGGCAGGCTCTAGCATTACATAGTTGATGGCTGATCTAAAGTAGATTGTACAAACAGATTGCATAGGTCAGTCTTAAAATGGCCATAAATGTTTGGATCAGACTGTACAATCTCTTTTAAGCTGGCCATACACTAAACAATCTGATTGCACCATCACGTTTAAATTTACCAAAACATTGTAATAAGAGGACCTTCTTAATCTATCCAATCAAGTTGTATCCACTCAGGCAGACCCTTGTACTACATAGCTGAAGGTAGATTGAAAGGAGATTGTACAATCAGATGGTATAGTTCACCATTAGTTTAAAGTGATTCTAAACCTCATACATGAAATATGAACAAAGCATACCCCTCTATAGTGTGTACTTGTCTATCTAGAGCACCGAGTGTCATTTCTGTCCACTGCCTCGTTCCTCTGCTATCAGTATGAATCACTTCTGACAAGTTTTCCTGACACCAAGAGAAACAAGGTGATAGGGGAAGGATTTCCAGCACACAGCCTGTGATTAACAGCCTTAGTTCTGTTCCTGTGTGCTGTGTGAAGGAGGGTGTGTCTCTTCCCTCCAATCAGCTCTCACAGCTCTCCTCACTGCCCCCTTTTTATGACAGCTCAGACAAGCTTTATAAATTCTGCTCTGGGAATGGATGTAGCCACTTCAGCCCCGGAAGGATTTGCCCCCTTCCTGAGCAGAGCACTTTTTTGCGATTCGGCACTGCGTCACTTTAACTGACAATTGCGCGGTCATGCCACGTTGCACCCAAACAAAATTTAAGTCCTTTTTTTCCCACAAATAGAGCTTTCTTTTGGTGGTATTTGATCATCTCTGCGGTTTTTAATTTTTGCGCTATAAACAAAAAAAGAGCGACAATTTTGAAAAAAAAGCAATATTTTTTACTTTTTGCTATAATAAATATCCCCAAAATTAATATATAAAAAGACAAATTTCTTTCTCAGTTTAGGCCGATATGTATTCTTCTACATATTTTTGGTAAAAAAAATCGCAATAAGCGTATATTGATTGATTTGCGCAAAAGTTATAGCGTCTACAAAATAGGGGATAGATTTACGGCATTTATATTATACTTTTTTTTTATTAGTAATGGCGGCGATCTGTGATTTTTATCGTGACTGCGACATTATGGCGGACACATCGGACACTTTTGACACTATTTTGGGACCATTGTCATTTATACAGCGATCAGTGCTATAAAAATGCATTGATTACTGTGTAAATGACACTGGCAGGGAAGGGGTTAAACACTAGGGGGCGATCAAGGGGTTAAGTGTGTCCTAGGGAGTGATTCTAACTGTGGGGGGGATGGGATACCACTGAAATGACAGTGATCACTGCTCCCGAAGACAGGGAGCAGTAGATCCCTGTCATGCTACTAGGCAGAACAGGAAAATGCGTTATTTACATAGGCATCTCCTTGTTCTGCCACCCCATGACACGATCGCGGGCCCCCAGCAGACATCAAGTCCGCGGGACCTGCGGGCATGGTCACGGAGTACGCGGCGGGCGCGTGCGAGCGGCCACAATGCCGTGATTTACAGGGGACGTACCTGTACGCCCATTTGCCCAGCCATGCCATTGTGCCAACGTACTTCGTTATGCGCTGGTCAGCATGTGGGAAGAGAAGACCGCAGATAAACAGGTACAACTTATGTAGGAGAATTTGTTTCATCCCTGTGTATTACCTGAGCCCAGTCACTTCATTGGGTATATGGAAGGGTTTACAAACACTTTAAGCTCTCCACACATATTGCAGTCTAATGTACAATCTCTATTAGATCTACTGACAATCCCAAAGGGCCTGACTGATTGGATCCAGTTTAACTGGATAGATTAGAAAGGTCCTCCTATTACATAGTGTGGGCAGATTAAAAGTTGGTTGTATTGTCAGATTGTACAGTAATCTTTGGAATCTATGGGTCTGTTTATCGATGTTTCCCCCAAGTTTCAGACAATTTACACTGAAGATTCACCTTGAAGCCTGGATTAGAATGGGGTGAACGTTGTGTGACCCCGAGGGTCTCCTCTGAGGAGGGCCATGTGAGTGATCTGTGGAGGTTCCCTTCTTACCTCTGCTGTTTCCTAAATACCAGACAAGGACATGGCAGGGCCGGGCCTCAATAGTGTCCCTAGGGGACCCCCCCCCCCCAACATTATGCTTTGCCCCGCCACGTGAGCCCCCCCATTTAAAATGTTTTGGTTTTTTTTTGTTTTACAAAAAGGCAATGTCTTTGCATTCGTAGCGGATGCACCACATCTTACTCGGGCCGCTGCTGGAGTAACAAAGTCTCTATTGAGAGGGAGAACGTCCCCAGTCAGCTTCTGCAGGTGATTCCTCCCCCTCCCTCTGCTCACTGACACTGAATAACGCGAGCGATCACACAACCACGGCCGCCTGATTTGCTCCTTCCCCTGCATCCTCATTGGCAGGGAGAAGAGCGAGTTTCAGGAAGGACTCCACCAGGACTCTCAGTTTCTGAAAAAAGACTGATTTCTCCCGTTCTTAGGACAGGAAAACCAGCCTGTAAATTCAAAGAGATGCCAGACCAGAGCAGTCAATAGCAGGGGCAGGACAGCAAGAGGAGGCTGGGGAACCCCACAGTGGCAGAACACCAGGGCCCAAGGGCAAGACAACCTTTCCAACCCTGATAGTTCTCCCACTGCTTTGGACCCTTATATTTTCTTGGTATGCTGGTGACATATATCTCTTGTTTTCTGCCACCCTGGGGGGCCCCAATACAGTAGGAAGGGAGCTCACGGCAGAACACGTGAAAGGGCCGTTGTGGGATCGTAGTAAAGGGCCCCAGGATATATATATAATTGCATTTTATAGTTGCCCCCCTACTTTTGTCCCTGCTCCCTCATGTGCCCCCCCTAAATATGAAAGCTGGAGACGCCACTGCCGGGCCTGTGCTCAGGGCTCCTTTACACAGCTCAGTGTGCGCTTCCAAACGTGTTTGTAAAGCATTTGCGTCAAGTTTTTTTTTTTTTTAACTGGGATGCATTTGTGCCAATCACTTGTATTTCATTGTGTTTAATGTCGGCAAAAAAAAAAAAAGCAGCATGATGTACTTTTTTTAAAGGCACCAGAAAGCATTGCAGCGTTATAAACTAGGCTCATGGAAACAAATTACCGGTAATTCGTCTTCCACGTATTTGTAATCCATTTAAAACAACATCCGACTTCATTTGGCATTATGGAGCCCTTAGGACTCCTTTACACCACAATCCCCGTGTTCAGTGTACAGTTGACATGCATTTGAAATGTAATGTGTTTGTGGTGCCTTTTTCTTTTTTTTAGTCCCAGGTCACACGGATACGATGCAAGTAACACAACGATTCCTGTGCGTTTCCCACACCGCATAGCAATCGCACTGTGTTCACGCGATCTGCAGCAGGTATCAAAAAGTTCGCAACACCCCGAAAGCAACTCGCAAAACGCAGTGTGTTTGCCTGAACCGGATCACATGGGTATGAACACTCATTCGCTCCGGTTCCAGTTCATATCGCACCGCATAAAATCATTTGTGATTTGAACAGGAATGCGATGTGACAGTGTGAAGCGGGGCTCACACAGTTCTATTTTCATACATTTGCGATGTGTTGACATGCATTCACATTTGTTGTGTTGTAGTTCCATGCACATACATTGCAGCATGCTGTACTGTTTACATCACATGAAAGTAGCACAATGACGGAAGTTAGGCTCATTGGAATACATTTGTTTCTTTTTTTTGAATGTGCAACCGTACTGCGTTTAAAAAGTGCCTGACTGCATGTGGTGTAAGTGCTTGCTTACACCACAATCCCCGTCTTAAGTGTGACACTCCACATGCGCGTTTACAGGCGTTTTTGTAACATTTACATGCGTTTGCAGCAGGGGCGGCGCCAGGTGGGTGCTTGGGTGTGCTGAAGCCCCCCCAAAAAATCTTCAAGCACCCTCATAGCACCCCCAAAAATTCCACTGAGGTATTAGCATACTATTCACACTATTTTTTTTAATAATATTGTACCTGCTGTGAATCCTGTCTGCTACTTGGTTGGGGACTCTTTTTTGAAGAGGAGGGATACAGCCGCATAGGCCCTGATGCTTAAGCTGAGGGGGGCGGATTCATTCAGAATGCTGTGCAGAGGTGCGACCTTTTAAAGGCCCCTGTGTCACATGGTGCCTCTACATCTGGAGAAAGAAAGAAGGGGGTGGAGCAGAGAGTGAGAGCCCAGAAGCAACTAAGGTATGGTGACAGCTGAGCTGCTGGCTGTTTCCTTGGCAGACCGCTGGGGAGGGAGCAGAGCTGCTGTAGGCAGAGAGTGGGCTAAGTCTGCAGTGCTCGTCATCTGACAGGAGGAGGGGGGTTTCCTGTAGTGCAGGCAGGCTGTGGTCCGAGGAGGAGGAATTAGGATGGTTGATGGCTGTTCTTCTTATAAGGGAGTTACTGCTGAGCCTGGGGAGGGAGACTCCACTCTGTAGTCCTGTTATTTGATCTATAGCAGCAGGAAATCTGCTCTGCTGCAAGAGGGCAATGAGCGAAACATGTTGAGTGGTATCTATTGAGTGGTATTTTTTCTACTCTCTACCCAAATTGGAAGTGGATACTGAGATACATTTTTTAACCATGTTGAGTAATTTGTATCTCAGTATCCACATCCAACTTGGGTAGACAGTAGAAAAAATACCACTCAATAGATACCACTCAACATGTTTCACTCATTTGGAGCTTCTTATTTAAATTAAATTTTATTATGTAACACGATATCTCATCCATGTTTCTCTTACCCTTTCTAGTATACCATCATTTATACTAAAACTGAGGAAGCTCCAAATGAGCGAAACATGTTGATTGGTATTTATTGAGTGGTATTTTTTCTACCGTCTACCCAAATTGGAAGTGGATACTGAGATACATTTTTTAACCATGTTGTGTAATTTGTATCAATTGCAATAAAAAATCTTAGTTTATGGATAAGTTGTATATGTCCATTTCCTCTATTTACCCCATAATATAAGCACCTTAAAAGTCCCGGGATTATTTACCCCTATTTTCCCTTCTTCTGCTTGCAATATTTATGGGATGCGGTGCTAATTTTTGATTGTTCCTGCCCTCAGTACTGTTTTTATTACACTTTTATCATTTTTTATCATATTTAATATATATATTTATTGATACTTTTTATGCTTTTACTGCTTTCTTTGAATAATTGTGGCGTACATTGTGGTGATAATTACCTTTAGCACATTTTGTAGTTTTTTTGGGTGTGGGACAACGTGACCGACTGCATGGCCTGTTATCAATGTGTGACTGAGTTTTTAGATGGTTTTCTGGCTTCTTTGTGGCTGTTGAATTTTAATACTTAACTACTTCCCACTGACTTGAGGTTATTGCTGGCCCTGACATATACTGGGGGCTATAATTGTTGGCCTCAATTGAGCTTATTTTACTTCACAATCTCTTCAGTGTACCCCCAGGCACCTCCAAGAGGGAAAGGTGGCATACTACAAGCTATAGATCGGCAAGAATCGCTGACATTTGGCCACACCCATTTTAGCCACACGCACCTTTTGGCCACGCCCACAATCACAAATTTTGCTTCACATTAGCACCCTCTATTTTTCTTACAGCACCTGCACAGCACCCCCAAAAATTTTGGCCTGGAGCCGCCCCTGGTTTGTGGTGCATTCACATTCGTTCCCCTCCCAAAAAAAGCAGCATGCTATACTTTTTTAAACGCACAAGAAATCACCATAAATTATGAAAATTAGGCTCATTGATATGCACTCATTTTTCTTGCACATGAATTCCTACTGTGTTTAGAAATGCATCTGGCGCAAATCGCTTATCATGCGTTGCATTTGTGTCGTATTTGCAGTGAATTTCCTTGGATTTATTTATTCTTAACCGAGTTTCATTTACATGCATCTGTGATGCGTTCACATCCATTCAGGTGCCTTTACATGCAACATGCGGTTCTTTCTTTAAATGCACTGAAAAGCTCCACAAATGGCGTCAACAAGGCTCATTGACATACATACATTTTGCTTGCATGCGCGTTCCTACTACATTTAAAAATGCATTTGACTGCATTTAGTGTAAGAGCCGGTTTACACCATATGCAGTCCAGTGCTGCATCAAAAACGCATGGACAATAGGTTATATGTATTCCAATGGCATAGTTCACACCAGTGCAGACAAAAAAATTAGAACATGCTGCAATTTTTTTTACACTGAACTGTACTGGATCATGAAAAGATGTATTAAAAACATACTGGAGCGCATCTAAACAAATCAAAAATGCACCGGAACGCATTACAGCAAAAAAAAAAAAAAAAAAGAAAGACAAGAGGTGAAAAAATGCACTAGAACACATTGAAAATGCATAAAGAATGCACTGGAGTGCACTGGAACACATCCAAAAGCATCAAAAACTCACTGGAGTGTATTACAGAAGAAAAAAAACTGAAAACCTTGGAACAAGAGGAGGAAAAACGCACTGGAACATATTGGAATATGCATCAAAAGTGCACCAGAACACATCTAAATGCATCAAAAATGCATTGGAATGTATTACATTTTGTAAAGCGCTGCGCAAACTGTTGGTGCTATATAAATCCTGTATTATAATAATAATAATAATAATAATTGGAGCAAAAAAGAAAAACACAGGAAACTTAAAGAAAAAAAAAAAGGGGGGGTAAAAACGTGCTGGAAAGCATTACAGCAAAAAAAAAAAAAAAACTTTAAAAAAAGGGAAAAACAAGAGGGGGGAAAAACATACTGGAGTGCATTGAAAACGCATCAAAAACACGCCTGCAGAAACGCATCCAGAGTGAGTTTTTGTGGCGTGAACGGTAAGCAAAAACGCATCTGGAGTGCATTTTTGTTGCGTAAACCGGCCCTAAGAGCTCATTTACGGCGCAGTGCAATAAAATGCACTTTTACATGCATCCGCGGTGCGTTTTTTAGCCATTTACTTTTTTTTGTTAGTTGCATTCACATGCATTTGCGGTGCATTCACATACAATCTGTTTATGTGTAGAAAAATGCAGCAATCTATACTAATTTTAAATACACATAAAAGCCCTGCAATGATGTAAACTAGTCTCATTGACACACATTAATTTTTCTTGCATGTGCGCCCGCATCGTGTTTAAGGTGAAGAAAAAAAGAGGGGAAAATGGCACCGTAACGCATCAAAAACGCGCATGCAGAAACCCATCTGGACTGCGTTTCTATGGTGCGAGCCGGCCCTAAAACCACGTTTGTGTCTGAGCTGGTTTGCAATACAATCCCAATGTTGAGTGTGTGCAATCCAAGGCATGCATGTTTACATTAATTTGTCATGCATTTGCATCACGTTTTATGAGGGTTTTTTCGGTAACGGTATTTCCATGCGTTCTTGGTGAGTTCAGATGTGAAATAAATGCAGCATGCTTTACTATTTATAAACAAACATGAAAGCCCCATAAATGATGTACAATAGGCTCATTGAAATACATCCATCTTTCCTGCTGCTTTGTTTAAAATCAGTGTGCCGCTGCCTGTGCGATCCGGAGGAGGATTGCTTCCTGCAGTATCTACAGGTTTGCCTGGACTAGTGAAAGCAGCATTAGCCCTGGGAGAGAGGGATCTGGCAGAGAGGGATCAGCTCTGGGAGAGAGGGATCTGGCAGAGAGGGATCAGCTCTGGGAGAGAGGGATCTGGCAGAGAGGGATCAGCTCTGGGAGAGAGGGATCTAGGAGAGAGGGTTCTGGGAGAGAGGGATCAGCTCTGGGAGAGAGGGATCTAGGAGAGGGGTCTGGGAGAGAGGGATCTAGGAGAGGGGTCTGGGAGAGAGGGATCAGCTTTGGGGGAGAGGGATATCTAGGAGGGAGAGATCTAGGAGAGAGGGATCAGCTCTGGGAGAGAGGGATCTAGGTGAGAGGGATCAGCTTTGGGAGAGAGGGATCAGCTCTGGGAGAGAGGGATCTAGGTGAGAGGGATCAGCTTTGGGAGAGAGGGATCAGCTCTGGGAGAGAGGGATCAGCTCTGGGAGAGAGGGATCAGCTCTGGGAGAGAGGGATCTAGGAAAGAGATCTAGGAGAGAGGGATCTGGGAGAGAGGGATCAGCTCTGGGAGAGAGGGATCTAGGAGAGAGAGATCTGGGAAAGAGGGATCTAGGAGAGAGAGATCTGGGAGAGAGGGATCTGGGAGAGGGATCTGGGAGAGAGGGATCTGGGAGAGGGGGATCTGGGAGAGGGGGATCTGGGAAAGAGGGATCTGGGAGAGAGGGATCTGGGAGAGAGGGATCTAGGAGAGAGGGATCTGGGAGAGGGGGATCTAGGAAAGAGGGATCTGGGAGAGAGGGATCTGGGAGAGAGGGATCTGGGAGAGGGATCTGTGAGAGTGGGATCAGCTCTGGGAGAGAGGGATCTGGGAAAGAGGGATCTGGGAGAGGGGGATCTGGGAGAGAGGGATCTGGGAGAGAGGGATCTGTGAGAGGGGGATCAGCTCTGGGAGAGAGGGATCTGGGAGAGAGGGATCTGGGAAAGAGGGATCTGGGAGAGGGGGATCTGGGAGAGGGGGATCTGGGAGAGGGGGATCTGGGAGAGGGGGATCTGGGAGAGAGGGATCTGGGAGAGGGGGATCTGGGAGAGAGGGATCTGGGAGAGAGGGATCAGCTCTGGGAGAGGGATCAGCCCCAGCACTTCAGTGTCACACAGGGCCAAGCAGTATAATAAATAGAATACATCCAAACCCATCACACCAGCCCCCCACAGATCTGGAGTATTTATTATGTAATAATAGAGCCATGCAAAGGTTAAAAAAAAAAATCACTATCTTGCTTCTGATCTGCATCCCCAGACTAATGATATTGTGATGTACCAAGAAAAAAAAAAGCTTAGATTATTTTCTCCCCTTTTTAATCTGGATTTTCTCCACCTCCCCCCTAAAACATGTACTTACAGCTCCATTCTTGTAGGCATCTGTTGGCTGGGAGGTCACTATGCTGGGTAGTTGGGAGTGATGCTTCCTTATGCATTAGATTGTTTATTTATATTTGTATTTAATCTCGCACACAGGTCTGATGATGAATAGGAGTTGATGGACTCAAGGCAGAGAAGAAGAAGAAGAACTGTAAAGCCCAGGTTTGCTTGCTTTGTTTTGCTGCTGCTGCTTTGCTCCTGGTCCACCTGTTCTGTGTGTTTTCCCATGTCCTCAGCTGACTGTCATATTGACAAAAAGGGGATGATGACTGTTTAGAGATTTCTCTCCCTCAACAAGCATTTAATGCCTCTCTGTCTGAACCTCTCTTGTATCAAGCTGGACCAATCTACAGGCTAAGATGATCCTCAGCAGCATCCAGTGGATTTGCAGTGCAATTGCTAGGATCCAAGGCATACAAAAAAAATATAAAAAAAATCCAATGATCAGCCCCCAAAAAATAAAAGAAGCTTCATAGAATTCAGACCGTGCTAGGAGCAAGTGTTGTGTTCTCCCTACGAAGTCTTCAATTCCCAATTGTGTGTTGTGTACCACTGAAGGACAAACGAGTGAGCCCAGCCTGATTTATTCCCAGGGCTCGCAAGCTCCATGTCGGCCTCTAGTGGGCTCAATTCAGAACTGCGCCTCTGTCTGGAGCTGCCATTGACATTCTCTCTTCCCCCCCTTTTTGCTGTAAAAAGAAATATTAATTATTGAAGTAACTATTTCAAATTTAAATTATGCATATCCTTCTAATAAAACATTTTGCAGGAGGGGATGCTGCTGTGAATCAAGAGTTCAAAAGAAGGAAAGGCAGCCTTGTGAGAGGAAAGGAAAAAAAAAAAGAGAATGATGACCTGTTTAATAAAGTGGCCTCTGCTGAAATTTTTCAACAAGAGCGATTCCGTTTTAAAGGATTTAATATTATCTTACGGCATTCTGTCAAATATCTGGTTAAATAGAAATATACCATGCTGCAAGGTAGCCCTCTGTCAATAAATTTACAAACAGTTGTAAAATCTGTAATTTTTGCATCTGTCCATAAATGTCCAATGCTGAAAAGCAAAAACAAAAACCCGTTAAGTGTACAAAAAACTTGCACACACTAAAAGAAACGCTTAAGGGTGTGCTTTGTCCACCCCCCATAGGGGTAGGACCTCTCCCTGATCCCCTGGGGTGCAAGGCTCCTGACAGGGACATAGGGTATGGCTTGGTCCACCTAGCCTAAAAGGCCAACCGAAGCCGACCACCGAGTACTAGGTCAAGACATTCACGGACTGATGCAAAAATTATGGATTTTATAAACTGTTTCTAAATTTATTGACAGTTGGCAACCCTGCCATGCTTGCTGGTACAATGAGGTTGATTTACGAAAACTGAAGAGTGCAAAATCTTGTGCAGCTGTGCATTGTAGCCAATCACCTTCTAACTTCAGCTTGTTCAATGAAGCTTTGACAATAAAACCTGGAAGCTGATTGGTTTCTGTGCAGAGCTGCATCAGATTTTGCACTCTCCAGTTTTAGTAAATCAACCCCAGTGTATTGTACAAACACATTGGTGGAGATTTACTAAAACTGGAGCACTCAGAATCTGGTGCAGCTGTGCATGGTAGCCAATCAGCTTCTTACTTCAGCTTGTTCAGTTAAACTTTGACAAAAAAAAAAAAAACTGGAAGCTGATTGGTTTCTATGTAGAGCTGCACCAGATTTTGCACTTTGCAGCAGTTTTAGTAAATCCGGCGTACATTTCTGAAAGTAGATGTAAACCTTAGGAATAGTTTATACTTGCAGGTGGGGTAGTACAAAATAAGCAGTTGAGCCATGTCTTTACTGCCCCCCAACTGCCCTCTCTTAGGGCTGGTTCACATCTGTGCAGTCTGCATACCTGCCAACTTTTTGAGATAGGAACAAGGGACACCTATTAGCAAAAGTATGTAGGCATAGGACACACACCCTACTGCACCCCCTTAAAGGAGAATTAGACAAAAAAAACTATTAGTTAAACCCACAAGTGCTTTTTTTTTTACCACTACTATTCCTTTATATTGGCTTCCGAAATTTACAAATGCAGCAATTTAGAAATTGGATGAAAGGTTTAGCACTGGGAAACACTTTTTGAAAGATAAATACATAGATATATACATCTATATAGATCAGACCAAAATGAGGGACAAATGAGGAGGAAAGAGGGATGGAGGGAGTTTGTTCCAAATCAGGGACAATCTTTCGAAATCAGGGACAGTTGGGAGCTATGCAGAAGGTATGCACAGCCTACTGTATTAGGGTGTGCACCCCAAAGCTCAAACACACGTGCATGTGTGTGTATATATGGATATATATATATATATATATAGATCTATCTATCTATCTATCTATCTATCTATCTATCTATCTATCTATCTATCTATCTATCTATCTATCTATCTATCTATCTATCTATCTATCTATCTATCTATCTATCTATCTATCTATCTATCTATCTACATACACACACACGTAGACACCCACACTCTTATAAATAAATGTAATAGAACCGTAAACATATGTGACTAATAAATGTTAAATAAAACCGAAATCGGTTTTATTTAACATTTATTAGTCCATATATTTAAAGGTTATATTATATTAATTTATAATAAAGTGTGGGTGTCTACGTGTGTATGTGTATTTCATTAATGCTTAACAATGCAAAAAAACAAAAAGTGCTACATTGCATTGTGATTTTTAGTGCTCTAAAGTGCCAGTGCAATAAATAACAATCAAAAGAGAACTAACATTTTTATAATAAAACGTCCATCCAAAATATCCTCTGTGAGTAGCAGAAAGTGTGTGAATCCACCACTGACTCTTTTCATCGACTTCAATGCAAATGCAATACAAAGGTGTGAATGGGTTTTAAGCTGCAACTTCACACATGGTGTACACATGGTACAACCTCAATGCTTTGCTTTGCAGCGCAGCTAAAAAAATATCACCCCTTATGTGTTCAGCGGCGATACTATTCAAGTAAATGGGGCAAGTGTGGCAGCCACAAGCCAATTACTAGGCTCATGGTTGTGGTACAGCAGCATCCCCATTCAAAAAGTTTGTTTGAATGTAAAAAAAAAAAAAATACATGGTGGTAGAATCACCTTCTGAATATATGTCATCATTACCTGTACTGCTCAGTAGCGTTCTAGCGCAGATCGCTCTTCACAGAGAGATGCAGATGTAAAAGAGCCCATACTGAATGACATTTAGTTTGCTCTATGCACGCCCAGTAAGCATGGGAGCTAAGGAGCAATTTTTCTAGTAAGTGCAGATATTCTAGTTCCTTAGGCAGTTGGAATGCAGGTGATAAATCTCACCCTAACGTGCAATATAAAATATAAGATGCACAACCACATTCATTGCGACAGTGGGGGATATTAATCAAAACTGTTTTATACTACTAGAGCGGGTACGTTATATTGGTAATTTTATTGTTTGCAATTTCTACTTTCAGTTTGTGACGCAAGTTAGGGACAGATTTATTTTCTGCACACAAATTGCATAATAAATTAGCTGTTATAAAAAAATTAATATACAGTATCTCACAAAAATGAGTACACCCCTCACATTTTTGTAAATATTTTATTATATCTTTTCATGTGACAACACTGAAGAATTGACATTTTGCTACAATGTAAAGTAGTGAGTGTACAGCTTGTATAACAGTGTAAATTTGCTGTCCCCTCAAAATAATTCAACACACAGTCATTAATGTCTAAACCGCTGGCAACAAAAGTGAGTACACCCCTAAGTGAAAATGTCCAAATTGGGCCCAATGTGTGAATATTTTGTGTGGCCACCATTATTTTCCTCAGCCCTCTTGGGCATGGAGTTCACCAGAGCTTCATAGGTTGCCACTGGAGTCCTCTTCCACTCCTCCATGACGACATCACGGAGCTGGTGGATGTTAGAGACCTTGCACTCCTCCACCTTCCATTTGAGGATGCCCCACAGATGCTCAATAGGGTTTAGGTCTGGAGACATGCTTGGCCAGTCCATCACCTTTACCCTCAGCTTCTTTAGCAAGGCAATGGTCGTCTTGGAGGTGTGTTTGGGGTCGTTATGTTGGAATACTGCCCTGTGGCCCAGTCTCTGAAGGGAGGGGATCATGCTCTGCTTTAGTATGTCACAGTACATGTTGGCATTCATGGTTCCATCAATGAACTGTAGCCCCCCAGTGCCAGCAGCACTTATGCAGCCCTAGACCATGACACTCCCACCACATGCTTGACTGTAGGCAAGACACACTTGTCTTTGTACTCCTCACCTGGTTGCCGCCGCACATGCTTTACACCATCTGAACCAAATAAGTTGATCTTGGTCTCATCAGACCACAGGACATGGTTCCAGTAATCCATGTCCTTAGTCTGCTTGTCTTCAGCAAACTGTTTGTGGGCTTTCTTGTGCATCATCTTTAGAAGAGGGTTCCTTCTAGAAAAATGTTAAAAAAACGACAAAACACAGCTTGGGACAAGTCCTTTATTAAAAATAAAAATGTCCCTCGATGTCCATTCATCTTCTTCTATCACGCCGCAACAATCCGAAAAAGAAAAAAAAAAACAGTGACAGTTCTTATACACCTTAAGGCGGGGCCACCCGGGAACCGGATGACCCCAAATAAATGTGTAAAATTAAATACTCAAGCGCTGAAATGGAATAAATAAATAACTAATGCAAATAAAGGAGAAATAAGTAAAATACTGCTGCAATCAATCCACACGTGTATCAGAAATGGTTGAAATATCAACTGGATGTGTAAAAATACTCAAGTGCTGGGATAAATGAAGAAAAAAATCCTAAAGTGATACACAAAGAAGAAAGGGATAAGTGTTTCAGGCACCCACTATAAACAGTATAGGAGTATTGATGCGCTCTAATCAAAAAAATTAATACTTTGTGCACAACTACTGAAATATTGTGAATAGCGCCACACATACAAATAGATGTAAACAATGTGTCAGCACTCAAAAATTGACACTTTGGTGAGAAATAAATAATAACAGATAAGATATTATATAAAATGTGAATAAATGTGCAACTGGAAAGGAAGGGAATATATCCTCTAATCAGAGCAATAATCACCAAGTAAGATGAGTCTCTAATAAGGGCAATCATCATCCATTAGATTTCACAGTCAATTAGAAAGACATCGTGACAGTTTTGAACTAACTTTAGAGTGTTACTTTCCAGCCTGAACATCAGTCTGCACTGTTCAAAGATGAGTATCTCTTGTTCAAGTTTAGGAGGAATGATGGCTTTTTGCCCAGTTCCAAATTATGTAAAAAAGAAACAAATGTATCATGTATCAACCGGGTGACCCCGCCACCTCTGACGCCACGGGGAGTTCCCCGTGGCACCAGGGGGGGCAGGGGTCACCCGTTTACATCACCGGGTGGCCCCGCCCTCAGGTATATAAGAACTGTCACAAGTGAAGAAGCATCAGACAGCGGGCGCCTCCCATGGAGGCGGATCGGTTGCAGATTTTTTCTTTTTTTTTCTTTTTTGGTCCATCGCGGCATGATAGAAGAAGAAGAATAGACATCATAGGACATTATATTTTTTTATTTTTTAATAAAGGACTTGTCCCAAGCTGTGTTTTGTTGTTTTTAACATTTTGACACTTTTTTTGTGAAATGGTAGGGATACATTTGTACCCCGTTACCATTTGACACGGGGGGAGGCCGGGATCTGGGGGAATTCCAGATTCCGATAAGCTTCCCCCCCGCAAACCCCACAACCACCGGGTAAGGGTTGTGGGGATGAGGCCCTTGTCCCCATCAACATGGGGACAAGGTGCTTTTGGGGACTACCCCAAAGCACCCTCCCCATGTTGAGGGCATGTGGCCTGGTACAGTTCAGGGGGGGGCGCTCTCTCGTCCCCCCTCATTTCCTGCAGCCTGCCGGGTTGCATGCTCGGATAAGAGTCTGGTATGGATTTTGAAGGGGGCCCCTACACCATTTTTATTTTTAATTTTGGTTCAGAGTTTCCCTTAATATTCGTACCAGACCCAAAGGGCCTGGTAATGGACTGGGGGGGGGGGGGGGATCCCATGCTCTTTTTTTCAATGAGTTTTATCTATATTGCCGAGACCCGACAATTCATTACATCCGCGATCAGTTTTAAATGACAATTTTTCCTTTACAAATGTCATTTTGCTGCGGTACTGTTCTAAACACAGGAAAAATGTGCCACTTTACAGGCATACTATAGACACCCCCAGGTACAATATTTAAAGGAATATTTCATTTTTATTGTTTCACTTTAAGCATTAAAAAAATCACTGCTCCCAAAAAAAACAGCCGTTTTTAAAAAAGAAATTTTGCAAGTCCCCTTGGGCAGGACCCGGGTCCCCATACACTTTTTATGACAGTAACTTGCATATAAGCCTTTAAAATGAGCACTTTTGATTTTTCGAATTTGCCGCGAACACCGCATATTGTTCGCTGTTCGGCGAACATCGGGCTCATCCCTATTCTTCACCGGTCTCCGGATCCCCGGCACCAGCATGTTTACTGTGGGAGGATGATTTGCTGCTACACACCCGGCTTCATGCTGCGCATGTACAAGCCACACTGGGCTTTGCGAATGGACCCGCAGTCTTCTGGGATCTGTGGCGCATCCCAGAAGGCTGCTGGCAAAGAGAGGGTTGCCAAACCTCCATGGAAGTGGGAGCAGATACCTAGTAAAACTTTTAACACAAATTGCACAATAACTAGTTTGCACCTCTGTGTTGCGGTAGCACATGCATTATTTCAAAATGCAGTACCACACATAACATGCATTGCAGTGCTATTCATTTTGCCGGGGACCCCAACACACTACTTAAGGCATTGCACCTGCATTGTAGTGCCCCATAAGGCATGGCAATACACACAGTGCTTTGTATTAGAAAACCAGGGTCATGTCTTTTCCATGTGCATCGGCAGCCTATTCATTTTGACTGCTTTGATACAACACACATTAATGTACAACATAACACATGTTAGCAAAGTAATTGGGCCCCCTAAATATTTTTGGTTTAAAGAAAACTCTACAGTTTAGTTTTATTCAAAAACTCACCCAGTTATATTAATAATTTCTCATTCTAAGGTTAAATCTTGGTAATACTTTTCTTTCTATGGAGCTGATAGTACCAGTAAGCCAGGAAAATGCCATTCTTTTCTTAACTGCTTTATCAGCACATTTGTGTTTATAGTGATGTAGGGAGGATAAACAAAGTACATGAGGAGACCAGGAGAATGACACTTCCAGAAGTGTCAGATTATGTAGAGTCTTTGCACGGTGATTTCTCTTCATTACAGTTGTACCTAGGGGCCCAGGAGGTGGGAGAGATTTCCTACTTTCCTTCTTGCTGTGGGCACATTTCTTTTTTTTTTTAGTGATAGAGTCTGTTTGTCACCCCAACGCTTCATATTCCTGATATGTCCCTGCTGTACCATGTACTTGTATGAGAAAGTCTCCTGTTGTCTTTGTATTGCTTCCTTTGTGTGAGATGCCTGGTGTTCCTGCCAGTCCCTCTGCTTTCCTATTTAAAACTAACCACACTAGGCAGGAGAACAAACCGTAGTCAGTTCTCCAGCTATGCTGGAAACTCAGCCTACTCTCCTCCAATGATCAGATTTGTCCTGACACGCCTCCCCTGTACAGCCTATCACTGGCAAGCTCAGTGTGCTGCTGCTGCTTCTCCTTCCCCCCAGTTCTTATGCAGCTGAGAACAGAGGGAATGTGATAATTTTTAAAAAAAATGGAAATAAGGTATTCACAATGTTTTCTATATCTATACACAAATGTTTTGCCTTTCATTTTTATTTTAAACTGAATGGGTTTTATTACAAGGTAATTGTTTACAATCACGTTAAAGCGGTTGTATACCCACACATCTAAAAAAAGGAAAAAAAAACCTAACCCTGCAAGGCAAAGGCATAATCAGCTAGTATGCACCACATACTAGCTGATTATGAAATACTTACCTTAGATCGAAGCCCCCGTATTGCAGCCCGGTCCACGCCGAGGGAGCTGACATCTTGCCCTCTGCGTTCCGTCCAGATTCGCGGCTCTGGCGCTGTGAGTGGCTGGAGCCGCGATGACATCATTCCTGCACCGGGCATTCAGAGCTCATGCGCCACTGATGTCATCGGCTGCATGCATAGGGAATAGCTCCTAAACCGTACAGGTTTAGGAGATATTAATTTTACCTACAGGTAAGCCTTATTATAGGCTTACCTGTAGGTAAAAATGACAAATTAGGGTATACAAGCACTTTAACTGTGGGCAAACAGCTAAATACCCAATAGATATACAGTTATATATTTCTCCTGTCTTCCTTGCTAAAGGATTTGTGATTCCGTCTAGCCACTGTTGTGATCCAGACATCCCTGCCAGATAGCATGGCCAGGTTCTTACTTTGATCAAGAAAACACCTCTGATTGGGGAAATGGAAAAGGTGCAGAGAAGGGCAACCAAACTGATAACAGGCATAAGTGGTCTATATAGTGAACTTGGTGCAGTTGTTCATATTCAGGTCATTACAAAGGACAAGGGGACACCCTTTATGTCTGGAGGAAAATAATTTTTAACCTCTACATATAGAAAGGCTTCTTCACAGTAAGAGCTGTGAAAATGTGGAATAGAGTCCCTAAGGAATTAGTTCTGGCCAACTCAGTAGATTTTTAAAGTGCTCGATACATTAATAAATGCACAAAATATAACTGGATACTAACAATTATAGATAATAACACCAGGGGTAGTTGATCCAGGGAATATACAATTGTCTTCTGGGGGATCAGGAAATAATTTTTATTTTCCCCTGCTGGCGAATATTGGACCATGCTTCATAGAGTTTTTTTTTTACCTTCACCTGGATCAACTGTGAGTAAAGGATTGTGTATATGGAGGTTTTCTATGTATTTGTTTTTCTAGTGGTTGAATTAGATGGTCTTTTTGTGACCTGACTAAATATGAAACTGTTGATTGGCCAAGTAAGGAGCAGTGGCACAATGATGAATTCCTTGCTGCACTCTCTTCTGTATAGAGGATGATTGAGGGCACCTTGAAGAGGAACAGAGTCTGATTAACGCAAGGGCCTATTTTAAAACAACAGTATTGGCACACCCGCTGTAAAAAAATAAATGTAGGCTACATTCACACTGGTTGATATCTAAGAGGTGTGAATGTAGCTTTATAAAGTATAGTGTGAATGTTGCTTAAAGCATAGTGTTTTATTCATGACCTCTGCACTCTGGTGGCTTCAAGACTCTAAAACTGGTGGAGCACATAAAAAATTGTGATTGTTTTAGGCTGGGTTCACACTGCAGTATGGAGAAGCTCACAGCAGGTGTCTGGGGTGCCCCCGAATTCAAACCTGAAACAGACCAGAAGACACACAGGACTCCTGTGCAATTCATTCCGGAGCCACTTAATTGAGAGCCGGTCACAATCTCCTGATATGCGAATTGGACGCAGGGAAATCCGCATTCAATTTGCAATAGTGTGAACCCAGTCTTTAAAGGAGGAGGGCCTGGTCATGTCATCTGTCAAAATCACATGACCATCTCTCCTCCAATCACGGAGCTCCCTCTGATCAAATGAACAGGGGCAGGCATCAGTGAGCTCACAGAAAGGCAGTATAATGGAGAGCGGATGGCGATGTACTCTCCATTATACATGACCCCCTCAGAGCACTGCACCCCCCCCCCCCCACTCCATGTCAGCACTGCTGTGCAGAGGATTACAGGAGGCTGACATCAAGATTCTGCCCCAAATTTTTCTTTTATGCTTTTTGGGAATCTACATGAGGCAACAAACGAACGGGCCCCTTGAAAATAACAGAATTCCTTATGTTAAGTGTTATCAATCTGTTGGAATTGTGAAATAAAACGCTTTGTTACTTTTAACCGTGTGCTTGAACTTGTGGGTCTCTGGTCATTCTGAGAACACTCTGCATTTTTCAGCGCATTACTGCGCAGATGAATGAAAACGGCAGCAAAATATACATGTCTAATTCAGACATCTTTACGTAAGCCAACCTTTTTCTATAGAGCAGGAATACTCACACACTGCGTGGGAATGACATCCCTAGAATGCAGAGGACATGTGCGGCTTGTCATTGGACGGACACTGCTGTAGCCACAGCTGGCTGGGCAGAAGCTGCCAGGCTTCAAATAACTTGTGTATTCCAGGAACGGTACATCGGTAGTGGGATTGTGCATTACAGAATCTTTTTAATAAATGTACTTAACAAAATTGTGTGTTATATGATCGTCCTACAACTAAAGCCCAACTCCAGGCTTGCAGTCTTCCTCTCCCTTAAGCCCCCCCCCCCAAAAGCAATATACACCCATATTTGCCCCAGCTCCCCTTGCAGTACCCCTGTACCATTGATAAAAAAGGGATATATACCCCCCATTTGCTCCAAGCTGTCTTAAAGTATCCCTGCACCCTTTAATAAAAAGTCAATAAACGCCACCCCTATTTGCCCCAACCTTTCTTGGAGTATCCCTGTACCATTTAATAAAAAAAAAGCAACATACATCCCCCCATTTGCCCCAACCCCTCTTGGAGTACCCCTGTACCCTTTAATAAAAAAATCAATATACAGTACACCACCCCTATTTGCCCCAAGCCCCCTTGGAGTTCCCCCGTACTCTTAAATAATATATATATATATATATATATATATATATATATATATATATATACACCCCTCAATTGCCCCAACCCCTCTTGGAGTACCCCTGCACCCTTTAATAAAAAAAGCAATATCCCCCCCCCCCCCCCATTTGTTCCAACACCCTTTGGAGTACCCCTGCACCCTTTAATAAAAAAAAGAATATGCACCCCTGATTTGCCCCAACCCTTTTTGGAGTACCTCTGCACCCTTTAATAGAAAAAAAGCAATATACACCCCTCATTTGCCCCAACCCCTCTTGGCATACCCCTGCACCCTTTAATAAAAAAATCAATATACACCACTCCTATTTCATTCAACCCCCCTTGGGGTTCCTCTGCACTCTTAAAAAAAGAAAAAAAAAAAAAAAAACAATATACACCCCTCATTTGCCCCACCTGCCAATACACACCTGTTTTTAGTCCATTGAAGTCACAGGTCCTCCTCACTCTTCTTTTCCTCCAGCAGTAGGTGGATTCTAACTGCTGCAGAGATTGGTTCCTTGGCTGGCTCTTGACTGGTGAGCAACAGAGATCTATATAGCAGCCAGAATGAAATAGGAGTGTTTTTCCCAAGCTGAAGTTGGACTTTAAAGGAAAAGGATACCTGTACTGGGAGAAATCTGAGATTCCTGATCTTCTGAATATGCTAGTTTCATGGCCATCTATGGCTTTAATACTTTGAACCACAGTGAGGTCAGATCTCATGATCTGCATAATAGAAAGGGATGGCAAATCCAAAATTTTAAAGGTGTCAAATCTTCATATGGATACCCTCCTGTACAGTGCTTCAGTTTCTCAGGGGGACCCGGGCAGATGACAAGCAGAAGGAAGAGGATCGTGAACAGGGAGGGTGATCAGTGCAGGGGGGCGGGTAGCAATTACTGGAACCAACGCCTCTGTGGCTCCTCTGGCAGCAGCTGAATTCCAGCTTCTCCTCATCTCCCTCTCGGCTTTCAGCTGCTGCAGGGGAAGCCACAGGGGGATCATTTCCAGTACTTTTGCTCCCTGTTGCACCGATTACCCTGTCTTCCAATGATCCCCTTCCCCCTGCTGCCCGGGCCCCCCTGTGTGTCCCTTTCTCCCGAAGAGGTACCGATCACTCAATGCGTTCTTTTAAAATTGAAACCTAGTAAACTATGGTTACTGTGCTTCAGTTTGTGAATAAACAGGAAGCCTCTGTACAGAGCACTTCCTGTTCATTCATCTGCATTGAGCTGAGGCTGCAGAGAAAGAATTGGGGATCTATGTGAGTTGCTTTCTCTGCTCAAAAGTGAGACATCAGGAGTCTGTTTTGACCGCTAATATTTCACCAAATCCCCAACAATAGCGCTGTGAAAAAAAAATTGTAAAAAATAATAAAGAATAATTAAAAGGAAAAATAAAGACTCATTCACACAAGCTCCATGGCCAATATATTATGAATGAGCAGTTTGTGCAGCTTAGAGGCCTGTTACCCTAAGGCAGGGGTCTCCAAACTATGGCCCTCCAGTTGTTCAGGTACTACAATTCCCATCATGCCTAGTCATGTCTGTGAATGTTAGAGTTTTACAATGCCTCATGGTATGTGTAGTTCCACAACAGCTGGAGGGCCGTAGTTTGGAGATCCTTGCCCTAAGGGGATGCAGCAGGTGTACGAACACAGCTGACAGGTGTGTAGCTGCAGGTAAGTTGCCCCAAATGCACACCATCTGTTTTTGGGGCCGGACACCTGCACCCACACGCCTGTAGGTGGACATGCGGCTGTGTTCATACATCAGCTGCTCCCCTATACATGCACACAGCTCGCTGATTTACACTGTACAGGCCACAGTCCTCATGTGAGTGACCTCCAAGGCCTCATTCACACACACAGCTTTGTTTATTAGCTCAATACAGTTTTATTTTTTAGGTATAGCAGGAATTTTGTAAGTTATGTTATGCATGTGTCCGCTAGTTATGAATTTAGCAGGTTTTTAGCAAAGATATTGTTTTGATATTTTCACAGTCAGCAAAAAATATTTAACCATTTCATATCCTTTCCAACAGAGAAAGGAAAAAATGGCCACATATACACTTCATTTTAAAGGAAACCTTATCCATAGGCTGGCAGTCGGGCATTCCATGGAAGTGAATGGTGACAGCAGCATGTATTTTCCAGTACATTATGAAACGTTTCTAAAAAATGAGCCAGAGGTTCCTATAGTTTAGCAATACGTGACATTTAACTGATTTAGCCATGTCAAAGAACAAGAAGTGTATTTTTTATTTTTTCAGCCTGATGCCGCGTACACACGAGCGGACTTCTCATCGGACTGAACCCCCAAATGACTTTTCAACGGAGTTCCGACAAAACACATGATCCCACCAAAATCCGATTGTTTCAAACGTGATGACGTGCGACCAGACTAGAAAAGGCGGTTCAGTAGCCAATAGCTGCCCTTGTGTTGTTTTCGGTCCATTGGACTAGCATACAGACGAACGTTTTTTTCGATAGGAATCGAGTCTGACGGAAAGATTTGAAACATGTTCTATTTCTAAGGTCCATCAGATTTTTCGACAGAAAAGGTCCGATGAAGCCCACACACGATCAGAATGTAGGACGGATTCGTTCCGTCGGACCTTTTCTGCCGGAAAGTCCAGTCGTGTGTACGCGGCATTAGATATAGTCCCCGCCATCCAAGTAAGAGGAGTTTTCTGTAGTGTGGCAGTTCCCGGGGGGTTAGAGGGTTCAATAAAACTGCAGGTCAACCACCTGTTTTTACCACCCCCGCGGCCTGTCTAAAAAGCCCTAGAGAGTTGTCACAGAGACAGCTTTTGGGTTAAAACCTTACAAAAAAAACAAACTGCCTTGATATTAACCTATAAGAAATTTACAGACAAAACTAAGCCAGCTAATTGGTTAGCTTAGGTTATTGCATATTGCAGGCCAAATAATTTGTGAAATATGAGATACCAAGCATAAGCTGAGCTCTTTGCAAAAAAACTTTAATTTAAAATAGCCTCAAAGGATATAACATAAATCCATGTTTGCATGCTTCCAATGCCTTTGCAATTCCCAATATTACATTGTAAAATTATGACATCATCACACATCATAAACCTGTAGGAACACAGTGGGAGGTACCATGCAGCTCTGCCCCCTACAGGCTATAGAAATCTACAGGAGAGATGGCTGTAAGGCCAGTCACCCTGCAAGAAAACAGAGAGCAGCGGTGGCTGGTCTTTAATACAGGAAACTCCTGCACAGAGGCAATCTATAGAAGTGTAGAGTTCATTGTATTTTGGACAATATTTGTTTAGCCTGGATTTCAGCTTTAACAGAAAAGCTTTCCACTCACAAGTCACTCTTGTGATTAACATCCGAGAATAGTTGTGTGTAAAAATAATTTCACCGTCTATAGTTATGTCTGCTCGTGTCACTTTGTAAAATAGCTTATTGCTGACTTCACGTGAGCTTCAGTAACCAAGATAGATCATCGCGCTGATGTTTGACAGGCAACAATGTCAAGGTGATTTTGGCCTGGAATGCCAAGCGTGAACAATAGTCAGTGAGGCCTCCGTGTCCTTTGTCTCCTTCCCTGGTTTGATGTCACCATATACATATAAAAGTTGACATTTTTAAGCCCGCATTAAGCACAACAAGCCATTTTTTTTTTAAAAAAAAGATCCAGAATGAAGTGAAGCAGCTCTACAAGGTTTAAATGTTCATTGCATTGAAGAAAAAAGCGGGGGTTCCACCCAAATTTTGAACAATATCTGTATGTATTCTCTTCCTTGCCTAGATGCTGACATGCCGTTTAAAAAAATTTAAAGCGCCGTAATTACCTTTTATTTTTCTATTCTTATTTGCACTTCTTGGTTCTCCTCCCGTGGGAGTAGGCGTGTTTCTAGCCTCTCCCAGACTCCTGGGAGCTAGTCTCAGGCTTCCCAGGATGCCACTGAGCATGTGCAGGAACGAGCAGTGAATGCTGGGAGCACAGCATTCACCACATCCAGGAAATAAATGCTTGTGGGATTCAAATGCCCACAATGAAGATGGAAACCGCCTGCAGTGAATAATATAAGTTATTCTTTCCGACGAAATCGGACACAGGCGGACATATTACACACAATATGTGAGTATGTAATGCTGAGAAGAAAAGTTTGTGAATGAACTCAAAAAAAAAAAACGATAGATAGGTGGACCCCGCTTTAAAAACAGCAATCTACTTCCCCAAAATGTAATTATTACTAATAGGTACTGAGCATGAACAGTAATGCCCCGTACACACGGTCTGAATTTTCGGCTACAAAAGTCCGACAGCCCGTCCGACAGACTTTCGATGGACTTTTGGCGGACTTGAGGCGGACTTGTGGCAGACTTTCTAACGAACGGACTTGCCTACATACGATCACACAAAAGTCTGATGGATTCGTACGTGATGACGTACACCGGACTAAAATAAGGAAATTGACAGCCATTAGCCAATAGCTGCCCTAGCGTCGTTTTTTGTCCGTCGGACTAGCATACAGACGAGCGGATTTCTGGGTCCGGTGTAGTTACGACGTAAAGATTTGAAGCATGTTAAAAATCTAAAGTCCGTCAGATTTGCGACTGGAAAAGTCCGCTGAAAGTCCGGGGAAGCCCACACACGATCGGATTGTCAGCCGGCTTTGGTCCGTCTGCGTCCGTCGGACTTTTGTAGACGAAAAGTCTGACCGTGTGTACCCGGCATTAGGCCTTAATGTGGACCCTCCATTTGTTGGATCACTGAACCGGGAGTGCGTGAGTTATATTGACATCCCTAACTCACCTTTTCCTATTATTTTATTTTTATTTTTTATTTTATGTATTACAGCTACTTATATACTTAATACTTATTACTTACTACTACTGCTACTTACTGTCAATTTAGGGGGAGCTTTACACATATACTGTACTTTCACATAATTATTTCTCCTAAGTTTTCTTGTAAAGTGAGACGGACTGTTTTAAATGTAAAGCAGATGTAAACCCTAACGGGCTGACATTTACGGGTCTATTTACAGTGACTTGAAAAAGTATTCACACCCCTTGAAAATGTTCCACATTTTGTCATGTTACAACCAAAAACCTAAATGTATTTTTTTGGAATTTTATGTGATAGACCAACACAAAGTGTCACATAATTGTGAAGTGGAAGGAAAATGATAAATGGTTTTCAATTTTTTTTACAAATAAATATGTGAAAAGTGTGACGTGCATTAGTATTTAGCCCCCTTTACTCCGATACTCTTAACTAAAATCTACTGGAACCAATTGCCTTCAGAAGTCACCTAATTAGTAAATAGAGTCCACCTGTGTGTAATGTCAGTATAAATACAACTGTTCTGTGAAGCCCTCAGAGGTGTATTAGAGAACCTTAGTGAACAAACAGCATCATGAAGGCTGAGGAACACAAAAGACAGGTCAGGGATAAAGTTGTGGAGAAGTTTAAAGCAGGGTCAGGTTATAAAAAAATATACCAAGCTTTGGACATCTCACGGAGCACTGTTCAATCCATCATCCGAAAATGGAAAGAGTATGGGACAACTGCAAACCTACCAAGACATGGCCGTCCACCTGAACTGCAAAGATCCACAGCTCAGGTGGGAGAATCTGTCCACATGACAACTATTAGTGGTGCACTCCATAAATCTGGCCTTTATGGAAGAGTGGCAAGAAGAAAGCCATTGTTGAAAGAAAGCCATAAGAAGTCCCACTTGCTGTTTGTAAGAAGCCATCTGGGGGACACAGCAAACATGTAGAAGAAGGTGCTTTGATCAGAAAAGACCAAAATTGAACTTTTTGGCCTAAAAGCAAAATGCTATGTGTGGCGGAAAACTAATACTGCACATCACCCTGAACACACCATCCACGCTGTGAAGCAGGGTGGTGGCAACATCATGTTGTGGGGATGCATTTCTTCTGCAGGGACAGGGAAGCTGGTCAGAGTTGATGGGAAGATGGATGGAGCCAAATATAGGGAAATCTTAGAAGAAAACCTGATTCTGCTAAAGAATTGAGACTGGGGTGGAGGTTCACCTTCCAGCAGGACAACGGCCCTAAACATACAGCCAGAGCTGCAATGGAATGGTTTAGTTTAAAGCATATTCCTTTGTTTTGAATAGCCCAGTCAAAGTCCAGACCTAAATCCAATTGAGAATCTGTAGCAAGACTTGAAAATTGCTGTTCACAAATGCTCTCCATCCAATCTGACAAAGCTTGAGCTATTTTGCAAAGAAGAATGGGCAAAAAATGTCCCTCTCTAGATGTGCAAAGCTGGTAGAGACATCCCCAAAAAGACTTGCACCTGTAATTGCAGGGAAAGGTGATTCTACAAAGTATTGTCTCTGGGGGCCTGCATACAAATGCACACCACACTTTTCACAGATTTAGTTGTAAAACAATTTGAAAAACATTTATCATTTTCCTTCCACTTTGAGTTGGTCTATCACATAAAATCCCAATAAAATACAATTTTTTGGGTTTACATACGGTTTTGGTTGTAACATGACAAAATGTTGAAAATTTCAAGGGGTATGAGTACTTTTTCAAGGCACTGTATAAAACGTTCGTTGAGCGGATATTACAAACATTTGCACAATCAGGGCAAAAATTTCCGTACTTCCTCTATTATGTATAATTCCTATATCATCAGCGCCATCTAGTGGCCTCAATATTTTTTTTGTCCTGTTTGAGGCAGTTCTAGAAAAGAAACGCATTAAGGAATTATGACATTTTTATACATACTCCTTGGTTTGCTAAAGCACTGTGCATCATAAACTATTGCCATATATTTTTCTGTTAGAAAATACTGTGTGCAACAATGGCACTCCCAGCCTCGCCTACACATAGATTTTTTTCATGAATTTCTGGACAGTTTGTATATTTTGGTGGATTTACAAGCCGTCCGTAAATGTCGGTTACGAACGGCAGCTGCCTGAAAAACAGAAATGGCCTTCAGCGGACTCTGGAACTGCACCTGCGCATTTCCCAAGCCGGCTGGGAGCAGGCGAGCTTGACTGAACTCAGGTGCGCGGTGACGTCATTGTGTCGCTTGGTGCCTTTTATTAATCACAGGCAGGTCAGCAGCCAGGAGAACTGGAGGAAGAAGCGGGAGTGCCTCCTGCCAGGATTCTGGAAGTCGAGTCTTATGTGTGGATTACAATGGTTCTGTTTCTTCTTTGTATCCTCCCCACTTTGCTTGTCCCCAGTGTTCGTCTCCTTCTCTCTTCACTTGTCCTTTGTGCCTGTCTCTGTTCCTCCTTCTTGATGAAAGGTTTAGGCTTCAGTAGCAGCACCCTAGCCAGGATGCGACTCAGCACTGGACCCCCCACCAGCCCCCTGTTATCTGAAAGCACACAACTGCACTTGTAGGGCACCTGGGAGCAAACACTGAGATATGGGCATCTTCTGGCACCATCTGTGATGGCACCATCTTCTCATAAAGAGCAATAAGCATATGTGCTTTTCTGGAGTCCACAGCAACCAGCCAGATTAATTTTTTCTGGAGTCAGACCTGTAAGAAGTAAATTCTGATTGGTTGTTTCAAGTTGCTACAGGCTGCTCTATTCCTTAGTGAATAAGCTGGGAATCCGCCTTTAAAGAAGGTTGCCATGGAAACTCTGATGTAAAGGGAGAGGTTCTGGTTACCAGAGACCACCCTTCTTCAGAGTTCCCCTCTACATCAGAGTATGTAGCATTCCCCCTCACATCATGGTTTGCAGCCTTCCCCTTTACATCAGGGTCTGCAGAGTTCCCCCTTGCACTGTAAAGGGGAACCTTGTGCTGGATTATATTACCCTGACCATCATATAACAGGAGAAATATGTTTTTTGCCTTTTGTTATACCTTAAACACATTGCTAAGACTGAGACTCTTAGACTGGGCTCTTTTCTTTTCTCCATGTGTACCTCTTTGCTGCCTAGTACAGACATGAGATTTAAATCTGACAGTTCTGTTTTCGACTTGTGCATCTTGGGGAAAATGATGGCGGCATTATGTGGACTTCTCCATTCTCTGCACACAGTTTGGGGTAGTCAGACCTCATTATCATCACACTGTGTGCAATTGTTTTCATCCTTGTTTGCATCTTAATGCTGCTGCCTTTTTACATCTACCTCCTGTCTACGGGAAGTAGATCTATTGGCAGCTGTATGTCATTGCTTAGGACAGTTTTCCTGATGGTGACAACTCCAAAATATGTCTGTGTTGGCATGGCCTCTCATAATTTTCACTGGAAGCACATTTGACTGAGTGACTATGCAGAAGAGCAACTGTCAGGCAAGAACAAAGCATTGTTGTCCTAAAAGTGGTTGTACAGTAAACCCCGTTCATGAAATCTGACCTAGGCACATGTATCTGTAGTGTTTACTTATCTCTCTCCAAAGCTCTGAATGCCATGTCTTTCTGCTGCTCCGTTCTTCTGTTATCAGCAGAGTCACTTCTGACAAGCTCTCTGACACAGGAGATAAAATCAGCTGAAAATTTGTGTCGGGGAGAGAGTTTAGAGATAGATAAGCAGAGAGCTATGGTACAGCTCTGCAAGTTTCTTAGTTTCTTTGTTCCTCTGCCTATGTGTGTGTGTGTGTGTGTGGGGGGGTTGCCTTTCTTCCTATCAGCTCTCACACAGTGTAAATATAAAGAAGTGCAGCGCTAGGGTCTCAAACATAAACTGCAAACAAGAATGGAACAGATATAAATATGTGAAATATTTAAATTAGTCCTGAAAACAATGGTGAATCTACACAATATCATAACCTGTGAAATAAAAAAGTATCTATAGTGCAATATGGTATGCTCTGGGGCCAGAGTCCATAAAGATAGAATCAATGAAGATCTTCTCAAACGGGGGAGGAACTCGGACACTGATCGTGACTGGAAACTTAAACGTATGGCAACTCCGGGGAACACGCCACAGACATCAAAAGATTAGATACTCTTACCAGATCATATAGGACATATCTGCCTTATAGCAGTACGTCTGTAAGAGCTTGTGGAGGTAACCTCCCGTAATATCCGCCCGGGTGTAATCCCTTGGGTCACGATCACCGATGAGGAAGGGTTGTCCTGGATGGAAGTTGGCCGCTATCACGCACACTCTCCAATGCAGGAACCGAAGGCATAAAAATTTCTTTTTATGCCCCTGTTGAAGACTTTGCAGTCGAAACGCGTAGGGATGGCGTTTCAGCTTCCCATGTTGCCATTGTTTTATCTACTTGTGATCACGTTTTATCCTGTAAAGGTTTTTATTCATTAAAAACCCACATTTTTCGACCTACACCATGTGGAGTCTTTTCCTTTTTTCCTCCATGACTCCATCCTCAACTGGTTCCTCTTGATCCTTCGGTTCCTGCATTGGAGAGTGTGCGTGATAGCGGCCAACTTCCATTCAGGACAACCCTTCCTCATCGGTGATCGTGACCCAAGGGATTATACCCGGGCGGATATTACGGGAGGTTACCTCCACAAGCTCTAACAGACATACTGCTATAAGGCAGATATGTCCTACATGATCTGGTAAGAGTATCTAATCTTTTGATGTCTGTGGCGTGATCCCCGGAGTTGCCATACGTTTAAGTTTCCAGTCACCGATCAGTGTCCGAGTTCCTCCCCCGTTTGAGAAGATCTTCATTGATTCTATCTTTATGGACTCTGGCCCCAGAGCATACCATATTGCACTATAGATACTTTTTTATTTCACAGGTTATGATATTGTGTAGATTCACCATTGTTTTCAGGACTAATTTAAATATTTCACATATTTATATCTGTTCCATTCTTGTTTCCAGTTTATGTTTGGGACCCTAGCGCTGCACTTCTTTATATATACTTTGGTGTGACTTGGTTTGTTTGTGTGTTAGCTGCTGTTCACATAATTTGTGTTGATACTTTCACATTTTTTCTTTTTTTTTTTTTTTTGGGGGTCAGCGCAGCATTTTCTTTACCACTACTCACACAGTATAAGCCAAAACTCCCCTCCCACTGCTGTAAGAGGAAAAAAGATTTGTAAAATGATGTGCATTTTCTAGGGCGTGTAGAAAGCTGAAGACTTCACTGGGTATGTGTCAGGGTTTACATCCACTTTAACAAGGAACATCTCTGCAGGATAAAGATTTATTTTAATGAAAGTTGTAGATTTTTAGATGGATTATCCAGTGCTCAATTCATCTCAGCAATTTTTACTGCCCCTGGTCCTCCCCTTTGATTCATAGGATTTCCGTTCTTTCTGTCATTGAGGTATCACGTGTTGACATACAAATACAGCCTGTCTAGGAATGCCAACTCCTTCAGACTGACCTACACCTATAGGCGGGTGCAGTCAATTTTCTCCACTATAAGTGGCACTTGACTGCAGCGGCATTGCAGTTGGAGGGGAAGTAAGAAGGAACACGGTTCCTCTGTGGCAGGGGTATTTAATTAAAATTCATCGAGGTCCGATCAGTAAAAAAACGGAGGTCCAAATCACATTTTTCTGCGATGATCCTTCACATCAAACCCCTCTCTATTTCTATATCAAAAATCCCGTTCATACATTAGTGTCCTCAGCCCCTCACATAACACAATCCCCCACTTCACATGAGTTTCCCTTTCACAGTAGTGTTCTCAGGCCCCCTTTCCATCACCCCCTTTCACAGTAGTGTTGTGAACCTCCTTCACATGACACACTCCCTTTATTCACAGCAGTGTCCTCAACCCCCTTCAATCACTACCCCTACCACAGTAGTGTCCTCTGCCCCCTTCACATCTTGCCTCCACAGTACTCTCCTCTGCTCCCCCTTCACATCCCCCCCCACACACACAGTAGTGTCTTCTACCCCCCTTCACATCGTCTCCCCCGCCACAATACTGTCCTTTTCCCCTTCACATGGTCCCCACAGTAGTGTCCTTGGCCCCCTTCAAGTCACACCACCCTTCCCCCACACCACTGTCCCCCCTTGACATCACCCTTCACCCCCCTGCCACCTTTCATATGACCCCCCCCCCCCGCCCCACAGCACTGCCCCTCTTTCACCCACCCAACAGTAGTGTGCTCTACCCCTTCTGATACTTCATATTCCCATCGCACACTTTCCTGGATGAGCTCACGAAATATGGGTGCTGTAGCAACAACCAGCTGGATACTGGTTCAAGTCAAAATGAAAATATTTGCCAGCACACCATGAAACGGCGTAGATAGCGTCCAAACGTGTAATTTATTGCATGATCACAACACAAGGAGAGTGCAACGTTTCGGATTCACGCAGGACCCCTTCGTCAGGCATGTGATGACATCATCACATGCCTGACGAAGGGGTCCTGCGTGACTCCGAAACGTTGCACTCTCCTTGTGTTGTGATCATGCAATAAATTACATGTTTGGACGCTATCTACGCCGTTCCATGGTGTGCTGGCAAATATTTTCATCTCTACCCCTTCTGATCACCCCCAACCCACAGCACTTTCCCACTCCACATCAAATCCCCCCACACACACACACAGCACTGCTCCATTCACATCCCCCCCCCACATAGCACTGATCTCCTTCACATATGCCCCTCCACACACCCATCACTGCCCCGTTCACATCACCCCCACCACACACACACACAGCACTGCCTCCCTTCACATACCCCCCCACCCCATAGCCCCCTTCACATAACCACCACCATATCCTCTGCCCCTCTTCACTCTCCTACCTTGCGGAGATCAGGTGGCAGGAAAATTCTGGATTGAAGGTGGGAGGCACAGCACTGGACAGAGAGCAAGAGAAGGAGCAGCCATAGCAACCAATAACCTGCTCGTTAACTTGAAAAATTTACTCCCACTCCCACCCTATGTTTAGCGCTGCTGTCCCTTACACCTTTAATTCTGAATTGTCCTGCCACCTGCTCTCCACCCCTCTTAAATGGCGCTACCGCAGGTCCGGATGGGACAGTGGCTTGGTCCAGGTCCGGACCACAGTCCACCATTTAGTGATGCCTGCTCTATGGTTTTCTGGGTCACTGGAAGAGCAATCCAATTGGATGCTGTCACCCCATGTGACTCGGGGTGGACGATGAGTGTTTACTGCTGCCACGCTATGCTGCGCCTCACCACACACCTATCAAGGCATTTAAATATTTGCATAACTCCTCCCAAGAACCAGCCCACTGCTTGCATCGGGGCTGGGGGCTCTGAAGAGGAGTACTGAGGCAGCACACTGTGATGTTTTCAGAAAGCTGTGTACAGCACCCTCCCACCAGCCATAATCTTCCTGCATTGCATAGAGAGGCACAGAAACCCAGTGGTGGCATTGCTAGGTCTGAAATAAAGTATGAATTGAAAACAGAAAGGTTTTATTTAAAAATGTCATAATCATGTTGAAGAGAGGGGAAAGGAGAAATCAGGAAAGGCGAAATATAAGCAAATTAATCTTTGGTTTTAACAGCTTTCTTGTCCAGCTCTGTTGTGATGGATCTTCTGACAGCCGGTCCCTGACCAGATTTTGCCCTTGGGCCCCTGACTATAAATCTTTCTGCATATAAAAGAGAATTATGAAAAAAACAAGTACATTGGAAAACACTTTAGAACTTATTGTCGGGCAGATGTTACAGTAAAGACTCTAAATGTGTACCAAAAGAAAATACGCCATCGTTCCCTTCACACTCTACTAAGCATTATGTTGTATCTAAATGAGTCACATAGGACCTGATTCACTGATTCAATACTTTGCACATGTTAAAAATTTACTAGTCTTCTAGTTCACATTTGCTCCTGATTCAGGAAAATTTCCAAGCGCGATTATTTGACGCAGAGTTATGTGCATTTCTTTGATGATATATTCTGAGCACAAATATTTTCCCACACAAGCTGGACTGTGTACACACTTTTGCATGCTGAAATATCAGAAAGCACACAAAGTCAGAAGACAGCAGGGGGGAGAGTGTTCCTGGAGGGTGAAGTTGTTAGGAGCCTGCATTACCTACTAAATGAAGCAGAATAATAAACAGATGCATTTAGCAGTTAAACGTTCATTCATTCATAAATAAAAGCAGTATTAAACCCAAAAGAAAATATCTATTAGATTGCAGTTTACCAATTCTTAGATGTGATAGCTGCATTTGTTTCCTTTTTTAGGCTTTCTTTCTTCTATTTTTATCTGTGAACCAGCCAGCAAGTCTGCTGTTTTTCACAGCACAAACTCTCCAGCAGAATGATCAGCTTTTATTTATTCATGCAAAACTTTTATACCAAAAGGAAAAAAAAAACTGTTTGCTGTAGCTGATTACAAAGTGTGAGCTGGAGTTTGGCTTCGATTTGTTAGTGGTTCTAAATCTGCTAATACATTTAAAGCTGGATACACGCTATACAATTTTCTTTAGATTTACCAAAACCATATAATATGAGGTCAAAACTTTAAAAGTTTCAATTTGTAAGCAATCAGGCAGGCCCTTGCACTACATGGTTTTGGTAAATATAAAGGCAATCAGACAACAAAAGTTGTATAGTGTGTATGGGGTCTTATGCCGCGTACACACGGTCGGACTTTTCGGCTACAAAAGTCTGACAGCCTGTCCGACAGACTTTCGACGGACTTTCGACGGACTTTTGGCAGACTTTTGGCGGACTTGCGGCGGACTTTCTAATGAACGGACTTGCCTACATACGATCACACAAAAGTACGACGGATTCATATATGATGACGTACACCGGACTAAAATAAGGAAGTTGATAGCCAGTAGCCAATAGCTGCCCTAGCATTGGTTTTCGTCCGTCGGACTAGCATACAGACGAGCGGATTTTTCGACCGGACTCGAGTCCGTCGGAAAGATTTGAAGCATGTTCCAAATCTAAAGTTCGTCAGATTTTCGACCGAAAAAGTCAGCTGAAGGTTCGATGAAGCCCACACACGGTCGAATTGTCCGCCAGATTTGGTCCGTCGGCGTCCGTCGGACCTGTCCGGTTGAAAAGTCCGACCGTGTGTACGCGGCATAACACTCCCCTCCCCCCAGACTGACTAAGCTACTGTCTGCTGTTCCTCCTGTTCTTATTCCTCCAGATTTGTATCTCACCAATACTGGAGATGTTTTACTGGCCAGATCACCAGGTGAAAACAGGGAAAAAAGCCAAAGAAACTAAAATTGATGCAGCTGCCACATCTAATGATTAGTAAGCTGCAATATAATACATTTTTGGTTTTGGGTATAGTATCGCTTTAATATTCTGGCTAATGGAATCCATTAACCATTTGCCTACTGGGCACATTCACCCCCTTCCTGGCCAGGCCAATTTCAGCTTACAGTGCTGTCGCATTTTGAATGACAATTGCGAGGTCATGCACCACTGTACCAATATGACATTTTTATCATTTTTTAAAACAGATAGAGCTTTCTTTTGGTGGTATTTAATCACCACTGTTTTTGTTTTTTTTGCCAAACTAAAGAAAAAAGTCAGACAATGTAGAAAAAAATTTTTGTCTTAGTTTCTGTTATAAAATATTGCAAATGACAAATTTTTCTTCTTCATGTGTGCTGATAAGACTGCACTGATAGGCCCTGGTGAGGCTGCATTGATGGGCACTGATAAGGCGGCACTGATATTGCTGCACTGATGGACGTTGGCACTGATGGGGCTACACTGATAATCAGGGTATTGATGATCTAAGCCCTGATTATCAGTGTAATGCCCTGTACACACGGTCGGACATTGATCGGACATTCCGACAACAAAATCCATGGATTTTTTCACACGGATGTTGGCTCAAACTTGTCTTACATACATACGGTGGTACAAAGTTGTCGGAAAATCCGATCGTTCTGAACGCGGTGACGTAAAACATGTACGTCGGGACTATAAACGTGTGTACACACGATCGGAATTTAACCGATCGGATTTTGTTGTTGGAAAATTTTATAGTCTGCTCTCAAACTTTGTGTGTCAGAAATTCCGACGGAAAAAGTCTGATGGAGCCCACACACGATCGGAATTTCCGACAACACAATCCGATCGCACTTTTTCCGTCGGAAAATCTGTACAGGGCATAAATGTTTCCTGCCACAGGATAGCTGGTTATCGGCTTTCCTATTCTCACACAGTGACAGCACTGAGGAAAGGAAATGTCGGTGTTCTGCCGAGAAAGTTCCCATCGGCAGATAAGGACCCCCCTATACTGCGCAGGCGCAGCGCTTGCGCAGTACGAGCCGGCGGAAATAGCCGAAGCTGAATAGCTGTAAATCAGCTGTACACGGCGCCTGTAACAGGGCCCCTCACGGGCTTGCTTCGCTCGCCACGCTTCGCTCGCCACGCTTCGGGCACGGCCTCGCTTCGCTCGGCACTTTTTTATTCTACCTCTATGTCCACTTAGATGGTGGGGCTTGAACCTAGACTCAGGGCGCAGGCGCCGTGTACAGCTGGCTCAAGGTTTTCAGCTTCGGCTATTTTCGGCGGCTCCGTAGTCGTTCGTACTGCACAAGCGATGCGCCTGCGCAGTACAGGGGGGTCCTTATCCGCCGGGGGAACTTTCTCGGCAGGACACTGGCATTTGTTTATATGGGATCAGCAGTAATTGGACACAGCTGATCACATGGTAAAGGTCTGCTGTGATTGGCCCTTTACCTTGATCTGTGATCAGCTGTGTCTGAAGGACACAGCAGTCACAAGACGTGACTGATGCATGCCCGTAGGGCGCACAGGGGGCAGGATTCTGGGAGGACATCAATAGATGTCCTCCCAAACTGGATAATCGCGATGTAGCTGTCTTTTGGCTACAGCGCAGTAGGCAAGTGGTTAATGCTCAAACGCTTGACACATGGCTGCAATATGCGGCTTTGGGTGTTTTTTTTTTTTTTAACAGCTTTTTCCTGCCAAGTGTAAAAGGTGCCCAGAGGAGAAAATCGAATGCCCTGTGTGCATGAGGCAAGAAAAAATAAACATACATTTAAGTCATCTACACTTATTTTTAGGGAAAACTTGAAGAACCCTGACCACTGAAATGCTTCCTGCTTCTTAAAACCTTACCACTGGCCCAATAAAGCAGAATGAAACTCCACTGTATATTTTTTTTAATTGGCCCCCAGGAGGTTTATGCCATGATGCCCTAATGTGCACAGCATATTAGAATATTATGGCAGACTTGCCTATCAAACAATGTCCTCCAGCACTGAGCTGTCAGCACTTCAAGCTTCAACTGGTCACAGGCACTTCCATCTAGCTCTTGGTCTTCCTTCCAGGTTCGGTATGTTGAATGATCAAGCCACGACGACATCACTTCTGCACATGTGCACAGGAGTCACTTCATCATGACAGAGAGTGGCGTCGTAAATGTATTCTGAGCTGCTCATGTGCGGCTCAGTGGTACATTGCCACTGACAGGCAGGGAGAAGCATTTATGACAAAACATAACTAGGGTCTCTTCTGTGATAAAAAAAACCCTGCCTGTCAGCAGTTTTTCCAGTTTTGACTTTAATTCCGCTACATCTGGTTCAGAATGCCAGAGAACAGGGGTAGGCTTCCCAGCATGAATATTGTACATTTGTAGGGTAACATTTTTCCCTATAACATAGCAACATTTTTCCTTTTTGAGTCCAGTATCACTTTAAGGCTGAATTCCAGGTATATATATTTTTGTATTGTTACATTGGTCCAGCTTGAAGTAATTAAAGTAAAAATTTCAATCCTGGCTAATGCCTGAGGAAGCTGGAAATCTCTGAAGTAGTCAAAGTAGTCATTGCTACAGTCAGTGCTACTAGCTTCCAGGTCCCATGCCAAGCTGCTGCCCTGCTGCTTAGCAAAAACATGAGGTTGCTGGCTTGGCACGGGTGACATTCAGAGAAAACTTTGCAGCTTCTCAATATATGCAATCTCTGATTGGAAATGTAGAGATTGTGATGTCACTTCCCCGCCTCTTCCCATTTTTCCAATCAGAGAGTGCTTTGCATTAATTTAAAAAATTCAGTGTTCTGTGAATGGCCACTGTGCCATCATGCCAAGTGAGGAACATCCTGTGTTTACAAAGCAGCAGGTCAGCTAGTCGGCACGAGATTTGGCAGCTAGCTGCAATCACTGTAGTATCGGTCAGACACAGCAGGCCACCGATCATGGTACTGGGCCGCTGTGATTGACAACAGCTATCACATGGTACAGGGCTGCTGTGACTGACCCTGGTACCATGTTATTGCTGTGACCAATCAGTTACAGTAGTTAGCAAGACTGTAATTTGTGAGATCTTGCTTACTAACGTGTGATCTCTGTGATTGATCACATGGTACCAGTGCCAGTCACAGTAGCCCTGTACCATGTGAGATCTGTGACCAGTCACAGTATCACAGTAGTAAAGAAGGTTTCATGAATGAAATCTTTGAACAGTGTTATACTGTAGATTGCTTATTACAGTGATTATTAGTGTTGCAAAACAGCGCTGAAATCTGAAAATGGCATGGGCAGGAAGGGGGTGAAAGTGTCCGATATTGAGGTGGTTGAGCTTCAACTTTCTACCCATATTCATTTTTTATGATTTTTTTTTAAGGTGCTTTTTATTTTGAAACAGACATTAATACAGTAACAAGGAAAAAACATAAAAGGCAGAGCAAAAAGAGGTCACAGAAGAAAACAACAGATATTTATTTCTCCATACAAAGGACAGCCCTTGTTTAGTGTACAATATATAAAGTGAGATAAAAGAATTTAAAGAAAGCATTTTATTTTAGAAACAGTCTGGCCCTGAGAACTATTGATACATTTACAGAAGGTGACAGTTCAGTGCATGTTCCCCAGATGTTATCAAATTCTAGAGGACATCCTTTGGCTTTGGCTATAAGTCAGTTTATACAAATGTAGCACCCTGGTCCTAAACAGGGTTGCTAATAAATCTAGTTGTGCTAGGTGGTAACTAGCCTGGCTAATTGGTAGGTTGATCCACTGATTCCTGTCCTAAGTCTGAGTTTGGGGTAATCTCTCTCTTCTGTCAATAGGTGGCACTGTTGCTTTTGGCATTAGAATGATTGATTGCTATAAATTCAGGTAATGGGTAACTAGGTTGTCTTAGCCAATTGGCAGGAGTTTCTTTGACCGCTGTGTATGCTGGGATAGGCTATTTATTTGGGAGGAGTCAGGTTATTGGGTTCTTCCCGCCTGAGGCTTCTGCCTGAGTGGGTGTGTTGAGAACCTCCTGGTTGCTAAGCCTGAAGCCTGAGGTCTATCCAGGAGGCATGCTGGCTGCTAGGTCCACTTAAGGCCTATCCAGCAGTTCAGGGTTCCACAAAGGAGAATCAGCCAAGTTTAAGCCCAGGACCTGAAAGGAGCCAGATCGTTGTTGGAGGTAAAGGAGAAGCAGTTGCCACAAAGGGACGACCACTCCTGTTACTGAAGGCAAGTTTGGAAGGGATGAAGTCCTGAAGGATTACCAGAGCAAGTTGCTTCACTAGCCGGGGACAGTGAAGTAGTGTTAAAGCTTCAGTAGAGACTCATCCAGGAAGGCAGTGGGTAGCTGTGAGTAAAGCTTGAAGGAGTATGGCGGGTAGCTGTAAGTAAAGCTTGAAGATAAAGTATAGCAGTTAGCTGTGGATGAAGCTTGGGAATCCAGCAGGTAGCTGAGAGTCCATGAAGTCTAGTGAAAGACGGCGAGCACTACAGTGGGATACTGTGAGTTAAGCTGGAAGATCTACAGTAGGATACTGTGAGAGAATTTGTTGCCATAGGAGACAGCAGTTGCTACAAGATACAGATTGCTGCATTCAGCTTAAAGGCCCATTATCTGTATTGCTGTCTGCCTAGTTCTATTTTTGTCTGCGGAGTTTGCCTTAATTGCTATTGCATTTGCCTAAGGGTGTCCTGTGCCCTAAACCCTCTCTCCCCACCGTTTTCTGTTAAGAGAAATCTTTTCATCTTGCACCACACCCACTATGCCTAGTAACCTGCACCCTGAGGAGGAATGTCAGTTCTCCCTGGCTCTGGGGGTCACCATCAGGCCCTTGGAAGCCGGGGAGACTGCTACACAAGGGAAAAGGATCATACGTTTCAAACATTTTGAAGAAGCCAAGATCAAGAGCTGTTTCCATTTAATTTCTGTCACCTTTTGAGCATGCAACAGCCTAGTGGTTGACTGACTTTACACCTGTGCAGTAACTAATGCACACACTAAGGATCGGTTCACACCAGAACACGGTGCAGGAAAGGCGCATTCTATGCGCCTTTCCTGCACCCTGTTTAAAAAGGACAGCCTTTGCGATCTACTACATTGTTAACGCCGCCACAAACGCAGTGCATTTAGAGGCACCATATCACATGATATCACAGTACCATGTGATTTGGTGCGGCATGTTTTTCAAAAGTAGCGCATGCACTATTTTTTGTGCTTTCTGGTGTGATTTCAGCCCATTCAAGTGATTCGTATGCAAAATCGCACTACAGGAGAATGCACAGGAACTGTGATTTTGGTGTGAACCATCCTTTAACCACTAGCTGCCTGACCACTGTCATATGACGGCGGGACGAGGCAGCTGTTGTTTTGGGCGGACGTCATATGACATGATCACCCTCCCGAGCCACTGGGGGGCGCGCGCGCGCGCCGCCGGCGGTGCCCGCCGCGTTGCTCAGGACCCGATGCGCGTGCCCAGCGGCCGCGATGTCCGCCGGGCACCCGCGATTGCCGGGTAACAGAGCAGGACCGTGGATCTGTGTGTGTAAACACACAGATCCACGTCCTGTCAGAGGAGAGGAGACCGATGGTGTGTCCTTTGTACATAGGGACACCGATGGGTCACCTCCCCCAGTCAGTCCCCTCCCCCCACAGTTAGAATCACTCCCCTAGGACACACATTAACCCCTCGATCAACCCCTAGTGTTAACCCCTTCCCTGCCAGTCACATTTACACAGTAATCAATGCATTTTTATAGCACGGATTGCTGTATAAATGTGAATGGTCCCCAAAATGTGTCAAAAGTGTCCGATTTGTCCACCGCAATATCGCAGTCACAATAAAAATCACAGATCGCCGCCTTTACTAGTAAAAAATAAATAAATAAATAAAAATGCTATAACTCTATCCCCTATTTTGTAGACGCTATAACTTTTGCGCAAACCAATCAATATACGCTTATTGCGATTTTTTTTTACCAAAAATATGTAGAAATATACATATCGGCCTAAACTGAGGAAAAAATTTGTTTAAAAAAAAAATTGGATATTTATTATAACAAAAAGTAAAAAATATTGTGTTTTTTCAAACTTGTCCCTCTTCTTTTGTTTATAGCGCAATAAATAAAAACCGCAGAGGTGATCAAATACCACCAAAAGAAAGCTCTTTGTGGGGAAAAAATTATAAAAATTTCATTAGGGTGCAGTGTTGTATGACTGCGCAATTGTCATTCAAAGTGCGACAGCGCTGAAAGCTGAAAAATGGCCTGGGCAGGAAGGGGGTAAAAGTGCCCTGTATTGAGGTGGTTAAATTGTGTTTTGCTGTGCATTAATGTGTGTAGCATTAAGCCAGACTATTTATTTTGAATGATCTACCAATGTACCCCTGAAAGTGCACCTGATTCTTTTATTAACAATTCAGCGCGCCACAAAGTTCACTAGAATATTGCATGCATTAAGGTAAACTGCAATGCAGCTGTATTGCTTTAGTGCATTAGTAGGACACCCTTCAAAAAGAAAGGTACCACAACATATAAATGCATGCATGGTGTGGTACTGTGCATTGTAACGCATGTTACCACCATTCAAAGGTTTGAAGCCAGCCTCGGAAAAAAATGGTTTAGGGTCACAATTTTTTTATTTGTTATTTTATTTTGTGCGTTAAAGTGGGGTAGGTAACCTTGGCACTCCAGCTGTCCACGACTGTCCGCATGTAATCAAATCAACTATCTATGGTTAGGGACAGAAGGGGTGTTGTTGGTGTGAGGCTAAAGCAGGCCATAGACGTACCAATTTTTTCTTAATTTAAATTACTCTTTATATTTAGGAAATTGCACATGCAATTGCATATCACCAGAAAAAAAGGAATCCACTAACCACTGACCAACCACCAGAATGTGGCTGCAAAGCCGAAACAGGGCATCAAATTGACAGCTTTGATACATTATTGAAAGATTAAATAAAAAACAGATAAAAACTATGACAATTTTATACAAAGTGTTTAGATTCTTTTTGGGTTTGATCAGAACAATTTCAATCCTATCCTCTTGCAGCCAGTTAAAACCACAATTTTATGTCTTAAATTGTATTGTAAGATATCATCCTTCTGCATTGGGAGCTCTGTGCCAAAAACCTACCAGACCCAGTCTCCCAGTGATGACAACCAATGTATAACTTTGGCATTACACATAAACCAGGGGTCATTAAGCAGCTGAACCATTTCATTGATCTAAATCAGGGGTCTTCAAACTTTCTGAAACAAAGGGCCAGTCTTTTAGACTTGAGGAGGGGGGGGGGGGCAGGCTGTGGCCAGTGGGAGTAAACAAGGCCCCATTATTGGTTTTAGTGGCAGGAATAGTGCCCTATTGTTGGTATCATTGGAAATACTAGTGCCCCATTCTTAATATCATTAGGAGGAATAGCACACCATCATTGGTGTCAGTGGGAAAAATGGTGCCCCATCATTGGTGTCAGTTCTAAATGGAATAGTGCCCCAAGGGGCAGATAGATGTAAGCAAAGGGCCACATCCGGCCCCTGGGCCGAAAATTTGGAGACCACTGATCTAAATTCTGTGTAGTGATTGTTAGTAATGCTGGGTTCACACTAGCTGTTTCCGCGGGTCACAGCAGGGGGTCCGATGCGTCCCTGTTCTCCGTTTCAGGTGCGAATCAGGTCTGAATTTTTGCCTGAATTTAAACCTGAAACAGAGCCAAAGACGCACAGGACCATTTTCCAGTGAGCTCCACAGCCACCCCGGAGCTGTGTGAACCAGCTCCTTTGAGAGCCGGTCACAGTCTCCTGTCATGCGAATTGGATGCAGGAAACACGCATCCAATTCGCATCAGTGTGAACCCAGCCTAATAGTATTGAATCCACGTTTAGTAGTACTAGTAATATAAAACTGGTCATGCCATGGGTACGCATGGTTCACAGTGATGATTGGAATGGAAATTCCCTTTAATGATTGTGACAACAATTGACGTATTCTTTTTAAACTTTTTGATAAAAAATTCTATGTAGTGCAGTAATTTGACATTTAACAAGTCCTGTACTTCTGCTTTGTCTAGGTGTTTTTTTTACGAGCCGTTGTAGCTATACGTCGACTCCTTTAAGCAGGATAGCAGGAGCGCGCCGTCCGAGGCGCGAGCACGCTGCACTGCGGGGGTGCCAATGCTCGTGGCCAACGGTCGTGATGACCGCCAGCCACAAGCGATCGCGGGCTCGAGAGGCAGAACAGGGACGTGTGTGTGTAAACACACAAATCCCTGTTCTGTTCTGTGAGGAGTGACAGATTGTGAGTTCCTATCAGCTAGGAATCACGATCTGTCATTTCCTCTAGGTCAGTTCCCTCTCCTTCAGTTAGAAACACACACAGGGAACACAGTTAACCCCTTGATTGTCCCCTAGTGTTAACCCCTTCCCTGCCAGCGACATTTTTACAGTAATCAGTGAATTTTTATAGCGCTGATCGCTGTATAAATGCCAATGGTCCCAAAAATGTGTCCGATGTGTCCGCCATAATGTCGAAGTCCCAAAATAAAAATCGCAGATCGCCGGCATTAAAAGTAAAAAAAAAAAAAAAATAATAAAAATGCTATAAATCTATCCCCTATTTTGTAGACACTATAACTTTTGCTCAAACCAATCAATATACGCTTATTGCAATTTTTTTTTTTTTTTTAACCAAAACTATGTAGAAGAAAACATATCGGCCTAAACAGAGAAAAATTATTTTTTTAAAAAAAAATGGGGATATTTATTATAGCAAAAAGTACAAAATATTGTGGTTTTTTTTTCTAAATTGTCGCTCTTTTTTTGTTTATAGTGCAAAAAATAAAAACCACAGAGGTGATCAAATACCACCAAAAGAAAGCTCTTTTTGTGGGGAAAAAAGGACGTCAATTTTATTTGGGTGCAACGTCGCACGACCGCGTAATTATCAGTTAAAGCAACAGTGCTGAATCGCAAAAAATGGACCGGTCATTGAGCAGCCAAATCTTCCGGGGGTGAACTGGTTAATACAGACCATTTGATGCTGTTGACTCTCTTTGGGCAAGATGACTGGTCTTGTAATCTTACCCCTTTGTAGTTATTTTTTTCAGACCGCCTGTAGTGCATGGGTGCTGGGTCCCACCATAGGTGTGCGCAGCCTATTGCATTAGGGTGTGCACCATAAAGTTCAAACACACATGCGTGCATGTTTGTATGTATATATATGTACACACTCTTATAAATAAATGTAACAAACATTATAAAATGTATTAAAACATGGGCGGTGTTAGTAGGGCAGTGGATGGTGTCAGCAGAGCAGTGGACTTGTCAATAGGGCAGAGGTTGGTGTCAGTAGGCCAGTGGATGGCGTAAGTCGTTTTTTTACTTTTATTATTTTGTTTTTGTATAATTTTTTACAATTGTATTCTTTTCATTATTTAAAAAAAAACATTTTAGAAGCCCTGTTCTGGAGCTTTGGTAAAACATCAGCAGAGGGAATATGCACAGCATGGGGTGATTATGGTGTGTCCAGGCATACCCAGCACACACCCCATGCGCACACCTATGGGTCCCACATAGCTTTGCACAGGCTATGTGCACCATAATGATAACGTCACCTCCACTTTTATATGATAATTGTCGGAATTGCAAAGGCATTTGGTATTCACAAAGAGGATTTCTATCCTTTGTGGCTACTAAAGAATATATTTAAAGAAACCCTGTCACCAGACCATTCATTTAAACAAAATACTTCCCATAAAATAATATGTCACATCCAAAATCCTTGAGACTGCTGCTGGGTACTGTCATCTTAGATGTGATGTCAGCAGCCATAGCAGACTCAGAGCTGTTACTCAAGTTCCACTTTTATCCTCCGTGGCAGCTACATAAAAGGTGAAAGGAGGGGCAGAGGAGTTTGGCCAGCACAGACAGTAATTAGACACTCCCAGAAGAGGAGAGGGCTATGATGTGCAAGGGAGCAGGAATCTGTGCTGGGGAATTGACTCTCCTAAAGAAATCAAATTTACTGGCAAGTTCAAAGGCACGTGAATGAATAGGTAGAATTGGTTATCACCTTTCCCAGGCCTTAGCTGTTGGCCAGTATCTTACTATAATATGTTAATTTCAGATCATTCTATTTTGGGGAGAAAAAGACCTTCCTCAGAATTTGTAATTGGGTTTGGGGGGGGCACCTTTAAAAGACCCACAATCGGTGATAGCTGCTAAACGTGTACCCAGTTCAGACTTGCAATCACAGCACCTGGAAAGGTAACATCTTCTGTCAGTTACTTCACTTCGAAGGGGGGAATTCAATTCAGATGCTGTGCCACATTTCAGGTACAGATACATCCCATAAACACCCAATCTCTACGACTGTGATTGGGAGAACAAATTACTAAGGTATGGAATTATGAATCAAGCTTAAATATACAGGGGGGAATACTTGACCTTAAAGAGGTTGTAAAGATTTTTTATTTTTTTTAAATAACAAACATGTCATACTTAACTCCTCTGTGCAAGGATTTTGCACAGAGTGGCCCCAATCCCCCTCTTCTGGGGTCCCCCAGTGGCGCTCCTGGCTTCTCCTCTTCTCGTGCCCCCTTGGGACAAGGCTAAGGTTGCCATGGGGGAATACTTGCCCCTAAAGTGGATGTATACCCACTCTCATCATTTCTAAATTACCTCTATAGTGCTTATCTATAAGGATACATGCCTCCTGCAAGTATCCTTACCTGTCAAATATCTCCCCTTTAGCTGTTTGGAGCCCTGCAATACTCTGGATTCTGTGGTCAGGTCTGTTGTCCAGGGCTCGGTGCCCCATGATCACTAACATCCAGTCAAAACCCAGGAAAGGCACCACATGACTTCAGCACGCCCAATCATGATGAGGTGTGGAGCAGCCAATCCTGGGAGAGCTGGAGAAGAGAGGAGGGGGGATGTGAAGTACACAGAATGCCTCTCTCACACTTGTGCATGAGATAAGGAAATCACCTATCAGTCACAGCAAGGGGGAAGAATGGTATGTCCATTTTTATGTTACTGAAAAAAGATAAGAGCACTGCTCAAAGCTGGATTAACTATTCTTGGCAAGACTGGGCACAGATGAAATTACATCCTCTACTGTAACAGATATGAGTCTTAATTCAAACATTTTTGGGGGGTTTACATCCACTTTAAAGAGTTATAGGTTGTAGGTTGAGTGGCCTCAACAGATGTGGCACCTCATCCCTGGTAATAGTAGAAAATTTCACTTTAAAGAGGTTGTAAAGGTTTGTTTGTTTTTTAATAACAAACACTCACCTTCTCTGTGCAGGGGGGCTCCTCTTCTGGGGCCCCCCAGCATTGCTCCTGGCTCCTCCTCTTCTCAAGTGCCCCCACGAAGAGCCGCTTTCCATGGGGGCACTCGGCCCGCTCCCGAGTCCTGCTGCTGCGTCCATTGACACAGACAGCAGGATTCAGCCCTGCCCCCAGCTCCCGCGTCAC